>CM034233.1:10454572-10864572 GCA_019916065.1 Vitellaria paradoxa
ATTGTATCACCAAGGATTGACGTCGTAGCTTTTAGAGATTGGGATCTGAAGATCTCGTGCTGAAGGACAATTAGAAAGGGCCGATTCCTAACAATGGAGGCGCGCATATAAATAAATATATATATATATATATATATATTAAACAAAAACAACTAAACTTACAAGGACAAAGGAGGTGAATAGTTCACATATAATAAATTAAGCTGGAGTTTTGGAACAAATTTTTGTAGATGAAAAATATAGAAAAAAAATTGCAGTAAAATAAAATAAAATAAAAATTAAATTTATTATTATTATTTTTTGGAGATAGATGTAGAGAAAAAAAGAAAAGTGAAAAGAAGCGAAGTTACTTATATGTATTTATTTTTTATGCTTAATCAACTGAAAAAAAAGAAGAAGTTAATTTTATTTTTATTTCTAACAATGCTAAAAAAATAAAATAAGTGTAATATTTTTATTTTATTTTTTTTTTCGACCTCCACTTCTATTTTTTTTTCTTGATAGGGTAAATTGTTTAGACCACCAAGATTTATTGTTTTATTTTCTAACATTATCGCTTGAAGAAAATGAGAAGGGGTATTTATTTTAAAAAATTATTTTGAATAAATTACACTTAACTTCATTATATGTAGGTAAAATACATAAAATAAATTTAGAGTTTGCAATAATATAATACTTTTTTTTTTCATCTAGCAGTGTCTTAAACTCACGAGAAAATGAATATTGTTCATTTTCTCGCTATTCTCGCTTCATAACATGAACCATTTGAGGATTGTCTTTTACGTAAACAAAAAGTAGAAAATCCATCAAGATATGTGAAAAAAACATTTTGAAACTCTTTATCTTTCTCCATATGGTGAATTAAGTATCGAAGTGCCCCAACCGCTAACCCCTGTAGAAGTGCCCCAACCAATAACAACCCTTGAACCAATAAAATTTCTCACCCAGTATGATGAATTAAGGCAGCGTTTGGTTTGTTAAAAATCAATAAAAATTTCTGAAGATTTCTAAAAATTTTTAAAACTCTCCAACATATTTTGACCATCTCGTGCTTTGTAAAATCTCTATAAATATATATATTTATATCTATATCTATATATTCTAATAAATTTTTATAAACTTATCTTGTACTTTGTAAAATCTCTATAAATATATATATCTATATCTATATATCCTAATAAATTTTTATAAACTCCGATACTTTTTTTTACAAATCTCAATAACTTTTTTACAAACTCAAATAACTTTTTAACAAATTTGAAATAAATCTATGGGAATAGATCGAAAAAAACTATTCTCACATTTCTCTCTTTAACTTTTTTTACTCAAAAGTCAAAAAGTTCGATAACTTTAAGAAAAATTATGATATAAATTCGTAAGAACAGATTCAAAAAATCGTTTTCACGATTTCTCTCTCTAGCTTTTTACTGCAAAAGTCTAAAAGTTATATTATTCATCTCTAACAAACGTAATTTGAATTAAAAATACCAAACATTAAAAATTATTTCAAATCATATTTTTTTTTATTTTTTACCTCTACCAATGCCGCCTAAATTGAAATCTACAACAAGAGGAGGACACGGGAGGGCAATAATAGGCGAGGTACTACTGTCGCAACAGTAGCCAAAAACAGGGGCATTATACCAAAAACGACACAGTTTTGATAAATCAGAAAAAACAAAAAAAAAACCAGCGAAAAGTTAAAAACAAAAAAATTCTAAGACTGTAAAGCGCAAAAAAAAAAAAAAAAAAAAATGGAGAGTGTGTTCAGTAATTAAAAATATTAATCTCTTTTTACATTTTGTGTTTTGAAAATCTCAAAATATGAAAAACAGAAAACAAATTTAGTTTAACATTTTTTATTTTTCTTATTTTGAAAATTTTCCTATTTTACATTAAAAACGTTTAAAATAATTTTTTGTTATTTTTCATTTTATGTGTAAATTCATTTTATATTTTTTAAAACAGATTTTGAAAACACAATTAACCAAATACGTTTTGAACTGTTTTCCTTATTTTGAAGAAATACAAAATGAACTATTTTCCTTATTTTAAAAAAATACAAAATACGTTTTAAGCTATTTTTTTTGGTACTATACCGTCCTAGAATTTTATTTTTTTTTTTTTTGCGCTTTACACACTCTCCGTTTGGTTATTTGTGTTTTCAAAATATGTTTTAGAAAATAAGAAATGAATTTACACATAAAATAAAAAATGACAAAAAGTTATTTTAAGCGTTTCTAACGTAAAATAAGAAAATTTTCAAAATATGAAAAATATAAAATATTAAATTAAATGTGTTTTCTATTTTTTATGTTTTGAAATTTTTAAAACATAAAATACAAAATAAAAAATTAACGTTTTACTGAATTTGTGTGTTTTTATAAAAAAATTAATATTTTTAATTATTGAACACACTTTCTGTTTGTTGTTGTTTTTTTTTTTTCTTTGCGCCTTACAGTCCTAGAAATTTTTTTTTTAACGTTTCGTTGGTTTTTTTTATTTCTTCTGATTTATCAAAATTATACCCTTTTTGATAAAAGGCCACCGTTTTTGGCTACCGCGGCGGCAGCAGTACGCCGCAGCACCTCGGCTACTACTGCCCCCCGCGTTTACAAGAGGACCCTTCGGCAATGCGGACCTTTTTCTCTGAAAATCAAAACTAATGCTTAGAAAAAGGAGGGGTAGTCTTGTAACTTTGGAGGCTCTTCTCCACAAAATGATGACCCACTCGACTCAGTGGAAACATATATATATATATATATATATATACACATTGACCAACTGTTCCTTGTTAGACCCAATAATGCTGTTGTTTCTGGAAGGTTAGAAGGATTGATCTTGGTCAAAGTCATATCAGCTCTGGACACGTAGAGCCGTCTCAGTCAAACATTTGACTGAAGAGGTCATGGGTTAAAAAAAAGGAAATATAATTTAGAAATTATTTTTTCTAATAAAACATAATTTTTTTAATTTAATAATTTTTGACATATTATTTATATTTCTTAAAATAGTTTTAAAAACACTTACAAATAAAAAATTCATGTACCAATAAAAAAGTCAACTTATTGCGTTTGGCATTGTCAAATTAAATTGACTTATTTTGGCCATTTTTACATCTTATATAATTTAATATATATATATATATATATATATATATATATATATATATATTGCATAAATTTACTCATTTCGTGTGTCTGTGAATTTTTATTTTAAAATTATTTTTTTTAAATAAATATATAAATAACATGTTAAAAATTATCAAATAAAAAAAATTTTGCAAATAAAAGATATAAAAAAAAAAAGTTTAAAACAACTCAAAATGCTTTCTTAAAATAAGACAAGATAAAACTTAAGTGTTTGTGGTTGAGAAATCAAGAATATTAAAGACAAATAATAATTATTTGATTGATAATTAATAGTAAATTAAAACTTAAATTATCATTTTTTTTATATCTTTGAAAAAATGTTTATATCTTTGAAAAAAATTGGCACGGGATACTAGTGGGGGTAAGAAATTATAATTTTAATACTTCTACTAAACAAGTATAATATTTCAAAACAATGATAAGTTATTAATTAATTAAGATTTATTATATATGTGTTTCATATATTTAAATTTAAAATTTTTATATTTTTACATCACTTTTGATTATTTTATATACATTTTTATACTAATAACTATAATCTATCAAAACAAAATTTTAATCCTCGAGAGATATGCTTACCAAACAGTTGATTTGAAATCGGCCAAACAAGGCCTAACACGAGCGCTGCCAAATGGTAAAGGGGTGCCCAAAAAAAAAAATTAAAATTAAAAAAATGAGGTTACCATACCCAAAAGCTCCAACAAAAAAAAGTACATATCACCTTTCCATTTAGTGCTAACGCTTTTGAGGGCAATATATTGATGGGTGCAAGTGGTGTAAAAATATAAACAATTCTCTAGTGTTTAATGAGTCATTTGCATATTTTCGAACCATGTAATAATTAAACTTTCTATCCACTCATCCCACTTTGATTTGGTAATATCTCTAGTCTTCCGACCAAAAGAGATGGATAAAAAAAATAATAACAATAAAGATAGAAAAAAGATGGTTAAAAGAATAAAGAAAGGCCATAGGGTCTTTCAACTTTATTTTCACCTTTTAGTGGGTTCAAACTTAACAAGATAATCATCCATATGTCCAAATCACCAATAATGATTTCCTGTCGATTAGGGCCTCTCTAATGTTTGCTTTATCTAGACTAGCTTTGTGTCTGCCCGGCCACAGCACGTAACACAAGTTTCTTATTTCTTGGAGGTCAGTATGCAATATTGTACATTTTTATATTTTATTAATACACTAATTATGTATTTATCTTTGCCCTTGGCTTGATTGTATCTTAATTATTTTGCTGTCTTGAATTTATGGTATTTGTGTATTTGTAGGTATTCACAAGATTTTTAAGGCTTATGTAACACACTAAGGGTGCAATAGAAGAGAAGAGGAGTCGAAATAAGGAGATGTGAAAAAAAAAAAGAAAAAAAATAAAGTTATAAAGTCATTTGGACATTTCGTCGAATAGATAAGGAATGACTATGCCCCAATATCTGAAAGTCATGTCATGCGCAAACAAACTTAAGACAATGCCAAGACTACCCGTAACAAGCCAGCCCACCTCATGTTCGATTCTTGAGAGGGAGAAAGATTTCAACCATCTCCTTGCCCACCCGACTTTCTTCGTCGTTTTTTTTTTTATTTTTTCATTTGCTTTCATTTCTTTTTCTTTCTTTTTTTTTTTTTCATTTATTTAGATAATGTATTTAGGCTAGATTTTCTGACAAATGACGTAAGAGGCTTGTATTTATTGCTTTGTAAGGGATAATTGTGGTCATATGAGCTCTACTTTTGACTATCTCTGGATTTTATTTATTTGTGGTTGGTTATATATATACCCTTCCACTTTATGGTTGAACCTTAGTTTTATTATGGTTGAATGCATGGTTTTGGTATTTGGATTGACAGAAGATTCTGTGAGAGGTGTGGTTGTTTTGAATATTTTTATATTTTGGGTTTTTGTGGTTCTTGAATTTCTTTGGAAATTATAGAGTCAATTATCCATTGATTTTTAACATGATTCTTAAAATCTTAAAATCAACTTATTTGTGCAAAATAGAAATTGAATTTTAGTTGGCAAAATAGAAATTGAATTATAGTTACTAGTATTAGAAATCAATGGGGGTGATGTTATGCCTATGAGTTCGTAGTTGGTGAATTTAGGATTTGATAACTTGTCATTTGAACAAATTTTTTGTAATTGATTTTTAAATTAGATACAGCATCGTTAAGATCTCTTATCACCGATATAACTTGTGATTTGATGTCTTGTTCAACTATAAGTTATTTTTCATTCATGATTATCATTTTCGTTATTTTGAACTTGATTGGACGATATTATGATTGAAAACTTTTAGACTTTTATTAGTTTGAGGGATCATCAATTAGAAATTAAATTCTCCATTTTTATAAATCAATTATGTGATATTGTGATGTACTTATGAGTGATCAATTTGATTGCTTGCCTAATTGTAAAATGTTTTTCCAAATATCCAAACAACAATCTTTCTTAAAACCTCACTTAAATTGACGTTTGTTAAAGCATTTGCTTCCTTATAAGTTATAATCCAATACTTCCTTTTTATTTTCATTTTATTTGAATTTAGTTTTATTTAGTTCCCACTATATTCAACCAACTATTCATACTCTTAACAATCCAAACTTAGTGTTATGTCGAATTAGGATCACCTACTAAGCTTAGAAAGAGTATTAAATCCAACAATTCACAAGTAATAACACTTGAACAAATCATATATACTCTTAACCCTCAATAAAATTATACATTCATCAACAAATCTCAACTATTCTCACAAGGAAACACATATATGTGCACGTATGAATAACTAAATAATTTCAAATAAAATGCATAATCTATTGTAGACCATTCAAAAACATAAAATTATCACACAAGGGAATTTCATCTGTCTCTAATTTAGAAAAAAAAATTAAAATAATAAATAAAAATTACCAAGTTATCCCTCAATTGGATGCAATTAAATTCTGAGGAATGATTTATGAAGGGTGTATAAGATAGTAAATGAATATTATTTATGGAGGACGGACCCACATTGTTGTGATATTTATAAAAGGATAATAAATAATACTTGGTTTGGATGGTTTTCTAAAATAGGTGTATAAGGATAGGTGTATGATGTAAAAAACTATCAAATGACTCTTTTACCCTTGTGCAGTCTCAAACTTAATTATATGTTTATGTTAATTATATAATGTGAAAACCAATTAGTACAAATTGATTTTAGACAAATTAATTATAAATAATTTATGTTATTAATAAATTGAACTTTATAAAATATATAAACTAGTTTTGCAGACAATAATGTCCCAATTTGTCCGAAGCTTCCTTGGTCGTTTATCTTTTTCTCCTTATTTAAAAAATATCAATATATTTGTAATTTTGTACAAATTTGCTAAAAAATAATATTATTATTTTAAAATCACATGACCCCCTATTTGGAAAAAATATATATTTTTAATCACATGACCATCTATTTGGAAAAAAATTATATTTTTTTATTTTTATTAATATAATTTTTTAATATATTTTTTCATTAGAAAAAAATAAGAATTTATTTCTAGTATATAAAATGCATCTTGTAGGTGAGAAGGGGTATAAGAAGGAACAAAATGAATCAATTTAGTTTATGATAAGAGGAGATAATTTTTGGAGAGATCAAGGAGGCCGGATAATTTTTAAAAGGGAGAAATTTTACTTTCCAAACTAAGCAAAAACTATTACATCAAAACTTATACAGGAGTATTATTTATGGAAGCTGCCTTTTACAACATCCAATCAGGCAGTTAGTGTCAAATTATTATTATTATTATTATTATTATTATTATTATTTTTAACTAGGTCACTAAGTGATGAAAAAAGGGACCAAAGCTTGCCACTTAGCAATGTGGACCCAAAAGGAGTTAAAAAAAATTATTTAAAAAAAGGACATAAAATTGGCCCATAGGTCTGCGATATTGATTTGGTTCCAATTCAAACTGAAAACATAAAATGAGCCGCTATATTAAATTTAAAATTCAAGACTAAAAAATTAAAAATAATATAAAATTAAATAAATAGTCAAAAAATAAAATATCAAGTACTATATTTTATTTAAATTACATCCGATGATATGCTTTTTTACAGTACATTAAAAATCATTTACTGAGTGAGTGGACTTTTTTTCTTTTTTTCTTTTTTCTTCCAAGTTTGATGAGTGTGATGGCATTAAGGCACTACCAACTCAATAGCCTCTCTTATCATATGATATTTAAAACTTACTAATAATATTATTTTTTACTTTTAGATTAAACACTGTCACATATTATAAATTTGTAATATATAATTCAGTCAATAATTTGAGAGGTTATTGGTAATCCAAATACTTATATTATGAGAGGGTTAGGAGTGACAAAAAACGAGATAATTTGTGAATTCGTAATTAATTTGATAAAATAAAAAATAATGAAATTTTTAAAAATTTTTAAAAATTTCATTATTTTTTATTTTATCAAACGCATTCATAAGTATAACTTTTCTTTTCTTTTTCTTTTTTCTTTTTTTTTTTAATTATTAGAGACCTTCCAGGTGATGGCTGGTGATTTTTGTTTTTGTTAGGCCGATATGTTGACTGGAAGAAATAATCAGCCCGAATGATTTGTCTTGTCAGGTTAATGATAAGATTTTTGAGCTTAGGCCCCGTTTGATGAGAAAAAACAAATTAAAAAATTTATCAATTTTTAAAAAATTTCATTTCATTTTTTTTTTACTTTTTCAAGTTTCTATTAAATGTATAATTTTTATAAATAAAATAATAAGTGGCAATACTAAAATAAAAATTATAAAAATAATTTTTTTTATTTTGACACTCCGAATGCCCGCCTATCACTTTCAATTAAAAACACTCCAAATTATTAAATTGTCAATGATAGCCAATTATGGCAAAGTACTATGGCATAAAAGTATTTTATTATACATGAATCTTGCATGCACCTTAACTAATCTCTAAACCAAGTAAATTGGCTTTGAAGAGACTTGAATTAATAATTATTATAGAGCAAATATTTGAACTAATAGCCATTATAGAGCAAACCCTCCAAGATTTTACTAGTTGGGGGTAGGTGAAGACCAGCGGTACTCGCTTATCCCAGGGGTGGTGCAAACGCCTGGTATCCATACCACCCGGTTGAATCGAGAGCGCCCAGGAAGGGTATCGAACCCGTGACGTGCAACTACACATTCCGTGCTCAACCCTGCTCCACTGAGCTAACCCTGCCGGGCATAGGTTTTACTAGTTGAGTTACCACTTAATTAGAGTTTTTTTTTTTTTTTTTATCCCATTTTAATTCTGGATGAAGTCATTAATTTCTAAGCTTAAAGCTATTAATAATCGACTAACATATGTAATATTAAGTACAACTTAATAAAACAAACAATCCAATTTTGAACAATATTTTGTTTGTCTCGCATGTTCTATAATCTGGACGGTCCATTCATAACTGGTCCATAAGCCCATTGGGCCTGGACTTTTTGGGTTGACCCAGTTCCGAGATCCAGCTACACATTTCTCCTGTCTTCTTCCTTCAACTTGTTGGAACTCCAAAAATTCATCTTCTCTTTTGTAGTTCTGTTAGAATTGGGTCAGGTTAGCCCAATTTGTTTTAGGGTGCTCAGGTGATGCCCAACTCAAAATCTGTGGCCTATGGGTGTACTAGTTACTGTTTGTATGAATAAAGTAATTACCATATGGAGTAGGATGTTACCATCAGCTAGTAAAAACTAACTTGATAATAACCCTAATACATTGTACCCGCACGGGTTAGCTCAGTGGAGTAGGGGCCGGCTTGAAGAGTGGGCATGCTTCCCACGTCTCGGGTTCGAATTCCTTCCTGGGCGCTCGGTCTTATCGGTGAGCGTGTCTTGCGGGGTGGTGGGCTCGCCCCGGAGGTTTTACTTGCGACGGTTCACCGGCGAGAGGTTTCCTTCGTATCAAAAAAAAAAAAAAAAAACCCTAATACATTGTTTATTTAAATAACAACCACTCGGAGAAGATGACAGGAGTGTAGAGGTTTTTCTTTGGAGAAAAACACAAAATATTTACAAACATAAAATCGTTTCTGCTTCTATCATTAATTATGAGTATGTATGAAGGTATTTGTATTGTGAAACTTTAGGTAGTATCAGATTATATCGTTTATTGTCAATACGTTTTTTTCGGAGTATCAAATTTTACAAAGATCCATTTTATTTACATTTACAATTCCGCTTGATTCAAGACTCACTTAATTTAACATTGATACATTTGAAGTGGAGACTATGAAATGCATTTTTTTTTTTGTACTTTTATATTTTTTTTGTGGTCACGAGGAAGACAAATTAAAAACATATTTTGAGAACATGTTTAGAATACAATTTTTTTTTTTAAACTAAAAATTTCACTTATAAGTGCAACTTTAGATCGCTTAACAATATTTTATTAATTACGTATAAATTGATAAAATTCTTTAAATTTGGGAGGCAACCAAGGAAGGAATTAAAAATGTCAAATAGAAGGGTCAAAATATCTAATTTTAAAATAATAATAATAATAATAACTGCTTTTAATTTTAATAAAAGAGAGTACCTATCTTTACCTAACATATTTTAACTAGAAATATATATGATGTCTAAAATAATTTTTGCAGGCCCCCACTATCAAGCTGTAGATTCGTTCAAGAAGCCAACCATAGTATTAAAAAAAAAAATCACCTTTGAAAATAAATGGCAAAAATAAATGATAAAGAATGGATACACCTCTCCTATCCAAGTAATTGTAATCAGGTATTTTTATTTTTATAAAAAATAAAAAAAATAGAGACTATTTATTATGTATAATAGAAAGACGATAGACAAAAAATAGGGATGCATTTTGGACACCAGAGTCTATTTGGATGGAATCGAAATGGAAAAAAAAGAAAAAAAATTAGAATTAATCATTTGTTTGTGAGATATTTTAAAATGAAAGAAAAGGAAAGAAATTTGAGTCTTAAAATTTTCAACTTTTCAAAAGTGAAAAAAAAAATGGAGAGAATAAAAAAGTAAATTAATGAAAATTTTAAAATTACATATTTACCTATAAAATAAATAATGAGAAAAAAATAAATTATAGACATATTTTAAGGTTAAATAAACTGATAACACTCTAATTTCTCAAATGATTTAGGTTTTGTTTGATTACAAAATTTGTAAATACTTTTTTGTCTTGTATTATTTTTTCATCAAAATTTAATTTTCTTTTTTAAAACGGTAACTTTTAAGCATGTTAATCATACTTGTAAAATCAAAAATCGAAAAAATTTCCATCAATTTATATAAAAGTTAAAGATTCACGGATAGTTTTTACATAAAGAGATGTAAATTTTAAGAGTTTTTTAAGGAATATGATAAACACAGCTAAAAATTACAATTCATACAAAAAAAAAAAAAATTAAATTTTGATGAAAAAAGTCATATAAACGTAAAAAATTGTAAAAAAAAAATTATAACCAAACATAACCTTAATGATAAAATAACAATATATCATCCCTTTCTCTTCCATTTATTCACTCCCAAATGCATATATATATATTATTTAAGAGATCAGGGAAAAGAGGAGAGAATATAATAACTCCTTCCCCCCCCCCCCCCCTCTCTTCAATCCATAAAAAGTGCCTACAAGGCTAGTCCACTCATTGACGAGAGATTCGGGGTAGCCGTTGGACTCTCTATGTTAAGATGTTATCCAATGGTCGGGAATAAAGCACTATTAATTTTCTTCGATTCGGGAGATGAGGTCGGAAATACGGTTTATATATACTCATATTTTTTCAGAATAAAAAATAGGTAAATATATTTAGACCAATAATTTTTTATTCAACAATCTTTTTACTTCAATGCCAGCTTGACATTGATGCCAATATCTCCTATTAATTTTCTTGCATTTGCAAGTAGAGGTCTACTAAATCAAGTTATAGGTGTTGACGATCACAATTGAAATTGTGTGTTTTAGAGCTATTTGGGAGCACACAAAGAGTGTAATTTTACACGATTTTTTTTTTTTTTAGTGCGTGACATCTTAATTGATAATTAGATATTTAATAAAATTTTATAAAAAATTATAAAATGAAAGAGAAAATTAGAGAAGCTTGAGAAAATTAGAAAAAATCAATAAAAATTAGTTTTGTATTTAATAGTATAAGTAGTAGAAAGTAAAAAAAAAATAATAAAAGTTTGATTTGTTTTTTTAATTTTTGTTTTTGAGTTAAACTTTATCAGACACTTTTTTACTAAAAAAAATCAAAAGTTACAAATAAAATTATCAAAATTTTTTTAATTTATTCTAATTAAATTTCATCGTATATTACTTTTTCATTAATTTTTTATATTTTCTTCTATATATATATATATATATTTTGGAGTCATCTAAACATCTCCAAATTGAGACCATTAAAGAGGTGTTTTATTAGTTAAAATTAATTAAAATTTATTAATTTTTATCAAAATTTATATTTTTTTAATTAAATTTTATTACATATTATTTTTAAATTTTTATACTTTAACGGCACTTTTTTACCAAACATTTTTACTCCAAACACCATCTAATTATCGGACCAATTTGGGAAAAAAAAAAAAAAAGAAAGAGTATAAATTACCTGGCACAAGCTAATTAACCCAAATGTCATATCATCCACTGCACACATCACACTCTCTTCAGTCCTCACCCTCGCGAAGCCCAGTCACCGGACGCGGTAGCTCATAGAAACTGCCACCTCGCCCTCCTCCGCGTGAGCTAGTGACAGAGAGGTTGGGATGACGGTTGCGGAAGGCAATCGCCGCCGGACGAGGGCACGGTGGATGCTGGAGATCAGGTTAGGGGAGGGCGCCTCTCAGGAATTCCTGAGGGGAGTGGCCACTGGCCTCGGTGGCGTGTGGTGTACAGTTCGATGGGCCTTACAGGTGTCTCTGTTGACGCCGTACGTACAGGAGCTGGGAATTCCCCATGCCTGGCCCTAGCCGGTTCGGCCGACGGAGGCTGTTCATAGTCACCGGAGCTGCTTGGATAGTTTTGGCAGTTCTCATTACTGGCCAATCCCCGACATCGGATGGTTCTTCGGCGCCAGAGGTGGACTGAAGGCGGCAGCGATAGCTGCTTTTGTGGTAGGGTTTTGGTTGCTCGATGTTGCCAACAATATGAATCAGGGACCTTGCAGAGCTCTGTTCGTCATTCTGACTGGTAAGCCACTATATGCTTACTTATATGATAAATTCAGACGTATGCGTATTTGTCCAATTAACACAACCGAGTGTTTTATATTGCTTCACACGGTTCAATTTGTAGTTTTCTTCTTAAATATATAGCTTTGTTTGGTGTTGGATGAAACCCTAATTGGACCATAGAACCTTGCCATTGTTGTTGCTTTTTTGTGGATCTTCCTTTTTAAGGAAAATGCTATGTCTAGATATTATAGCTTCTTGGGGCAGAATTTGATTGCGGGATAGAATTTAATGGGATAAGCAAATATGGATAATATGAGATTGGATATAACATATAATTATTTATTTTATTTTATTTTTTGTGGGATTAGTGTTTTTATGTTTTTGTTTATGGGATATGGATTTGGATTGTTGGATTCTGGCGGGAAGTAGTCCAGGGAATGGGCATGCACAGTGCTAGCTCTCCTTGATATCGTATGTAGCTCACTTTGGGCGTTGGGGATAACACATTCATACCGGACTCATGTTCGGATATTTTTTTGTTGGCCAGACGTTCGATTAGGTGGGGCCCACAGAGTGGCAATCCAATATCCACCATCCCGCATTCCACAATAAAACACAACCTTAGTGTTTATGTTTTTATCTCTTAGTTTTATCGTATTTATATTGTCTAATGGTTGACTCTTTTCTATATTGTTAAATGGATAGCTACACTCCTAGAAACAGTCCCTCTGCAAGTAATGGTAAAGTTGTATATATTTAACCCTCTCTGACTAGGGCTGTAAAAGTGAGTTGAGTCTAGTAGATTGTTCAAATTTAATTTGCAAAAATTCTCAGGCTTGAAAACTAATCAAAGCTTGAATGAGTTGAGCTTGAGTAGCTTGATTGTTTTACGCAGCTTTAAATTTATTGAGCCAGACTTGAATCGAGCTCAAAACTAAATGAGTAAGCTTGGTTTCATTTCATGATAAGCTAATCTCGAACAAACTTTTAATGAGCTGAACACAAACTGAGCTCAACCTATGTGGTTCGTTTAATGCCACCATCCCCAATCCACAATCCTGGAATCTTGTGCACTGGGCTGTCATTTGTAGGCCCACCACTAGAATCAAATATTTGTTTGGACAATCCTAAATCTTTAATCTAAGGATATAGGAATAAGTATTCTAAAGTTGGGTAAGGATGAATATACATGTTGTGGAGGTTTAAATATATTATATACGAATCAAGTGCACACACGAACCATGTAAGTAAAATTAAAATAATTGACAGATTTAAAAGTACTAGAAAATACTTAACTAGGTAGGTGATTTTGGATGTAAAATTTGAAGAATGGAGGATTATAGAAGTAAAACTAAATAGAGTTGTAAAATTAGGTGATGAAATTACTTAGTTAGGTAGTTAGTTTTTGGAAGTTATTTTAGACAAACTTCAAGATGTGGGCTTCACCAAAAATTAGGCTTTACTAATACCCGTTGTTTATTTAATTATTTATTTATTTGATAAGTATACCTGCCTGTTTCCTTGTATAGGTGGTGTTTGGTTGGCCAAAACCAACCAAGACCTACCAACTTTTACCAATTTTTTGTACTTTCTTCGAATCAAATTTTACCATATATCACTTTTACATTAAATTTTTGTACTTTTGTCGTATTTTTTGGTCAAACTTTTGTCAACCAAACACCCCCATAATAGCAATAGATTATACTGGGATAAAAATGTTATTATTTATTATAGGAAAATGCTAGTGGACCCAAAAAAAAAAAAAAAAATATACCAAAAAGTGGAACAAGAATGATGTGTCGATGTTTGAGTTATAACGACAATAGACTTCTATAGGCGCACAAGTGTTCCAACTCATTGTTACTTTATTTGACAAAATTTTTTGATTGTGTAGCATTGCTTTAGTATACTACTTGGAAATTAAGTGAGATCTAGAGGAAATATGATATCTCTATCTCCATCCATGTGAAATGCTAGTTTTTTTTTTTTTTTAGCCATCAAATCTGAGTTTTTTTATGGTTAAACAACTATATTATTTTATATATGAAACACTAGTGGCATTTGATGAAACCTTAAATTTAATGAAACCTTAGATTTAGTGAAATTTTTTATTTTTTATTTTTTTCCATCAATATCCTTCAACTTCTCACAACTATTAATACTTTTTATAGAAATAATTTTTTTGGGGGTAACTACTACTTATATAATTTCGTAAATTTAATTTTCAATATTTTATTATTCCTTAATTGTCATTTTTAATCGCCTAGTACTTTTATATTTTTTATCTTTTCTAAATGCCATTTAATTACAAATTATTTACTTAAATGCCATTTAAAACTAATGATCATTCATTTATTATGTGTTATTTATTTATATCTTCTTGCAACATATTTTTCTTTTAAAAAAATATGATTGCGATCATTTGAATATAAATTTTACTTTTTCATAATATTTTCTTTTCATAAAGCTAACGTTTATTATCATGTAAATATTTTTCAAAAAATAATCTTTAGAAAATATTTTTTAAAAATATGAAAAAATACTTTTTAAAGATATTTTATTTTGAAATAAATGGAGCCAAAATTATGACTATTTTTTTTGCAAATAATTTTTGTTTTTGTTGAAAAAAGTTAAAAATAAAAAATACTTATATGTCAATATGCTTTGGAGAGAGGATAAATTAAAAGAAATAAATTTTTTTTCCACTTTCATGTTTGATTTTTGGATTTGGAGCAAATAAAAAGAAAAAAATCTATATATATAAATCAAGGAATCCCTTTTTTTTACTTTCCCTTTAATTTCTCTTATTTTTTCTTTTTCTTCTCCAGGAAACAATCAAAGCTTGCATTTATTTTGGCCATTTTCACATATTTATGTCTTTTTTGTAAAAAAATAAAATAAATAAAAAATATTTAATTTAGACATTTAAAAAAAACAAAATGACATTTAAAAAAATAATAATAAAATGTATTTTTCAAACTAAACAAACTTTTTCTCTCTACTTGGATTTTTATATTCCACTCCACTCTACTTTCATTTTCCACTTTCTTGTGTTAAATATGTTTATTAATAATTGCCCGCTCTTTAAACTTTTTTCTTTTCCCCCCAAATGAAATGGTAGGCTTCATTCTCTCTTGTCATTTACCTTTTGCATTTCAAATCGGATTTTGCTATGGTGTTTTAGAGCATCCTAAAAAAGTCTGGAGTATTCTAGAGGGTTCTAATTTTTTTTTTTAGTTTGGTTTGAAATTTTTTAAAAGACACTGAAATACTCTATAGATTTTTCTATAATATTTTAGAATTTAGGAGAATTTCTAAGAAGTGTCTCAAATAATCTAGAGTATTGTAAATATTATAAACTAGAATATTCTAGAATCTAGGGGAGTTTATAGAAGATGTGTCGAATGTTGTAGAAAATTGTAGAACTCTATATGAGTATTATAAATATTTTAGATATTTTAGTAGATGATTTTAGAGGCGTAATCTCCACCGTTGGATTAAATCAATTGCCACTATCCGTTAAGAAAGTGAAAGAACGTAAATAGGGGTAGAGTTTGTTTATTTGTATAAAATATAAGCATCCAAGTTGGCTAATGAATTAACAATTCACCCCAAAAAATAAAAAGTTTTGTGTTTAAGTCTTGCATAGATCAAAAGAATTTTTTATTAATTACCACTTAATTAAGTAAATTTAATTTTGTATTTTTTAGTATTCCTTAAATGCCCCTTTTATCCACCCACTAACTTTACATTTTTTTATCTTTTTTGAATTTTATGTAATTAAAAATTATTTACTTAAATACCATTTAAAATTATTTAATATTTTATGAGTGTTTCAATAATTTTTTTATTTTAAATTTGTTTGATAATTTTTTTAAAATTAAAAAAATATATATTTACTTGAAAGAGAAAAAAATCACATACATAATGTGTGCACCCACATATAGGGACTAAAGTGGGACATCGTGTAATTTGACAAGAACAAGGATTAGGCTATAAAAATTAAAACTTAGGGACTAGAGTGGAATATGGTATAAACTGTAGGGATAGTTTCTATATTTTACCTTTTTTTTTTTTTTTTTAAATTTAGCTCTGAGCCTTAAACTATCCTTAACTTCTAAAAATAAAATAAATAAAATTATTTGAATACCCAAAACTTGTCTGGAAAAACTTTTGGTTTGGTTCATGAACGATTACTAACTCAATTTAGGATGCATTATAAAATGTTAAAATACGGCCAAAAAGTGAGACAGACAATATATCTGATATATTAACAAAAAAGGGGCCCCCTATTAGTTTTTATAGTTAGAATGGGATATGAGTCTTTTTTAACTCAAATATGATTGTCTAATGCCTTTTAAGGGTCCAAAAATAGTTAATTCATCAGACCCAATAACTTTCTATAGGCCTAATTGTTGGCATATTGGTTGGGGCCCATTTTGAGGATTGGCTTTGGGCCTCGAAAACCTTGGGGGCAAGCCTGATGTCAGTCGCAAGTAGACTGGACTTTCTCTTATATATGTATATATACAGCCATCCATGCATACTAAAATCATATTCAAAAAATACACCATAAAATTAATAATCTATTAAATACATAAACAAAAACAACCATTCAAAAAAAATGACATTAAGAAATCTGTGAAACCTCTGGACTTCAAAAAGAAAAGAAAAAAAATATAAAAATTTAACCTTATTAAAGCAAAACCCTAAACCAACCATCTAACAATCTTTAGTTAGACATCAACATGATGTTAAAGTTTGAGATTCAAATCCAGACTTGACGAATCATGATCAGTACTAGGATCACTAGTCTGCGTGAATCTAGGCTGGAAATTCTTCTCACTGCCACCGGCTGTTGCCCTATTCACACCACAACCATAGTCACCTCCGCCACCACCAAAGTTTGGAAGTGGAGTTGTACCAGTACTAATTCCTTCAAACCTAGAGGCACCACTGAAAGTATCACTAGCGAGTCCCTGAAACCCATCCATTGATCTCAGCTGTTCGTATGAAGAATTCAAAACCACAGGTGGCCTAGAAGAAGACCACCCATTATAATGCCTAAAACGATACCCAGAAGAAGAAGAAGAAAAAGACGATAGAAAGGAAGCGGGTTTGTGTATAATAGACTCCATTCGAACCCCAAGCGGAGACCTATTGAAATTCAAACCAAACAAAGAATGAGGATGAGGATTAGGAAAGCCAGAATAAGGGTAATAGGGATATGAAAGTGGCTGCCCAAAAGGTCCCCCCTCTCCATGATCCACCAGTCCTTGCCTTCTTTTGGCCAGCGCACGCTCTTGTTTGTGCGCGTTTTGGTGCCCGCCAAGCGCTTGTGAAGTCGAGAATTGTCTCTTACAAAAACTGCACAAGAAAACTCTTCCTGCTTCCATCCCCTTCTCTGTGTCTTCTTCTTCTCTTCCTCCTTCTCCCCCCTCCTCATTGGATTTGGAAGACTGCCTCGGTGGCGAAGAAGTGCCGAATAGATTTAGCTCTACCTTTGATTTTCTACGATTGCTTTCCTCATTGGAAAGCTTTAGATCAAGCAAAAGAAGAGCCCCATGATGATTAGATTCATCTTTTTCTATGCCTTTCTCCTTCATTATCATCGTCATCGTCTTTTTCTTTTTTTTGTTCCTGTTCGAAATGCTAGAGGCCTCGGACGGGCACCTGTCTGCTTCTTCTTTTTCCATGGTGTCAAACAATTTTGGCATTTGGAAAAAAAAATAAATAAATAGAAGAATGGTGGGATAGAATGAAGGAGGTAGACAATGTTAATTTGCTTAAATAGTGAGGAATTTAAAAAAAAAAAATAATAGAAGAATGGTGGAATAGAATGGAGGAGGTAGACAATGTTAATTTGCTTAAATAGTGAGGAATTTTAATACCAAATCTCTAAGTGTATGGGAAGATATCTTAATGTTCAATGATTGTATATGGCATTATATATATATATATATGTAAGTATACATTAGACTATATTAGAGAGATAGAGATGATGAGTAAGACCATGCTGTGTTCTTCTTTCTTGACTAAGCTTGTATATGTAATTATTCCAAAAATATACTCAAACTACTATATTTGTCACCCGGGCATTAATGTTGGTATGAGTGTACCTACTGTGTATCTTCCTGTTTGAATTTGAACCTACTGTGTATCTTCCTGTTTGAATTTGATTCTGAAATAAATAATTATTAAAGGAGAGAGATAATAATTGATTGAATACTCTTCAAGTCCAGGTGGATTTATCCATATTTACCTATATTAATTTTTCACTTTATAATATCTTGTCGTGACAATTAAAAGAATGATAAGTATAAATTAGAAGGACGAAGTTGATTAACTGTATCCAAAGAATTTATTGTTTTCAACCATTTGAGTAATTTTATATATTTTGTTGCATTAGTATCTCCATGAATAATAAATAATAGTTAATTTAGTCAAATCAAATTAATTCTAAAGTTTTCAAATTCATTTGAAATTCCATTGGATATATATATGTATATATTGTTTTAATTCCCAAAATAAAAATATATACTATGTAAATTAATATATAATTGGTTGTGTTCACACTGCCCTTTTAAAGCAGAAGCCTATCCAAAGTTATTTATGTACAGTTTCATATCATTAACAAAAATAAGAAAGAATGCTTCTAATTTGGAAAATATTTATGTTTATACTTCCAAGGTGTATCTGTATATTATAAAGAAAATCATTGCCCCCTTGTGGTGAACATGTAAAATTGAGTTGTATCTTAATTACTGCCAAGAAAAAACTTTGTTTTTGCATTTCTATCTTTTCAACTTTAGAAAATTAAAACCAACATGCATGAACACACAAAATTGCAAGGAAATAATCATGTTTAGGACATAGTTAAGAACATGGAAAGTCCTTTAAAATTGGAACATGCAATATATATATGCACATAGACGCTACTATCCATTTTAGTTAATGAAGAAAGACAAGGAAATAAGAGAATGTCAGTAAGATGGTCGTGATTCTGAATTTAATGCATTGGCTAACTTGTGAACTGTGTTATGCAAAGGAGTAAAGTTGGTAAATTAGATATGAATATTCTTGCCTTTTCGAAGTTCACCTTTTACGGAAAACACACACACACACACATACACACACATAATTCCCATAAAGGTGGCGATATTACCACTCTTTCAAAAACTTTCCCCACTCCTTATAATTTTTTTTACTCTATAAAATTACAAAACTAGCTTTGTAATTAATGGAGGACAATTAATACAAAACATCTTAAATACCATAATTACCCTCCCTTTTCATTTATTATTATAAAACTAAAATCTCCACTACTTTTCACTTTTCAGTAACTCTACTTTTTACTTTTATGTAACTATATCTCTTATAGCCTTATGTACTTTCACCCTTATATCTGTCTTTGATTCATTAAACCTTCAGCAAAATACCATGAAAGAGAATTCTGTTGAAGCAGAGCTTTCAAATGTGATTATTATTGTTGTTATTTTTTTTTTTTTTTTGCACTAGCAATATGAAGAAAATTTCATATTATTATGAATTATCGAATCTCTCAAATAGCAGATTAACCATTAACTTTTTCTAGTTTTCCCCTTTCATTGATTGATTTCTTAGTAGAATAATATGGAACAAATTTCTTGCAATATTTATTTATTTTTTTTATTTTGTTAGTGTATATGCTATTACATTATTAGGGTTTTTTTTCCCTATTAAGTTTTTTTTTTTTTTTTTTTTGGCTTGGTAATTTATAGAGTATTTTTGTTAAACTTGTTAAATTGTTTTGAACAGTGCCACATTATTTTTTGTTTAATGGTGGCTAGTTTTGGAGATAAATGTTATGATTTGAATTTCAATTTGATTTACCTTTATTTTAGTTATTATTTGATCAAATATTATGATGTCTTACTTTGTATCAATTAAAAAATAATAATTATTTATTTTTTCTTTGATTTTTGATAAAATAAACTTAGGAGATATATTTACAAAGTTAATTTAAAAAATTGTTAAAAAAGCTCTCTCACACAATTTCATGAACTTATAGTTGGCAATAGATTTTTAATTTAACATGCAAATTAATAAAAAGTTGAGGATGTTATAAGAATGTTAGTTTTGCAATAATAAATAGAAAAGGAGGGTAATTATGATATTTGATGTGTTTTGTATTAATTAACCTTTATTACAAGGCTAGTTTTGTAATTTTGTAGGAGCAAAAAAATGGTAAGGAGCGGGGGAAGCTTTTGGAGAAGTGCCAATATCCCCACTCTTCCCATAAAACACTTCCATATTTGATAATCATTGTAGAATTCGTTTCACCTTTTTGAAATAAGGGCAAATTGCTCGTGATTTTCCTAAAATATTTGACTAAATATGGATAGACACCAAGACTACACCACTTAATTTATAAATGTTATTAACAACAAATCCGATTCCCAAAAAAAATTAAACTAATTAAAATAGTGACATTATCAGAGTATTACATATTTTCAGAGTATTACATAATATGTCTTTTCACTGTCTCCATTGGGTGTACTTTGGGATTTGGTGTACTTAAAGGGTGTACTGAATCTTGCACTTGTGATCCCACAAGTATGATTTATTCTCACCTTCTTTCTCTATTAATGATGGCGTTTATCTGTTTTTTTTTTTTTCCTGTACTGCTAAACTAGATGACATTGAGGTGATAGTCAAACTGAAGTTGTTTGTTACCCTCAATTACATGATCATTAATCAGGGACTCAAGGACTAATAGGTAGTTGGTTAGTCACTAGTGACTCTCAATAGTGACTTCCTCTTCAATACCCACCTCGCAGCAAGGCAGAGGATTTGAAATCTTATACACCCAGAATGGAAGTCTTTGATTATGGAGATTTTGAATTGACATATTCTGCTTGGTTGAAAAATTTATGCAAGTGCCTTCTTTCGTAGTTAAAGTGAATGGCATCCCTTAATGAATTATGTTACTTTTATCAGTTGAGGGCCATTCCACATTGTTGACTCCACTATGTGGTTTTGTTAAATGTTTGTCCAATAATAGCTGGTGGCATTTTCAGACTCTAGACATTGTAAAATAAGTAGGATAGAAGAAAAGAAGTAGAATTTTCTTCAATGGGACCTCCTCTGCAGTAAATTTTCTATGTTGATATTTTATCAATAATTTATAAATTCATAGTGATCATGTAAATTCTTAAGGGATGCATATTGAACAATGATCAAACCTGGTTCACTATTCAATAAAGGATCTCTCTCACTCTGTGTGTGTGTGCGTGTGTGTGTGTATTTTTCAAAATTTCTTCTAGGTTTAAAATGAAGATCATGTTTTTACTTATTCTCCCTTCATTTAAGTAGGAGTGTTCTTGGGTCTTTCTTATCCCCAAAAGTCAGCTCATAGGGTGAGGTTTTCCCTCACATTTATATATTGAGTACCAGCCTCGTCCACAATCGATGTAGGAACCTCCTCAACAATCTCCCCTAGTCTCCCTTGATTTAAGAGAGGGTGGTCTTGGGCCTCTCTCATCCCCAAAAGGTAACTCGTAAGTTGATGCTTTCCCTCACACTTAAATATTGACCACTAGCCTCTTCCAAATCGATGTGGAACCTCGACAATCTCTCCTTGGCTTTCCGTCTCACTTGTATATTGACCACCAGCCTCTTTCACAACTGATGTGGGAATCTTAACAATTTTTTCCTTTACATATCGGGTCTTGGGTTAGAGGAATTGACAACTTGTTCCTTCCCGATGGACTGAGATTGATAGTACACCTGGGCTCTGATACTATTTGTTGGATGGTCTTGTGCCTATCTCATCCCCAAAAGTTAGTTCGTAGGGTGAGATTTTTTCTCACACGTATATATTGACCACCAGCCCCTTCCACAACCGATGGGAGACACCTCAATAGTCCCCTATACTAGAAATAAGGGGTTCTCCAAATCAATGCCCAAAAATGTCATGATAACAATCTACTAAAACTTCTAGAGAATTCAGGTCTTGTTTGGTTATGGTTTTAGAAATTTGGTCTCAAAAACATATTTTAAAGTGTTATGAGAACTTGTTCTTAAATACATTTGGTGATTGTATCTAAAAATTGGTTTTGAAAATAGAACAACAAAGAGTATACAAAATTGCAAATAAAGTATAAATAATATATAATTTAGGGTAAATTACACCAAGACCCTCTGAACATTAGGCTAATTACACGTAGACCCTCTGAACATTTAAACCTTACACTTAGATTCCTTATTCCTAACTGTTTGTAACACTTAGGTCCATCCGTTAATTTTCTCCATTAACTGTATTGTAAAATGACGAAAATGCCTCTGGCCCTAACACACACTCTCTCTCTCCCTCCCTCGACGCTTCATCCCCTTTGGATAGAGAGGGTGAGATAGAGAGGGATCAGAGTGATCGGTGAACATCATAAAAAGGATATCCTCAAACAAGAATTAATGAAGAAGCGAAAGAGTTAGCGTGGGACGTTGGTGGCCGAAAAGTCTTCAAACGTTCTAAAATCGAATGGAAACGAATCTAAACGCTCAGAGAGAAAGAAAAGCAGGAATTAGAAGCTAAAGCCAAGAAACAATTGCAACAGCAAGAAAGCCAGCTGAACGATTCGTCCCTCAATTCGTCATTGAACCCCAACTCCAAATCTAAAGTTGCCAAATCCAAACCCGATTCAGCTAGCTCTTCGTCTTCTAAAACCCTAATGGACGAGTAAAAGATTGACGAACTCAATCTCCCCAGGCAAGAAGTTATTCGTCGTCTCCGATTGCTCAAGTAACCGGTCACGCTGTTTGGCGAAGACAATGAGGCAAAGCTCAATTGGTTGAAGTACGTTTTGACGGCTTTGTGGTTGGAGGAGCCGGTGACCACGTAATAGTGGCTGCCCTTGTCGTCGACGGCGTGTTGGCCAAACTCTATGCCGCAGCCGGCGAGTTGCTGGCCGAACCCAATTCCAGACCCCCTGACGCTTCATGCCCTTTAGAGAAGAATCAAATTTCAACGATCTTCTTATTACAGTTCTGGCCAATGGTCCGGTTTGACAAACGGCCTTCCATCTACTTAGAACGGGTCCATTTGTTTCCATTTTATAGGAAAAGATTCCAATTCAGGAAGTGTTTGAGCAGCTGAAATGCACCAGAGAAGGTTTAAGTGCAGCGGAAGGGGCCAACAGGCTTTGGATCTTTGGACCAAACATATTGGAAGAAAAAAAGGTTCTTTTCTTTTATAATCAAATGCCTTTTAGCACATAATCAATTTCGCTCAGATTTTAATGGTTAAAAATTTCATTCCCCCTTTTTTCGTGGTTTTATCTAATAAACAGGAAAGCAAAATACTCAAGTTTTTTGGGTTCATGTGGAATCCACTTTCATGGGTCCAGATTCAGCTCGAAGAAGCTCCGGCGCTCCGGTTAATATATATATATAGATATTATGTAAGTTTTAAATGTTGGGATGAGTAAACTTATATATTAAAAAAAAAAAAAAAATTTGCTGACGTCATCATCTTAACAGAAATTCTAAACATTCTTCACGTTGGAATGATTGCATATTAGTTGCTTTGTGGGTGGTTATTATTTAAAGTAGAAGAAAAATATATTAAAAATAAAATAAAATTTATTTTTAATAATTTTATTTATAGTAATTAATTTTTTAAATAAAATATATAATTTTATTAAAAATATAAAATTAATTGAATTCAATAAAATATATTTAAAATATATTTTATTAATTAATTTAATAAAATATATTTAAATTAATTGATTTAATGTTATAGATATTTATTTTTAATAACAATTAGTTTTAATAAAATGTATTATTATAACTTAATTTAATAATAAATTATTATTAGATTTAATAAAATTAATGTAATTTAATAAAATATTTTAATAAAATAAATCATTTTAATAATAAGAAAAACTGTGTGTGTGTGTGTGTGAGAGAGAGAGAGAGAGAGAGAATGAGTGTCATGGGCCAGGGGCATTTTGGTCATTTTACAACACAGTTAACGGAAAAAATTAACGGATGGACCCAAGTGTTACAAACATTTAGAAATAAGGAGTCTAAATGTAAGGTTTAAATGTTGAGGGCGTCTACGTGTAATTAGCCTAATGTTTAAGGAGTCTAGGTGTAATTTATCCTATAATTTAATGGCTTATTGGAATGCCAAAAAAAAAAAAAAAAAAAAAAGAAGAAAGAAAGAAAGAAAGAAAGAAGAAAGAAATAAAAGCAAATTCGGTTTTAAAGCTACCGAAAACATTTTTAGATGGCGGCATTTTTTTTTTTGTTCCCTGTTTATGGAAAACAGGATAAAAAATAAGGATGGCAAACAAAGTTTTGAGAAACAAAATTAGAAAACTGAAACCAGAACTGAACAGGGCTGTGCTGTTTTATTTTTGCTTTAAAAGGAATTAAGATACCATTGTCCTATTTTTTTATTATTATTATTTGAATTTCAAAACCATGCTCGTAAAAGAAGTTAAATATATTTAGATTCACCATGTACAAGGTCATCAAAACCCCCTTGGTCCTATGAACTGCCCAGCCTTAGTCCTGACCCTTATACGTGTATGCTGTCTTATGCTCTGACCCACCAGCTAGCCCATAACCCAGGGAACTTTTGAAATTCTTTTTTGATAAGCCCTACTGTAATGTAGGGCCAAATGGGACAGGGTCATTTGTTTAGTCTTGCAACTAGGGCTTGGAAAATTTTGGATGGCCCTGCTAGCCTGTAATTTATGAAAGCCCTTGGCCTGGTTTCCAGATTTACGGCCTCCTGTTGATTTTTAACCATGTGTGTTATAAATTATTATGAATGTATTTCATTGATCACATTCTGAATTAACTAATGTATTCTAGCTGAGGAATTGCTGTGTAAGCTCTCTAGAACCATGCGTCTGTGGTGTAGTCATAAAATAGGCCGTCGTCTATCAAAAAACAAATAACTTACAGTAATTTTTGCCTTTTCTACTCACCAAAAGTACATTGAGGCAATTTCATGCTTAGGCAATTGTAGAATGACATTTTTGTTATTTCTTAAAATAATGGATTCGCAAGAAACATGTAAATCAATTGAACCTAACTATTAATTGATAATGAGAAATATATACTTCCGATATGCTTGGCCATTGTTTTGATTGGTTCTTCTTGTTAAACCTTTAGTTTAATTGTTTAAGGGCAGCGTGTGGTGTGGCCTTACATAACAGCACAGTGTGGCAACAAAAGATTTCTTGTGGTAAAAGCATTCAATAGCATTGGTGTTTGAGAACAGGTTGTGGTGTCTCTTGGAAGTGGACCACGGGGTCAGCTATTTGGTGGTGGTAACTCTCTGGCTTTAGCTGTGGCAGCAGTTGCAGCTTTTGCCAGTGGGCTTATAGCCATCTTGGCTATTCTGCGATCTGGGGCTGATAAGGTAATTTTTTGCACTATTTTTTCCCCTTTGTTTACACACAGTAAAATATGGACAAGTGTCAAGAATTCTGTAAATAGCTTTGGTCTGGTAAGCAAGCCAACTAAGACATTGCTAGGGCCAAGTAAAGACTAGTTACCTGTAAAGACCCCAATAGATTTGAATTGAGTCAGTCAATTTCCATTACTGAAGCTTTTGTTCTGTTCTTTATTTTATTTTTTGTCTGAATTCAATCGTTAAACGTGCTAAAGTGTGTTTTTACTGGTAATGGAAATTGCATGTGAAATAAGCTATACTCCATATGGCAGATAGATTTGAATCTAATAACGGAGTAACCAAAAAAAAAAAAAAAAGGAAAAAAAACATGGTTGTCTTATGGGATACAAAAATGATTGTTGTGGGGATGTGTGTGCGTTTGTGAGAGGAAT
Source organism: Vitellaria paradoxa (assembly GCA_019916065.1). Lineage (NCBI taxonomy): Eukaryota > Viridiplantae > Streptophyta > Magnoliopsida > Ericales > Sapotaceae > Vitellaria > Vitellaria paradoxa. Next base: position 10,480,763 of record CM034233.1, read on the forward strand.
ATTCAACAGATAAAGAGAGGTTTATGGGGCGAAGTTCATCTGACCTAACATTTAGGATTTTTTGAAGTACTTAAACAAAACACCTTTGAAATGTAAACCGGACATCTTGCCAAAATTATATCTTCTTTGAAGCCATTGAATGTGTCAATACAGATTTAAAAAAAAAAAAAAAAAATGACCATGGTTGTCTTATGGGAGAGAAAAATGATTGTTTGTGGGAATGTTGTGTGCTTGTGAGAGGAGTATTCAACGGATGAAGAGAGGTTTATGGGGCGAAGTTCATCTGACCTAACATTTAGGATTTTTTAAAGTACTTAAACAAAACACCTTTGAAATGTAAACCAGATATCCTGCCAAAGTTTTATCTTCTTTGAAGCCATTGAATATTTCAATAAACAATGATGACAGTCAGCAGTACTCCATGCATAAAAAGGCAAGCAACAGTGTAGAAATAAGTTTGACAGGTAAAGCCATATATCTCTATGCTGTGTGGAAGAAGTTATTCACATTTGGTGGGGAATATCTTTACTGAGGAATGCGCCCATCTAGAAATTTTGCTTTATGGCTAGATCACCCATCTGAAGGCAAATGAAGCCTTGGCCGTGGATTATGGGGCACCAGCTAGACTTCTTTACGTAAGTTGCTGTTGATTGGGATTTATTCCTCTTGAAATTTTACATTCTTTCTTTTATCAATGTTGATGGCCCATCACTTGACCAGTCATGATTTTTTTTTCGGAATCTTGTGCAATTTTAGCACAGATCTCGTGTATTGGTTATCTCTGATTGCACTTGGTGCCAGCAGTTCCGTAAATTGTGCTGATTGAAACCTTGATGGAGACTAACGTTGTCCTCTGATATTTTTGGAAATGCTTAGCTGATTTTTTTTTGGAGAGGATGCCTTTCAGCTGATATTCTCTCTCTTTTTCTTTCTTGCATTTGAACCTTGGAATAATTTCCCACGTTTGCATTGCCCTTATTAGTGCCTGTGTATGTCTATTTTGGATTCAATGCCCCCATGCAATGCTTGGTACCAATACCTCAAGAGACATTTAGACGACCTGTCTTTTCTGTGCCTGTTTCTTCTATAAGTTATGTTAAAATTTTTGCGGTTGATAACACTGCTTAACTGGCAAGCAAATGACTTGTATCGTCGTTTATGATCTTTCTTGCTTTAAGAAGTCTAATATAGAAATGCTTGGTGGGTGCATGTATTTCTACACATAACATGTGTATACATAAAGAGAGAGAGAGAGAGAGACTTTTCTTTCCAAATAAGGGAGTGATGGAACCTGTGAATCAGTTCTTGTTTTTAGAGAGAATATTTATCTCTGAAAGTGATTAAAAAGAAAGAGAAAAGAACTATTGACAAGGGGTGGCTGCTTCTATTGAAAATTCTTATTTTAATGTCATGTTTGCAATCTGTGAGAGAATATTTGTCTTGGATAATGATCGAAAATGCTGCCAGGGAATGGTTGCCACAATTATTATTATTATTATTATTATTATTATTATTATTACTACTATTATTATTATTGTTATTATGTTTGCAATCTGTAAAACATAGACTCAGGTGTAAAAGAAAATTTTTCTGATGGATTACATCAAAAAAAATGATCAAATTGTCGCTATAATTTTTCTGCACAAGTTGGAAATACCCTGCCCCACTTCTTTGCTCAATAGTCTCTGCACTCATTGTATCACGTCTTTGTTCGGCATTCAGTGAGCTGTATATTGTTTGTCTCTTTGCCTTCCCACAAACTCCAAAGTGCTCCCTGCTAGACTGCTTCAGTACCTGACAAATGGAGGGTCTAGTTATCAGAGAAACGGGTCTTTTAGCACAAGGGAACAAATAAAAAAACTGCTTCATGTTGAAGGTTGAAGTCTGAGAGCTCTTTGTTGCTTGTGGGTAAGATAAGGTAAAATGGTAGGGGCTTCTGCTTCTGTTTGCTTTGCAGATCTCTACGGACAGAGGTGCAGAAGGCCCCCACTTTAAGGGCGCTCTCATCTCTCTCTCACTTATCCCCCTGTTTCTGTTTGTGAGAAAAAAGGACAGAGTTAAATGGTTGGAGTTTGGGCACGTAGGTAGTAGGGGTCCCTTGGCTGCCTCCTATCTTCCATCTGCTGGTTCTTTGTACAGCCATGTTCTGTGATCCTCTTTTAATTCTAGTTAGTGGTCCCTTTGCATGCAAACCCATGAAGATAAGCTTTTCGTAAGACCAAGTATGGAGGGTGAGAAGATCCCATGGATTAGACTCATCTTGGCCACTTGTAAAGAAATCCCAACTGTTCTTTCATGGGGTTCAAAGCACTCTCCAAGTTACCCACATGCAATTGTAACAGAACAAATGCAAAATGGATGAGAGAGGGAGGGAGGGAGGGAGGGAGGGAGTGAGTGAGATGCCCAATCATGGAATGGAGCAGGGAAGGTTAGCCCAGTACGGAATCGGGGAGTCCTCAATATCTTGCAAAGTCTTTTTTATATCAACAGCCCCATTACCTGGGTGGATTAGTGTTATGGAGATGGTCTCAAAGGAGGGGCCACTTGGTGATTATTGGGACCCTACTCTTAATTCCATGCCAATGTAAGATTGATTTCTCCGATAATATTAAGCTTAAAACATTCGGACTTCCCTTGATGGAAGCTCTTAAATATTACCATCCTTAAAAAACTTGTTTGGTGATTGAACTCTCAGACAACTTGTACAGTAATAAGGAAAAAAAGAGCATAAATTGGACTAGCCATCATTATTTTTTGAAACTGAAAGAGAAAATGACCTAATTAAATGGGACACAAACTATGATTTTAAAGAATAAAATTAAAATCAGCTCACAACAAAATGAAAATGATCCAGATAATAAGATAATTATTGAAATAAAAGTGAATGAGAAGATATTGTGTTCGTAATCAAGTGCAAGAGGCTCTTACATAATTTTACTTTTAATAATTAGATATTTCAGGGCTCGTTTGGAGATTTATAAAACCCAACAAATCTCTATAAAATTTATTTTTTTTACTTATTATACTAATTACAAGTCTATAACTCTCACACATTTATATTTGACATTTTTTCACCCCAAACACCCTTTTAGTCTAAACAAAAGAAGATTTCTACGGGCGGTTGTCTTGTAGGATTTACGAAATAAAAAGGAGGAAAGAAGGGAAACGGATGGGGCCTAAAACGGGAATCTAAAATTGGGGTTGTGACGCCAAGCGGCGTTCAGTTCAAGCTGTGGGCTGCAGACAACAGAGAGGGTCATGTTTGGCCAGGGGATGATCACATGGGGATGAGTGAGTTGTGGGGAGGAATTGGAACATCCATGGGCTGCGTTTGAACATGCCAACATTCATTGCCCCATGTCAATATTATGCCAATATGCTTGTCATTTCACCAGTAGGAAAGGAATTGGAATTGGAATTTGCCACTGAATGGGCATCTTAAAGATAAGTGCTGCTTATTCTTTCTTTTATAATTTATAATATATGATATATTATACCAAAATCTAAAGAGAGGGTTAAAAAGATTATCCTTTGAAGGAAACACTTTGAGCAAAAAAAGGAGACCAAACCCACCATAGGCAAAATGCCAACGAGGACACGTCATTATCAAACAAGCCATGTTTCTTGGATTAGAGCACCGCCATGCCCCTTTGAAAAACTAATATAAGCACTAATAATTTTGTATAGGGGCTTTCTTCACCCATCATATGTGATAAGGTTACAGCTACCCGCTGCCCGCCCCTCTACACTGAGGGCCTTGCCCTATTTTTTTAGGTACTCCGTAAAGAACCATAGCCATCCACCCTCACACAAGCATTAAACAGGAGAACAACCATGCATATAGAGCCTCTAGACATATAAATATAGAGAGAGAAGAATGTGTATATATTTAGAGAGAGAGAGAGAGGGGGGGGCTGTAAAACTGGTCGGCCCCCCACTAGAAGCCTTTTCACTTTTACCAAGTAGCCGCTTTTCCTACCATTCTCTTGCCGTATTGACACGTGAAGCCCACAGGAGGGCTCAGTCCTTACATGTATAAATAGCCATCTTGCATTGCGTCTAACCCCCAAAATCAATTCAAATCCATCCGAGAACCCACGCAATTAATCACAAAGCTAGCTAGCACACAGAAATGTGTAATCCAAAGCCTTCTTCTCCCTCAGCATTTGTCTCTTCCAATTTCGTAAAACCCAACAAAAACATGGATCTTCATGCTGATGATCACGACCATCATCATGGTGACGATGTTGATGAACTCCATAGATGGCCAACTCCTTCTGAGGTAAAGAAGCTCATTAACCATTAACACGAACTTAAACGAAAAAAACAAAAAATCACTCATTTCTTGAATGTTTAATTAATTTCTTCGTTGATTTTCTTGCATGCATAGGCTATGGAAGAAATCAAAGCCATAGGGAAGATCTCAGGGCCAACAGCCATTACAGGGCTCCTACTCTACTCCAGAGCCATGATCTCCATGCTCTTCCTCGGCTACCTCGGGGAGCTAGAGCTCGCCGGAGGCTCTCTCTCCATCGGCTTCGCCAACATCACCGGCTACTCCGTCCTCTCCGGCCTGGCCATGGGAATGGAACCCATTTGCGGACAAGCTTTCGGAGCGAAACAACGGAAGCTCCTCGGCCTCACTCTGCAAAGAACAGTCCTCCTCCTCCTCTCCACCTCCGTGCCCATCTCCTTCGCATGGCTCAACATGAGGAGAATCCTCCAATGGTGCGGCCAAGACGAGGAAATCTCCGCCGCCGCCCACAAGTTCATCCTCTTCGCCATCCCAGACCTCTTCTTCCTCTCCCTCCTCCACCCTCTCCGCATATACCTGAGGACTCAAAGCATCACATTGCCGCTAACCTACTGCTCAGCAATCTCCGTTCTCCTTCACATCCCTTTGAATTTCCTCCTGGTGGGCTATTTCAACATGGGTATTGCTGGAGTCTCTATAGCCATGGTCTGGACTAATCTCAATCTCTTCTTCCTCCTCTGCTCATTCATATACTTCTCCGGCGTGTACAAGGACTCGTGGGTTTGTCCGAGCGTGGACTGTCTCCGAGGATGGTCGTCGCTGCTGGCTCTCGCCGTGCCGACCTGCGTCTCCGTCTGCCTCGAATGGTGGTGGTACGAGTTCATGATCATGCTCTGTGGGCTCCTCGTGAACCCCAAAGCAACCATCGCTTCAATGGGTATTCTAATCCAAACCACCTCTTTAGTCTACGTCTTCCCCTCGGCTCTCAGCTTGGGAGTCTCCACTAGAGTCGGCAACGAGCTGGGCGCCGACCGGCCGGGAAAGGCTCGCATTTCGATGATGGTTTCGATCGCTTGCTCGGTGGCGCTGGGCGTCGCCGCCATGCTGTTCACCACCCTGATGAGGCACCGGTGGGGGAGGTTCTTCACGGGGGATTCCGAAATTCTCGAGCTCACGGCGGTGGCATTGCCGATTGCCGGCCTATGCGAGATCGGAAACTGCCCGCAAACCACTGGCTGCGGGGTGCTCAGAGGCAGCGCCAGGCCCACTATTGGAGCAAATATCAATTTGGGATCTTTCTACTTGGTGGGTATGCCGGTGGCGATTTTCTTGGCATTTGTGCTGAAAATGGGTTTCCCGGGGCTCTGGCTGGGGTTGCTTGCGGCTCAGGCCTCTTGTGCCATTCTCATGCTCTTTGTTCTGTTCAGAACAGATTGGGTTGATCAAGTAAACAGAGCAAGAGAGCTCACACAATCTTCTCCTTCTTCTTCTTCTTCTACAAGTAATACTCCATTGCCGGTATCGTCGCCGCCGGAAACCGCCGTTGTTAAGGAAACGAAAGCAAGTGTTGATCTTGAAGAGATTTTGTGTAGTAAAGGTGGGTTGAAGACAGCTCCTCCTCTCGAAACAGACCCTCTCTTGTCCACCCACATTGTTCGTTGTTGATTTTAGGGTTTTTCACCCATTCTTTTTGCTCCTACTCTTAATGGGTTGACGTTAAAATTGTTCATTGGAATTAACTTTTTTTTTTTTTTCGGTTAAATATTTCACCCTTTTTTCCCCTGTTCCTCTGCTTCTTTCCTTTTCAATTAACATGCGTATAATAATAATATATTGTAAAAAAAAATAAATGAAAGAAAATAGGAATAGAAATTTTAGAAAGGGGAGGTTGGAAGAATGCGGCTACTTTATGTTGATTCCTTCCTTTACAAGGCCATAAGATTGACTACCTAAAAAAGGAAATTAGAATGTTGCTCTTCTTCATCAAATTCATCCCACCCAAACAACTCACTGTTATCATATATCTTTTCATTTGCTTTATTCCCACAGTGTGAATTCTTCCACTCCTTTCTAAAGAACCCCTTTTAAGCCAGCTTTCGAGATATATACATGTGTATATGTTATGGGTTATCTGTAATGCATTGTCTTTGCCATCTTGAATGAAAAAGCAACAGCGAACTTTCAAATAAAAGACAAATGAGAACCTCAGAGAGAGAGAGAGAGAGAGAGAGAGGCATCTGGTGAAGAAGTTCATGAGGATTGGAGGGGTGGTGGTGGGGGCCCCTGCTTCTAAGTTGAGAAGCAAAATCCAGCTATTGTTGCCTGTGTCTACTTCTCAGATGACAAAAATGTTAGCAGTGACTCTGCGCAGCAGGTTTAAGCCTCCCCCCAACCACCTCAAGGCCCTACAGAAACTGGCACTAACATCACCACCACCACCACCACAAGAGAATAACAAATTTCAAAAAATAATATTATTGCATGACAGAAGCGTATACACACACGTATGCATGCACAGCAATATCTATACACTTATATTATGTATAGAGCCATTATATATATGTTTCCGGTATAAAAAGCTAATCTAAATTATCATTGACAGTCTCATAATTCCTGCATTACTTGTAAATTACTGCACTTCTATTATTATTTTTAATTATTTTCATATATTTTTGCTCGAGGTCAGATTGAGATCCTTTTGTTCTAGTACTTATTTTTTAAGTTAATAAACAGATAGGAATTCACACATAATCCTTTCCCATTAAGGAGAATTTTAATAAAAAAAAATATAAATTAATTTAATATATATATATATATATATATATATGTAATTTTAGTAAATTTGGCAAAAGAGAGTAAATATTTACATTTAAAATTTTTAGCTACAAAATTTTATATATTTACAAGGATAATTTTGATAATTATGAATGTCCGGCCTTTTTTTAATTTTGTCATATATATATATATATATATATATGTTGTTAGTGCCTTAAAAAGGATCCTCTTATCTCAGCTTTCCTTATCTACTTTAGGAATATAGTATATCGCCGCCTCCATGCATCCTAGTGTTATCATGACCTCTCTACTTGTGGCCATGAATTGTTTTGGCCTGTTATGTGGTTTGGATACAGCTTTGCAACGGCTTTGTGTGTCATTTTTCTTTTGGTAACCTAAACACCCCCCCCCGGGGCCTAACTCTTTTATAGATATATTTTTTTATAGCTCCATGTATAATATATATATATATATATATCCACCCCTATCCCATTTATAATAAAGTTGGGCGCCCAATATGATTATTTTTCTACTCGGTCTCCATCATATAAATACCTACCCAAACATTGTATTTGTATTCAATAAAATATATAAATAAACCTAATACAACACAAAGTAGAATCACAAAGTTATACATATATATATATATATATATATATATAATGAAAATGGAATCGTAAACCTTCGTAGAATAGCAAATGATTAAAATACCTAGAGTTAGTACCAACCCAAGGACGCGCCTGAAAAATGGGATTTTTGAGTACTAGTCTTCAAATTATTCGATCAGGGGGCTCAGCTATAAAAAAAATTACGTTAGCGAGAGGGTTGGTTTGGGAATGAAAAAAAAATAATTGATTTTCCTTTTCTATTTTTTTTTACCAACAATTGTATTTATTTATTTTATTATTTGGTGGATTTAATGATGCAGAGAAGCGTATAAGAGATGATTACACAAACAAGAATTTTATTTTAAGAGATTTATTCAATCATCAAAAACTGACTTGCCCTCAGACTTACAATTGCTTAAATTAAAAAAAAAAAAAACTTAACGTTAATGAGGCGGGCCAGGTTAAAAAGGCATAAATTTGACTAATTAATCAAAATTACTAAAACGAAAAGTTTGAAATAAAAGTAAATATAAAAAATAGACAAAATCATAAGATTTCTCTCAAAACTTTAGTTAAAAAACAGATTCATTTAGTCCAAGTAATTAAGATTCAAAATTTCCAAAATTAGCAAATTTGACCATTCGAAGGCCCAGACAGCGACAAAAGCTTGAAACCTTTACAGATCATTGTAAAATAATGAGTATTGACCGTTAAACCATTTTCAATTAAATTCAAGTAGGCCCAACGCTAAATTTCATAGTCAGATATTTACAACTTTGTCACTCTAAACTTAAAACGCCTCAAGAACTCTTCCTCCATCCTTCCTGACCATTGCATCATTTAACAATGTTTGCTTCATTCATCAAAACAAATTACAAAAACAAAAAATAAAAAATTTCACATATTACTTAAAAAAAAAAGTAATAAAGTAAATTATAAAAATTACCCTCATACTTTTTTCCCGGTGTCACTCTATTTCCTTTTGTTTTAATTGTAACAGCCTAAACCTAATATTGTTTAAATTGCGACAGTTTGAACTCTACAATTTTGATGCAATTGGATTTGTTAACCAAATTTGTACCAGCCAGCTGCACCAACATGATTTTTTTTTAAAGCATATTTTTCTATGAATTTAAATTTTATTACCCAAACCAGTTCAAGGAATGACTAAGGCTTCGTTTGGAGAGGTTAAAAAAAATCAATTTTTGATGTTTTAAGTATTTGATAAAAGACATATTAGTAACGCATTAACTTTTATTAAATTAGGGAAGAATATAGGATGTGTTTGGAATTATATAAAAGTGTATAAAATAAAATAAAATTGTAAAAGTAAATGTCTGGTAATTCATGTAGTGAGTGAAAAATTTAAATTTTACTGTCTAGTAACTCTTGCTTGTAGAAATTTGTAAGATTTTATTTTATTTTAGAATACTCCAAACGAAGTCGTGATAATTATTTCACTTTAATACAGCTCAAAAATTACTTAAAAATTTTTTTATTTATTTTATTAAATATTTGAAAGTTATCGAAAATTATTGAAAATTTATATTTATTTTATTAAACATATAAAAATTTTATGAAAAAAAAAAAGCCAAAAATTGAATATGCAAAGGAGGGACCATTCGAGGGCAGAGACAGGGAATAATCCATTGGAGTCCCTTCAAAGTACAGGAGAGGTTTCGGATGGACAATGCAAAGATGATGGTGATGATATGATGTGACGTATATGCATGCTTGAAAAAGTTAAAGCACCTTTTGACACAGAGAGAGAGAGAGACAGAGAGAGACAGAGAGAGAGAGAGAGTCTGTATGTCCAAACATCGGTACTGGTCGACGTCCCTCTCTCCCTCAATCTGGATATTTGGGATACCCCAGAATACCCTGCCCAGCACATGAAAAGACAACTTTCACTCCATCCCAAACGCAGGGCTCTCTCTGTACCTCTTCAGTGCTGAGTACTCTTCTCCACCGAGGATCGCCTGCATTCTGGAGCGCGATAAGAGTTTTTGTTTTGTTTTACTCTATTCCCCCCCCCCCCCCCCGGCTTGGGTAGTGTTTGGGAAGAAAAAAATATTAATTTTTTTTATAACTAAGGGGCTGATTGGATGCAATAAATAGGGGCCTTTATAAATAATACACCCTTATAAGTTTTGATGTGATATTTTTTGCTTAGTTTGGGAAATAAAATTTCTCTCCTCTAAAAATTATCCCCTCTTCTTAATCTTGGAAGAAGGTGTATTATTTTTGGAGATGATTTGAACTTTTCAAAAATTATCCCCCTTATATGGACTAAATTAGACTATTATACCCCTTCTCATCCCCCTTTCTCACCTACAAAATGTATTTTATATTAGAAATAAATTTTTTTAATGGAAAAATATATTAAAAAATTATATTAATAAAAATAAAAAATATAATTTTTTTCCAAATAAGGGGTCGTGTGATTAAAAAAATATATTTTTTTCAAATTGGAGGTGATATGATTTTAAGATAATAATATTATTTTTAGCAAATATAATAATATTATTTTTTAGCAAATTTATACAAAATTATACATTTATTGATATTTTTTAAATTAGGAGAAAAAAAATAAGCGACTAAGGAAGTTTCGAATAAATTGAGATGTTATTGTCTACGAAACTAATTTATATATTTTATAAAGTTTGATTTATTAATAACATAATTTATTTATAATTAATTTGTCTAAAATTAATTTGTATTAATTGGTTTTCACATTATATAATTAACATAAACATATAATTAAGTTAGAGTAACCAAATTTAATTTAATGGGTAATCAAGTTTTGGGACACCACAAGGACAAAAGAGTCATTTGACTATTTTTTTATCATTTACCTCCTCTTATTTATAAAACATTCAAATCAAGTTAAAAGTTATCCCCCTCCATAAATATCACATCAATGTGGGCCAATCATCTAAAAATAATGCCCCTCTTATCTTATACCTCCTCTAAAACTTATCCCCCTGAAATTTTAACACTATCTAATCGGGTCCTAACTAAAGTTAGTTTTTTTTTTAATATTTAAGCAATGAAAAAAAAGTTAATTTTTTTGTAATTAATTTTTTAATCTTTTATTAATTTAATATTTTTATCTTTCATAATTTAAAAAACATTTAAAATATAAGAGGGTAACAATTAAAAGTTAGCTAATAACTAATTGTTGCCAAACGTAATCTTAACTTCGTGCAGTACCTTCATGTCCCCATGGCTTGAACAGGTACGGAGGTAAAAAGAGTAACGTAATCCGGCAAATTCACCCCAATATATATATACTAACAATTACCTTTACCTGAAAATATAAAAATATAATTTAATATATAAATAGTTTAAATTTAAAATTATAAAGTAAACTTACATAAAAAGTGTAAAAATAACATATAAAAATAAAAAGAGATTAAGGTATAAAATTTTATTATTTATTATAAATATTATCACATTTTTTAAAATATTAATTTAAAATCTTTTATATAAAAAGTATTCAAAAAAATATGTGAAAAGTGAAAGAAAAAATAATTATGGTCATTTAGCAAATTCAACCGTTAAAAATATTTCAAATTCAAAATTTTAAACTTCCTTATTGTATAAATGACGCAAAATGTAAAAGTGTATATACACTTAAAATTTAAATTTTAGGTACATTACAATTGAAATTTTAATTTTAATATTATTTTTAATCAAAATTTAAAAAATTAAAGTTTAAATATATTTTTTAAATAAAAAATTTAACTGATTTTGTCTAATATGTATCTATATATTGTTTAATAAATGTGTACAATTTTATTATTATTGTATACATCCCTATGACATTTGTAAATAATATAAATAAAATATCTATATAATAAAACATATTCCATTTCAAAAATATCCATCTCATAAACTATAATTAACGACTGTGATTGAATTTTACATACAAATGAATAGCTGAGATTTTTTTCATACATATTTGAATTTCAAATTCCAAAATTTGTGTGCAAAGCACGGATCGCACCCTCAGGGCAAACTCCCCGACCCCCCCTCTTTCTGTCCTCTCACCCCTTCTCTCATCCCCCACTAACGGTTGATAGGTACACATCTGGATAGTTAGTCTGGGTAATTAACACTCAGTAAATAAAAATAGCTCACTTTTCTTATAAAAACCTCATATTTTTTTGAATGGTTCCAAAAGAGAACTTCAGTGAATAAGAATAGCTCACTTTTCGTAAATCAAATTTATAATTAGTGAGATAAAATTATATTTTTAAAATAAATAAGTATAAAAGTAAAAAAAAAAAAAACGAAAGTAAAAATTTAATAATAATAGAACAAAAATAAAATTTATAAATAAATAAAAACAAAATCAACAATGTTTGTATATAATTTTCTAAATTAATAAGCCTTTATTTAGTTTGACCATGTTCATGAAAATACCACCACATTTTTTTTAAATCATTAGAACATATATGTATTTAAAAAATTTTGCTCTCATGTCCTCCTACCCCCCCTCTTTCTCACCTGCCACTCCCCCCTATGCCCCTTCTCTCTCTCCCCTGTCACTCCCCCCTGTTAGCCCCTCCTCTCTCTCCTCTGTCACTTTTCCCTTCTCTCTCCCCTTGTATATTTGTGAAAAATGCGAGAACTTGCGGAGAAAGTTTTGCTAAGAAAAAATCTTAGTCATTCATTTGTATGTAAAATTCAATCTCAGCCGTTAATTATACTTTATAAGGGATATTTTTGAAATAGGATATTTTAGAAATAGGATGTGTTTTATTATATAGATATATGCATATAATTATGTTAACATTATAAGCTTATTATTTTAAGGTAACAAAAGCATAAAAATATACTTTAATTACAATATTATTGCTGCCACATTTAAGAATACTCAATAGGTATTTTTAATCAGTTATCATTCATTAACCCATAAGATAATAGAATACTTAGAGACTTAAAATATAAGACAATTAATTGAGTAACGAAATTGAACATACGATAATTTAGGTGGATAATTAAGTAAATTGAAAGTATAATCAAATAATACTCGTTGGTTAGTATTTGTGCAAATAACCATCCATGAATCTGATGATTATTTTATTTTTATATTTTAACTCACTTTTTTATTATGTTAAATTTAAAAATACCAACACTTATCGGATCGAAATGAAATGTGCACCCATCAAGACAAATTAAAATATTCCAATTTTTCAAGTAAATAACATTTTGTTAAAAAATTTGTGTTCTTCTTAACTACGTATACACGAGCCTCTAATTTTTGAAATAAGAGAAGTTAACATCAATTGTGATATTAATCTTGTAATATTAACTTTGTGAGTTATTGAATTAAAATTAGATAGTTCACAATCGATGTAAACTTAAAATTTTTTGCTTAAAATTTTTAAATTTATTTTTTACCGTAAATTATCCAACTTTAATAAAAGGACTGACAAAACCTCGCGTTAGCCCCCAAACCCTAATCCTCCCTCGTCCTCGTGCACCAAACAGGGCGTTTGAGCGTTGTCACATCGTAAGAATTCCTAGGAACCAATGAGGTCCTGCCCGGGTGCTTCTAATTGAGACTTAAAATATGACTTCGTCATTATAAAATATATATATATATACATATTATATGACCCATCATTGTTGGGGTTAATGTGCGCCATTGTTTTTAGTGACGCTTAAAATATGTAATGTGCATTTGAAATGTTGAATTTAGTTAAAAATTTTTTAAATTGTTTTTAATTTGGTTTGCACGAAAAAACTTTAATTTTTTTAACTTTGGTTAAATTTTATCAAATTTCTTTAATTTTTTTTTTTACGCTTTTCTATTAGTGCATCAAACACTTGATTATATAAAATTTATCACTTTTTATTTTCATTTTTTTTATCAAAATTTGACACTGCAAAGTCCAAACAGCCATTTAAACACAATTCCATGATACCTTTTAAACAGTATCCGAAAGTAACGAGAGAGAGCACCATACAATCACGATGAAAAAACAACAATATCCTATAATTTAATCATAGGTTGAAAAAAAACACATGTTTCGAAAATATAGAATAATCAACCAATAAAAGCGGCACGTATCCCACGCAATGGATGCTAGAACAAAAACTAAAAATACTAACCTAATTTCTTTCCCTCTTCTATCATGTACCACACTTTGTATGTATCACTCCCACTACAACCACAATATATATATATAAAGCTTTCTTTGTGATAAATCTTTAAAAAAATAGTTGCTTTTTCTATGGGATATACCTATCTATCTATATATATATATATATATATATATAAAGATAACGCTAATATTAGAGCAGATTTTATTAATGTCAGATATTTCTTAATGATCTTTTTAATTATAAACAGAATTATCATTCTCTCTTCCTTATTAATTTCTCTCTCTAATTCTCTCTCATTAATTTTTATTTCTAAATTGTTAATACCAGAACTCAATTAATGTTTTATTTAATTATTTATAAAATTATTCTCTTCTATTGTTCTATCTAATTTAAATTCTCTCTTTCTCATCAATTTACCTCTCTCATCCCATCTATTCATCTTTGTCTCCCTCCCTTTTTTTTCTTTTTAAAAATCATATTAATCTCTCTTTTCCTCTCTTTGGAAAACATATTTATTCAAAATATAGTTAAATAATAAAATTTTCATTTTAAACTTAAAAATTGTCAATTTGCCATTAAATTATAAAAAAACTCTATTCGAAAAACATCTCTATTAAATAATAAATTTCTCATTTTAGAAAAAATTTATATTTTTTATTCTTTATTAATATAAATTTTTAATACATTTTGTCCCTTTAAAAATAAATTGGATTTAGTTTCTAATATTTTTATAACAAACAAAATCCCAAAAGTTTCAATAATTACATATATTATGCATAAAAAAAGATGATATTCTTTAAAAAGATTATAAAAATTTTAACGTAGACAATATTATAGTAATAATAATTTTTTAATAATTTTTATTTAAAATTAATACATTCACAGTTAAACATGAATCTAAATTTGTAGTGGTGTAAATTTTTTTTTATACAATTGCATTGAAATTTCATTAATCAAAAAAAAAAATCATACGAATAAGAAACCTTCAAATATATTAGATAAAATATTACAAACCTAAACATATTTTTATAATTCAGTCAAGCGTTAATATTTTTTATGTTTAAAATAAGAAATTTTTTGTTAACTATAATTGGAAGAAGGATGTTTTTTGAATGGAATATTTTTATAATTCAACAAAATATTTAATTTAATTATATTTTAAAGAGATATGTTTTTCAAAAAGAGAAAAGAGAGAGAATAATATATTTTTTAAAAAGAAAAAAAAAGATATAGATGAGTAGATGAGATAAGAGAAAGAAATTAACAAGAAAAAAAAGTTAGATAATATAAAATAATAAAGAAGGGTAATTTTGTAAATAATTAAACAAAACATTAATTGAACCCTGACATTAATAAGGGAAATTTAGAGAGAAATTAATGAAAGTAAGTTGTGTTAAATAATAGAAATTGATAATTATGTCAATAATTAAAAAAATTTATCTACGAAGTTTTCGCATTAACAAAATCTACTACCATTATCACCCCCTTAAAAAAAAATCACTTTTCTGTATATCACTGGAAGTTCGAATCAATAAATTAAAGCCAGGTGTCACCGTCACAAGAAAACCCAACTTTTTATTCCAAGACTGCCGGTTGATTAGTGACACGTGTGCTGCACAAGAAAAAAAAAAAGAACTAAACAATGCAATCGAAACCGCCCCATTGGAGGGAATGGTAGGGCTAATGAACTAAAAAAGAAGGCAAAAAGTGGAAAACTTTCAACACAGAGAGTTGGTTTATTAATGCAATTTTGATGCAAACTTCTCTTTGACTTAGACCGACCTAAACCTGCATTAATATTTGTGCTTTATTTCCATACATATAAAAACTGAGTTCCCAAAAGTCAAGTCCACTCCCCATTTGATTGCCAGCCTCCCCAAGTGAGTGCATCTTATCCTACTCTTTGCCCAATAACACGTTTAAAAAGTGAAGCAAAATCCCAAATGCTCAAACTTAAGCCACCACTACCATGTTTTAAAAATCAAACTGTTCATCGAACCAATACCAATAAAGAGATCAAGTTACGGGTTAAAAATTCAAACGTCAGTTCAATCAAAATTAAACTCGAATTAAATCGTGATATTATAAATATATTTAGATATATAAATAAAATATTAAAATATGTAATAATTATATAATGATTTTAAAAATTTACATTTTTCCACATATTCTTCTACTTTATTTTATTTTACTAATAAAAAGTATCTTAAAATAAAATTATTTAAAATTAATATATTACACAGACAGAAAATAAGTAAAAATAAAGAATAATAAGTATTAGAGATTTAATGGGAGAATAGTACTTTATTACAATACAAACTCAGGTTCAATTCTAAATTAGTGCGGGGTAGTTTTTTGTTTTACCATTTAAAAATAAAAAAGCTCGGTTTGTAAAAACTAACACTGGTTCACCAGTTCAACCGCTGAGTTGCCAGTTTTTCACCAGTTCAAAATTCAAACGGATTTAAATGATTAACTAAACCGTCTTTTAGACCGATCGACGATCCAATCGCTTAAACCATCCAATTCAATCCGATTTTTAAAACATTGACCACTATGATATATGCTTAGTTGCTTAGTAATAATATAATCCCCCGAACTGTTGAGGACCTAATTAATTCTCTTCGTTCCAAGTAAAGTAATAACGAAGTGTCAAAACGCTACTTATCTATCTCACTAGTAGTGTGTGGGTTTTGTTTTGATATTCCATTGCCGAAAGCAATCTTTTAATATAATAATAAGAGCTACAATAGCCAGTGCAAACTTGGAGGTTTGATCCTCCCACGTGCCCAATCCCAAGCTAAAATGGAGAGGCTGACATAATCTTGATATTAGTTTACTAACATCAAGATCGAAACTATTAGATTAAGATTTAACAGTACAAATATTTTTATTTATTTTTAATTCTAAAAAGATATAAACGTATATAAACTGTTAAATTTTAATTTTATGACCCAGACCTCGCAGCTCCTAACCTGACATTGAAACCAATGTCAACCCACCCCTAGCTCCCCATTCTTAGCTTGAGAGTTTTGTCTACCTCAGTCAATCCGCGTGAGGATTGTACATGGTTACTAAAATTACAGCTATTGGATGTTGATGAAGGGTGGAGAGGGCATCAATGAATAGTCATATCTCTCTCATTCTTTTGGGACAAAAAGAAAAGCAGTGTTTGTCCTTACAAGAAGAACCAACTCTGGATTTGCCATTCAAAGATTCCAATCGTGTGGCATTAAACCAGAAAACACTTAAGTGCCGTATGGCTTTGCAAAGGGCAAAGAGTGCGTAGTTTTCATCATATGTGGACCATCCTACGTTTGATGACTAGTGGGGGCATGGCGAAAACTAATAGGCAACAATGGTAGTCATTTGCAGGACGCCACCGCCACTGAGCTTTTGGAGCGACAATGGAGATTTACGATTTTTGGCCAATTCTTCTCCACAGAGGCCCATACTTACAATTTAGAATGTTTCAAGAATAAATATTATAGCACTTCCAGAGACCTTTTTTCATTTCTCTGACTTTAGTAAAAGATATATTTCTTTATAGCTTCAAACAAAATCTACAAGGCTACGATGAGAAATGGCGCCATGGAAGATGAGCCACGCCTTTTTCCACTACTACAAATGTGAATGCCACACACACACACACACACATACACACAGAAAGAACATCTTTTTTTTTTTTTTTTTTTGTTTATTTGGCAAAGGATGAGGCAGATCTTTTATGCAGAAACACGTGGAGGATTGGCTTCGAAAAAGAATCATTAAACTAAATCCCAAAACTAGGATTAATTGCAAACATGGCTTTGCTTCGAAGTGCCAAGGAACAAAAGTGAGACAGACAACCCCTCCAGCCTCAGTGGTTTTTGACATTCCTTTCATATTTGCACTAGCGTTTGACTAAATTCTTTTCTTATCTCCTCCTTTTTTTTATAGTTTGACCATCTGGAAAACAGTCGGTTTCAACTAGCTTCCTCCATCCCCTGATTGGAAAATCAACAAATGCGGGCGGATGTGGGAAGCAAATGGGTCCAACAAGCCACCCATATACCATGGAATTTTTGGAGGCAAGATTCTAAACTTCTCTGAATCACATTCATCTTTTGGGTGGGGTTTCCAGAATTCAAACTCCAAGACCAATACAGAAATTGGATCCGCGGGATGATTACGACCCACTACGACAAGAGTCAACACTCAACAGACAGATATTCGTAATTGATAACAACAAACTAATCTAGCAAATGACAATTTTGATTCTCAAACATCACAGAGTGCTCATGTTAATCGAAACCATCATTGCCATTGAACAAGGTCCCCAGTTTGTCTTGACGGACAAAGAAGCAGTGACTAGTCTAAAGTTTCTATCTTAGAAGCAAAGAACATAACAATATCCATCAACGTGCAGTATCTGCAACTACAACAGAGTTCTATGAATCAATATTGTTAAAATTTCGATTTAAATTTTAAAATCTTACGATTTTATAATATTAAAGTGAGAAAACTTATTCGATTTTATGTAAAATTTTAATAAGACAAAAATAGGTAAAATCTCAATTTTTGCACGTAACATCAGTAAAATCTCAATTTTATAGGTAATTTTACCGATTTTAAAAATTAAGTATTTTTGTGTAATTTTGTCAAATAAAATAAATTTTTATGATTTTTTTCAAATAATATGCCACAACTATTTCACTTATTACTTTTTTTTTAATTTTTTTAATTCTATAATACTATTATTTACTATACTATATTAGTTGAAAACCATGTGCATTGTTGCACTAAATTGATTACCATAAATTAAATTTAGTAACTAGGATAGAAATCAAGAGACTTATGATAAAATATTACAAATACATTTCAAATCAAACAAAAAATTAGGATAAAACGAAGTCAATATTTTAATATCAATTGTATAAATCACACCAATTATTTTAATAGTCTCAATTGTGTAGTTGAGTAAAGGAATTATAGAATCAGATATAGAATCTTTTGTAAACTTTGTTGAAGATTCATTTTATTAATTTGAGTACGTTTTCAAGTATGACATTTTTCTTGATACATGTATTTTCTCTCTTCTCTTATTAATAAAATTATTAATTTATCAAAAAAATAAAAACTCTAAATAAAAAATTGTAGCATAATAGACTATATTTTTATTTTATAAGCATTTGATAAAATTTTATAATTTTACAATTTAATTTTTGGACGCTTTACAGATTTTAAGTAAAATCTTGATTTTAACAAATTTGTTACGAAGACAAAATTCACAAAGGAAGAAGTAGACAGAAAGTTTGCAAAGAAATATCTCTCTCACTCTCTCTTCAGTAACATACAAAATGTTTCCCCAGGTCCACAAAAGTGATATATATCGTAGACCAGTCCACGGACCAAGTACGGTCAACAAGCTTTTTCCCAGGCAATATCTACAATTTTGTCATAATCAAAACATCTGTATCTTGACACACGACTATTGCTCGGATTAATGTCAGGTCTCTAACAATAAGGTGGGAGTTACTAAATTAAAATTTAACAGTTTAAATATATTTATATATTTTTTAAGTTAAAAACAAATAAATGTATAAATTCAATAGTTCTTAACCTCGATGCTATATTAAATTAAAACTTAACAGTTCAGATATATTTATATATTTTTTAAGTTAAAAATACATAAATGCATAAATCTAACAGTTCTTAACCTTGATGTCACATACTTGACATCGAAGTAAATGTTACCCTCCCCCTTTCGCTATAGTTCTTTTAAAATCTAGGTAAATTAGAATTTCAGGGGACTACAGTGAAAGAATCCACTACAAGGGTTACAGTGGGTCAATCAACAGTCCAGATATAATTGTATTTTAATATGATGTATCTTTTCATATTTTTCATTAATGATCTTCTAATCAGATTTTGTTTAACTTTTATTTTTATTTTGAATTTAATTTTATTACATTGAATTAAAATCATTAGATTTGATGCAATTATATTTAAATCGTTGATTAACCCACTACAACCCCTGCAGTAGATATTCTCCCACTGCAGCCCCTAGAACCCGGTAAATTACTACTTGCATTTTTTTGACTGGGCTAATAACTCGGCTGGCGGTCCTTTCCCAAGTGGTTTCAATCAAAGTACACATGCGCCACCTCAATTTTATCAAATGATTTATAATGGGGCCTCAAATTTTGAAAGACTAGAAAATCAATTTTATCAAATCATTGCACGCGAACAGCATTTAATACTCAAGAAAATCATGGTAATATCAATGGTTACTAAACATAATTTGGGGAGCCGATAATTGTGGTCAAGTAAATGAAAGCCAGTGCGTATGAATCATAGTTTAGCACGTCATTGTACATGGGCTGCATCCCCCTTTGGATGCATGCTTATACCCATTTATCGAATTTAAAAAAATTAAAAAAAAAAAAAGAGGGAAAAAAAACTACTACTATACAATGAAATGTTGTTTTACATGAATGTGTTCGAGGACGTTCACTTCCAATAATTCAAGGAAAAACTTCAATTAGTAGCCATTCATCAAAATTATAATTCAAAACATTTGACGTGGTTGAAAACTTTTTCCGTTTAAAAATGATAGAACGAATAAATAATTAGCACATGGAAAGATTTACTCTGAGTGGTACAAACTATAGAATAACTTGCATGCCCAATTGACAAGAAATGCTTCCAGTGTAGCTTGTTTTGTTCATACACAAAACTAGAGCTTAGGAAGAGAATTTCGACAATTCAAATTTTGGACGAAAAGAGACAACCCAAAATTTGATTATCAGCAAGCAGAGGCTGTTCCAACTCTGGCCTAAGTGATTCAGAGGCAACTTGCTTTCCATACTTCTCCTAATATTCTGCGCCATACAAAGGTAAATTCAGCTTCATAAAAAAGGTTAAAAGTACCGAATACCTCATAGAAGCATAACTGCTTCTCAAACAAACTGATCTATATGATCATTTCAAACTAGAACATTATAAAAATTTTAGCCCCCCCCCCCCCCAAAAAAAAAGTGTCTAGTGCTGAAAAATATTACCCAAAAGCTCTACAAAATTTCCACCTGGGTTTCTGCACCATGAACTTCTGCAAGCTCTTCTACTTCATCCACATCACTGTCATGGTCAAAAGAACCTACACCTGTACCTATAACAAGTGTAAGTTCCAATCACTGCAGTTTGGATAGAGAGGCTTGGGGGGGAGGAGTTTGCTATAGTACAGTAAAGGTAGCATCAATGCAACAAATTCCAGATTACAATTTTGAAGGAAACAGTCAAGGGCCTTGCTTACTTATGAAATCTTCATTTCATGAAACTCATGGACTTGGTGAACGCATTTATAGAAGTAAACGTTTCCAGTCTTTAAGAATAAAAGCTATTTTTATGTCTCAAACCCCTCAACTGAATCGAACTAAAATAAAAAACTGAAGTAAAATTCATGCTCTCATTAAATTACATCTGCAGGCATACGGAAAGCTTTTTTTTTTTTTTTTTGGTAATTAAGTATACGGAAAGCTGAAAGCACTTGAACAATCTAACTCTAGGAAACTCATAGTGGCTTGTTCCCGAAAGTCCACAGAATGCAGAGCACCGTTAAGTCCTTGGCACATGAGAAGTCAGGACGCAGACAAGGTAGAATTTTTCCTAGAAGCTGATTTTTTTTCAAATTGATAAATTAGGCCAGCCATGAAGTTCAACTTTGGCCCCTTGCTGGGCTGACCAGAATGCCACCCAAAATTTCAACAGTGCAGTGAACATTAAACAAATATATGGTCTTTAGCATAGGTGCCAGATTATTATACATTAGAAACAATGAGAAACTTCAAGATGTGCCATCTGTAGACTTAACATTTCACAGTAGAAAAAGATGAAAAAATGCCAGAAAGGTTAGAAGCTTGGTTCACTTCAAAAATTGCAGTAAAAGAATGATGAAAAGTTTACCTCTAGATATAACAAGAGCCGGACTAGGGGGCTGCTCCCTTGATTCTAATGTGTTATAAAGAAGATAAGGAAGTTCTAGAAACTGCAAAAAACTTTCTGTCTGAGGGTTCCTACAATATCCTGCAAAGAGGTAAGGTAATATGAATTACATGTTTTTTCCAAAACATTTGATTTGTTAAACTATTAGCCTAGTATATACCAGTCAAAAATAATAAACAGTGATGTTCTAAAAACTACAGTGTTAAGAAACCAGTCACAGAGAATAATAATGAACTTCAAATTTCAAAGGTTATGCAAGATAAAAAACCAAATATCAAAACATGCATACATTTGAAATTTATTTTCATACAACATCTGCACACCCAGCAACAATTCCTTTAAATATAATTTCCAAGAGGAATTTAAACATAATATAAAATATATCACCACTCTCATCCAGGAATTTTGACTTGGCCTCGAAACCACCTTTATCAAGATTTATTTTGTTTATAAGTAATTTATGAAGATATTCACATCAACCAAAGTCAAGCAACCAGTCCAAAAATATTCGCACAATAAAGAAGGAACTATAAAGAGGGGAGATCCATCAGAGTAAAAGTCGAAAATCAATACCAACAGCCAGAAATAGGATGCGCTCTGCTAAAATACTTCAAATTGTGGTATTGTGAATGAAGAAAAACACACAAAGGCATGAAAAACTTTTATTCTTGAAGAATTAGGCTCTTCCAAACTGCAATCCTTGAACCTTTTAATATCAGAAGATTTTATGGCAGAATAGAGAAGTCACTGCAAACTTGTCCTCCAGCAATGACAATTCTAGACAATAACAATTATAATTCTCAATTGCAATGGTATTATATAACATATAATAATTTAAAGAAAATTTTGTAGTAATAATAAACAATTGTTAACAGGTTGCTATTTGTATAAACATCCAACCCACCCACATGCTCAGTTATTTTTCAACATGTACCATTTCAAAGGATAATCTGGGTTAATTTGACCTTGGGGACCAAACAAATGAATCAATGTTATGCATTTTTACGTAAGAACTAATCACAAATGAAAGTAATAATAAAAGCAACAACTTACCTTGCAATTATTGTTAGTGAAGAACTACTAGAAACAAGAAGGAAGATCATGGCACAGAACTGTCCACAAATCCACATATATGCAATTGTTTGTTTATACTTCCATGAATGGTTTAAGCCAATTCAACATGCACCCATGCAAAGGCCAAATAGAGGGACCTACTGGTATATGCTTATCAAACAAGTGAAAGTAACAAACATCATAACTCATCTCAGATTCATTACCAGCGAAGGAATCATTAGAAACAGAGTGAGAGGGGTCATGACAGGGAACTGTCTGCACAAACTCAAAAGGTTTAGCCCCTCTTGTTTGTAGCCTATTACTGACCCATTGGCGACATTCTTGCATATCAAGCTGTACAGCCCTAAAATCAAAAAGACAAAGTTAACATAATATTTATCGTAAAAGAAAGTCAAATGGAGGACATGCCACGAATATGCATACCCAAAATTTACACGTCTGCTAGTTAGGGGGAAGATGGAATTAAACTTCCTCGTTATCGCAAGCCACTCTTCATCATACTGAATACTGTAAGGTCCTGGCTCCGATTCAATTTCAACAATCTAAAACTCAGTGGATCCCACAACTGCAGAAGTTAGCTTCAAAATTTATGACAGAAAGGCCATGCATACAAAGAGCAAGAATACCTCAAGGTACCTGCAAAAATTTGCGCCCTGGGAGGCACTTATCAAGTGCAAGGAATTTTGTGATCGGGCCACCCTCTCCATGTTGAACTAAAGCAGAAAATTTGCAGTGTAAGTGAGCTGAAAACCAATAAGTTGGTTTCAGTTTTTCCAGCAATTCTGCAGCAGGTTTACTTCCCAGGCTTCTTTCCTGTATCTGAACAAATACATGAAGCAATTGAAAAAAAAAATTACCATTTTGCTACACTATTTTTTTGGAAAATGATAAGTAAATTTTATTCAAGGAATATAAAGTTAATTTAAGCATCGAAAGGATGCCTATACAGAACAACTGAAACAAGGAGAGAAAAAATGCTACTAGACCCGAACACCCTAAGTGCAGCTTATATGATCAAGGAAATTCAAGAAAGAAAGTAAATCGATCTCCCTTCCATCCCTTGCCCAACCGAATAGGCAAGTGAGAAAATAACACTTGATTCTCAAGTTAGGCCTACAGTCATCTTCAAAAATCCTTCGATTCCTCTCCTTCCAGATTAGCCAAAACATACAGAATGGAACCAAATTCCATATAGACCTTTTATACTTTCCAAGAGACTGACCCCACCAAGCCAAAAGAAAATCTTTGAAAACTTTTGGGAAGCATAGGTGAACTCCGAAGCATGAGAGAATCAACCCCCACAACTCTGATGCCCATTGACAATGTAGGAAAAGATGGTCAATAGATTCTTCCTGGCTAAAACATAAGGGACAACGGTTAACCATGTAATGACCTCGAAGCTTAAGATTATCCATTGTTAGAATTTTTCCCCTGGCACCACACCATGTGAAGAATAAGACTCTAGTAGGAACAGGATTTTTCCATAGCTTTGGTCAAGGAAAAAGGTCCCTAACCTCTCCCTGTAGGAAAAGATAGAAGGACTTGACAGTGAAGGTTTCTTCATATGACTCTTTCCACACCATGGAATCTTCTGACTCATCCAGATAAACATTATCAAGCAGTTCCAACATTGACAAAAAGACCTCCAATTCCCAATCATTCAAATTCCTTCTAAGCATCACAGACCAAGTACGATGTCTACCCATTCCAATGCTATAGTTTTTGACAAAAGCATATTTGTTTACTGCAAGAGCAAAAATCTCAGGGAAGAGTACAGATAAGCTACCAACATTCAGCCAATCATGCTTCCAAAATAAGATCCTATCTCCTCTGCCCAACTTCCAAGAAATACAGCTAGCAAACTTCATCCAATTTTTCCTAATACCTCTCCATAAACTTATACCCGGTGAATTAGGACCTTCGGCAGAACACCATCCACCCATTTCTTCCCCATACTTAGTCACTATAAGTTTCCTCCAAAGCCTAGTAGAATCCTGGGAAAATCTCCAGAACCACTTGCCAAGAAGTGCCTCATTATGCAGTAGCAGTTGCTTAATGCCGATACCTCCAGAAACAATTGGGGTGCAAACAAACTTCCAATTAACCAGGCTGTATTTAAAAATCCCATCACATTTACCCCAAAGAAAGTCCCTTTGCATTTTCTCTATTTCTCCAATGACTGAAATAGGGGCCTTGAAAAGAGAAAGAAAATATGTAGGTAGACTAGAGAGCACACTCTTGATCAAAATATGTAGGTAGACTAGAGAGCACACTCTTGATCAATGTAACTCTATCCCCTTTGGAAAGATATCTCAACTTCCAAATAGCAAGTCTATTTCTGCATCTTTCCATAACCGGCTCCCAAACCATTTTGGACTTTAATTTTGCTCCCAAAGGCAAACCTAAATAGGTGGTTGGAAAGGAGCCTTTTTTGCAGCCTAAGACAGTAGCCAGATCACATAGAGAAGTAGTATCACCGACTGAAATGACTTCAGATTTACCCAGATTTACCTTCAAACCAGTGACAGCCTCGAAGCCTAGAAGAGTGCAAAGTGTCCCAATTGCATCATGTCAGCTCTACAAAAAACTATGGAATCATCAGCGAAAAGGAGGTGTGAAATGCTGATTGAATCTCCAGCTCTATTTCTGACCGAGAATCCCCCAATCAGACCAGCAACTTCCACCTCCTTCAGCATTTGACTAAAGACTTCCATGGTGATTATAAATAGGAAAGGGGAGAGAGGATCCCCTTGCCTTAGTCCTCTTGATGAAGCAAAAAAGCCTTCCGGAGAGCCATTAATCAAGACTGAGAATCAAGCTGTTGAGATACACCCATGGTTCAAAATATCGTCCGAGACGCCGAGATATCGTCCGAGACGTATCGGATTCAATGAACGGCGCAACGAGATCTCAACCCGCATCAAAAAATGTGTTAAGAGTAGTCATCTCGCGCTGTCACGGCCGAGACAAGCCAATATCTTGGTGATACACTAAGACGACTAATTGTCGCGGCGAGAAATTGACAAGACAAACGATTTCTAGGTGATTTGTGTAAAAGAGGAAAAACAATTAGCTTATTTGCATGTTATAAATAGTTATCTAATGTTTAGTAAAATAATTACTATATTTTTGGTTATGTAATATATTCATTTTATTATTTAGAATATTTCTATATTTTTTTGATTTTTTAAATTAAAAAGTTAAAATATTACGTATCGCCCGATATCACGACGCGACACCACGACCGCATCAAAAATTCTCAAGCCGATTCAATGCCCGCGACCGAGACTTTGAACCATGGATACACCAATGAATCCACCTACACCACCTATGGCTGAAGCCAATTCTTTTCAACAAGTAGAACAAGCAGCTCCAGTTAACATGGTCGAAAGCCTTTTCAATATCTAGTTTGCAGACTATACCATGTTCCTTCCTCTTAAACTTTGAATTGATGACTTCATTGGCAACAAGGGCAGCATCCAGAATTTGTCTTCCACCAACAAATGCATTTTGAGAGAGAGAAATGATAGAGTCCATAACTTTCCTCAACTTGGTAGCAAGGACTTTGGCAATCAACTTGTAAACAGCTCCAACCAAGCTAATTGGTCTGAAATTTTTAACATCTACAGCACCATTCTTCTTAGGAATTAAAGATATGAAGGTGGAGTTTAAACTTCTAAAAAACCTGCAACTGCTGTGGAATTCTACAAAGACCTGCAGCAGGTCCATCTTAAAGACATTCAAACATTTTTGAAAGAAGGCAATGGTCCAACCATCTGAACCAGGAGCTTTATCGCCATTTAGATCTTTGAGAGCCTTAAAAATCTCAGCTTCAGTGAAGGGTTGTTCTAAACTCTCAGCCTCCAATGTGTTAATTTGAGAAAAGTGTAACCCATCAACTTTGGGTCTCCACTGAGCTTCTTCTTTGAACAGCTGCTTGTAGAAATTCAAAATACCATTCCTAATGTGCTCCTGGTCGTCTATTAAAGAGCCATTAACTCTTAGTTTGTCTATCCAATTTCTCCTCTTGTTAGCTGAAGCAATTTTGTGAAAGAACTTTGTGTTTCTGTCTCCCTCTTTCAGCCATTTGACTCTTGATTTCTGCCTCCAGCTGGTTTCCTCCATCTTAATGAGCTTGTTTAGCTCATTAATCTTGGCTTCTTTGCACAAATTTTCCTGTTCAGTGAGCCTTCTTGAATCATCCGTCAAGTCTAGCTGCTGAATTTCCTTCTCAAGCTGTAGCTTTTGGTTCTCTATTCTCCCAAAAATCTCCAGGTTCCACCTTTTCAAATCATGTTTCAAACATTTGAGTTTCTGTGACAAAACATAGCTGGCACTTCCATAAAAAATGTAACTCTGCCACCAAGAAGCGATCATATCCGTGAAACCTTCAACTTGAAGCCACATATTTTCAAATCTAAAAGGTTTAGGCCCACTTTTTAATCCACCCCCATCCAACAACAGTGGGTAGTGATCAGATATCAATCTAGGCATGGATTTTTGGAATACTTCAGGGAATAGGTCCTCCCAGTCATTTGATACTAAAAACCTGTCAATTCTAGACTTACTGCGTCTGTTACTCCAAGTAAATTTGCATCCATTCAAGGGCAAATCAATGCATTCTAGATCATTAATGAAATCTAAAAAGATCTGCATCTGTTTAGTTCTTCTATCGCAGTTCCACTTCTCTTCGGTGCTCTTAAACATGTTAAAATCTCTATCCAAACACCAAGGAGACTGCCATCGAAAGGCAGCTGCTACTACTTCCTCCAGAAAGTCAATTTTTAGATTGCTATCCACTGGACCATAGACACCAGTAAAGGACCAGGTTATATCCTCCTCGACATGTTTAAATAAGCAAGAAACTGAGAAAAACCCAACTTCACTATCAACCATGTTTAGTCTCCTGCTGTCCCACATCAACAAAATACCACCGGAGGCCCCAAAAGCATGCAGTGCTTTCCATTTATACTAAACATCTCCTCATAATGATTTAATTACATTCTCATCAATTTCTCCTAACTGGGTTTCCTGCAGGTAGACAATATCTGGGCTCTATTTCCTGAGGGAGTTCTAAATTAACAATCTTTTCAGTATACCACAGCAGCCTCTCACATTCCAGCTAATAATTTTTGGCTTTATTTAAAACAAATGGGTAATGGTTCACCAGTTTTTCTACCTCCATAACTCTGATGCTGCCCTTTTTTATCATAAGAAATTGACCATTGCAAGTTCTTAAGCTCCCTAGAACCTCTTCAAGAGTAAACTGCTTGTTTCTTTCATTCCACACTCGAAAGAGTTCCTCTCTTCTCTTCTATGGACTTGAGAAGCTCCAAAATCTTGTCTTCAAACCCCTCACTTGATATACCAAAGATCTTCTTAAAAGATTTCATGCGATTTATCACCCATTTGGAGATCTTCCCCTGATCAGCTCCACATTTCCCAAGCAACAATGTCTCATTAGAGAAATTCCAATCATCAGGGAGAAATTCCAATCATCAGGCCCAAAAGAAGCTAAGGGTAAACAATCAATGATTTCATTTGACTCGCTGCAATCAACATCCACGAGGGCAGGAAAGCTCTCAATCATAAAGTCAGTTTTAGTTCCAAAACTACTTTCTGATTGTGAGTCAAGGCCAAGATCAGGCCCAAAATTCTTCTCCTCTCGACACAAGATATCTCCCAAAATCTGGTCTTCCTTGACAGTCTCATTAATAGCCAGGAAATCCACACTAACTCCCCTCCCAGGAGCAGAATAATCCTTGATTTTCCAATCCATAACTTGTAATAAATCTGATGTCTGATTTCCAGCAGTAACATTAATAACCTGGTCCTTCTATAAATTCACGTCCGATGTACCATTCAGAGAATTTAATGCTTCAAACCTATTAAATGAAGGCTGACCCTCTTTAATAGAATTTGTGTTGTGACCTTTCGTATAAGCAGCATTCTTATCACCCACCTTGATCCATCTAACCTTTCCATTCTTTCGATTGAATTTATTGCTTCTCGCCTGATTCCCATGCCTATTAAATATTCTGTCTCTTTGGCTGCCAGATGCATGAATGTTCGCCGAGGAAGTTGCAGCTTCACGCGCCACCTCCTTCCTCATCTCCGGAGACCGGCGACCACCAAACAAAGTCCCATGATTGGAAGTCCAATCCACCCAAGGTCTGCGGTCTACCCAAATGGGGTAATCGTACAAAGTGTTTCCAACTTTAATCTTAACCGAAGCTAGAACATTCCTACCATGGCCCTTAATTCTCAGTTTAACCCACTTCAAATGAGATTGCAAAATAGTTTTCTCAGCTGTTTCTAGGTAGCCTCCAGAATAATCACCTAGGCATTCAAAGATTCCTTTATCCCAAAGAAATGCAGGCAAGCCTAGCACATGAATCCATGTGGAATGTTGGTCCCATCCACGTCTGTTGCAGCAGCTTCAACTATACCATCTATCCATAAAAAATGGACTACCATTAAGTAGATGCTTACCAATTTTCTCCTCTGCTAACTCACTGGATGGGAATATAAATAGAAATTTGCCTAAATCAATTTCTTTAATTTCAAACCCTCCTGGAATTCTCCAACTTCTTTCGACCCATTTCTTGACTGATTGAATGTCTTCTATTCCATGCTTTGAGTCACCAACGCTACCAATTAAGCATCTGGACATTTGAAAGCTTCTTTCCACAGCATCCTCGAAGTTAACTAGCACATATTTCTCCTTGCCATCAATGATTGAGCCTCTTAAGTCAGTGAACTTCCATTTAGGAATGCTTGCTGCTTGCAGATAAGATTTTTTCAGAGGGGCTGTGGCTGTACTCCTTCTACACCAATTTCTCAGCGGCCAATCATCCTCCTTCTTCAAAGGAAGGATCCCTTTAAAAGGAAGTTGACCTGCATTCTCTCTCAGAACAAAGCTGGATATCAATTCAGCGAAGAAAATCCATCCTTTCCCAGCGGCTATCTCGGGGATACACAACTGTCTTCTACCATATGGAGCAAACAAACGAAGTTCCATCTTTCTAATAGCCCCAACCTTGATTCTGGAACAGAGCAGAGTTCTACAAGCACCCCGAAGACATCCCAATTGTTGAAAACCACCAGCCGACCATCTTTCTTTCCAGCAAATCTTTTGCAGCCATTGAAGCTCTTCTTCATAAAGGACTAAAACCTTAACGTAACCCCTACCTATTTCAATGATCCTTATTTCTCCATTTCCTCTTAAATCATCTTCTACGTCAATCGTGACTTCTTCCGAATGAAAAGATCGCCTAAGTTTTCTACCAAAGAAATGTTTACCATCTATCCTCATACTCTCATTGCTACTGTTACTATTATATGAAAATTTAATGACAATGCACAAACTATAATTATTTCAACCAAATCAAGGATCTAAATTTCGTTTTCTTTTGGTCGAGGGTGCATGTTGAAATTCCATAGTTTTGTTGGAAACGATTCAGTTTTTGCTACACTATTAAAAATATCATATAAGATGCTTAGAAAATAAAATTGCCACTTCATAGAGCAAGTATGAGGAAAAATAGATGAAAAAAAGTCAAATAATTTTTAATAGCAAATTGGGGAAGTATGCGCATATACAACGAAACTAAAAGCCTAGTCCAGTGCATCGCACTAAAAGCTTTAAGGTGAAAGGTAATAACATGTCACATTAAAATATTGTAACAGGAGTTATTATTACTTTCCATCCTAATCATAACCTAGCCATTTCTCAAGGCTTGTACTGAAAAGATATAGATAACATGTAATGGAGCTGATCAAATTAATAACTAAACAAAGATTTGATAGGAGCAGTTCTAAGATGGTCTGACAGCATAAAGTGAATAAGAATAGAGCGAGCCTTGTCATTCATCCACCAACTTCCACTTAGTTACATAGTTTTGAAAACATTTGTGGGTTCAAATTTGGTATACTTAAATTAAAAAAGCAAAAACAAGTGGACAACATATATCTGAGGCAAGCAAGGTGCCTTTCTGTGACTGCAAGTGCTACCTAGGCTCCATTTGGAGTGCTGAAAAAAGTCAAAAAATCTCTAAAAACTTCTGAAAATATCTAAAACTCTTTAATACATTTTGTCTACTTCGTACTTCGTAAAATTTCTATAAATTTATACATCTCTACATATCCAAACAAATTTTTACAAACTCTAAGAAATTTTTTACAAACCCCAATAATATTTTCACAAATCCCAATAACATTTCTACAAATACCAAAAATTTTTCAACAACTTTCAAAAAGTTCTAACATAAATTTATTAGAACGGACCCAAAAATCTGTTTGAACAGATTTAAAATCAAAAATCCTGATGCAAAAGTCAAAAAATCTCTAAAAACTTATGAAAATCTCTAAAACTCTTTAACACACTTTGTCTACTTCGTACTTCGTGAAATTTCTATAAATTTATACATCTCTACATGTCCAAACAAATTTTTACAAACCCTAATAAATTTTTTACAAACCCCAATAATATTTTCACAAATCCCAATAATATTTCTACAAATACCAAAAATTTTTCAACAACTTTCAAAAAGTTCTAACATAAATTTGTTGAAACAGACCCAAAAATCTGTTTGAACAGATTTAAAATCAAAAATTCTGATGCAAAAGTTAAAAAGTTTCTGTCAAAAACCGTTCGAACGGACGAAAAACCATTCAAATGGCACTATTTATCTCTGAAAAATGTGATTTGGTGGCTAAAGGCTAAACACCAAAAAGTCATCCAAACCACGTTTTTCATTGTTTTTTGGCGCTCCAAACGCCACCTTAAGATCCTTGTAGCAACTCCTAATGTTAATAGCGCGCCGAGGGACATGGGTTTATACACATTCTTTTTATGTATTGGAATTTATCACATTATAGGTAAATTAACAACTCTTCCTTAAGAGAAGGCACTCATGTTATTATTGAAAGCTAATACTACTTTGTATTTTCAACATATCTTTGGCTATTACCATTGGTTGATTGTAATTTATAAAAGGAAAATCACATAATAATTGAAGTTCAGTTGCTCCCTATAAAAATAGTTAAAACTTCACCGTGTGCAATTAGTTTGGTACTAGAAACTATTCAAAAGGGTAATTCCAACCATCATAATACTATATCAATGTTGTACATTTAAGTTCAATGCACGCAATTCAGTTTGTTTAATAGATCCTTGTAGAAATTCTTACAAAATTTATAGCTTCAAATTGTGTTTAGCCATGGGCTGGGGGGTGGGGGGTTTGGGTTGCAAAATAGGCCTGCATACATGAGCATGTTCATTTTCATTAAAATGCGAAGGGGAGAGAAGTTCAACATGATAATTCCTTAAACTCCAGAAATTTTCACTGTGGACTCTCATTCTCCAGAGTATAATACATGCTTCTTTGAGTTTCAATACATATCTGGAAAAATCCTGGAGAATGTACTAGTGAGAATGATCCTGGAAATTTCTAGATGGGTTCTTCAACTGCTATGTTGTTTATAATTAGAGAGGAAAAAGAGACCGAAGCTGGAGGAGGATTACTTAACTATATCAACTTCTTAAGCACTAGAGTATAATCTTTGGGCCAAAGGTGCCAATGTCAACAAGCATTTGTAACCAAGCCAGTGAGAGCAAAGTAGCACTAATGATGCCAATAGTCAATGCGGATCCAAAATAAGGTGCATTACTTCTCAAATCATGAGACATATAAATATAATAAAGAGAAAAAAAAATCACTGAGGTGGCTTGAAAATAGATAAGTTGTACCCTCAATCAAACCATTCAAATCTTACCATTCCCTCTTACTTATGTGCATCCAACTCTAATAAAAAGTTCAACGTCAACAAACTATTATCTTGCTCCTACCAGTCTCAATAGGATGGTGGATGCAGGAGTGAACAGTGTTTTGTCTTTGATGAGGCAAACTATGAGAAGAGGAAAAGAAATTTTTTTTTTGGAGGGGGGGGAGGGGATGTACTCTTATAGTTCCATTCCAATCTAATGAATATTTTACACCTAACAAATCGACAATAAGCATAACACTAGCATCTACTAAAACCACAAGATAATTAAATGTGGGCACATATGCACCAAAAATAAAAAATAAAAAATACAATCATAGTGAAAGGTTTAGGGCCTATTTGACAAAACTGTCAGTTCTTTTGTGTTTAGTTTTCAATTTTTGGGTTCAAGTTTTAATTTTTAGTTTTTATTTTTATAGTAGAGAAAAAAATAAAAAATAAAAAACTTTAAAACGCGTTTGGTAACAATAATTGTTGGTTGATAATTATAGTATTGGGAGGATGACCGGCAGCAATGGTGTGGTCGGAGGTGGGTGGTAGAAAAAGGCAGTTGAAAGTGGGTAGCGGCAAGCAGGTGCCGGGTGGCATAGAGGTGGTGGCCAACTAGCTGGCAATGGTCAAAGGTGAGAGGCAGCCGATGATCGATGGCGGCCAGTAATGGCTAGAGGTGAGTAGCAACTGGTAGCTGGTAGGGGATGCGTGGTGGCCAGCGGCAATGGACTAGTCAGAGACAGGTGGCAAGTGGCAATAGGTGGCAGTGGCTAAAGGTGAGTGACAGTCGGTCGGCCGACAATGCTCGAAGGAGGGTGGTGGGAGGTGAGTGGCAGTGGCGGCCGTAGGTGGGTAGCGGCCAAAGTAAATGACGGTTGTGACTCGTGGTGGTGGAGGAGAAAAATAGAAACTAAAAATGTATGTCACCTATACCATCCGCTTAAAGGAAATCGAAAAGTTGTTCAAGAAGAAAAATAAACAAGCAAAAACAATTTAAAAAAACAAATGATTCATGGACCAGCCATAAAATAATAATAATAATAATGATGATAACAATGATGATGATAAATCATATATTGACATATGTATATTAATGTATGTATAAGCTTTTGGAACATTAATGCATCCTGTTTAGATGCTTAAATTACCTCTTGCTTGAGAAAGGGTTTTTGTCTAACAAGATCCCTCCAGTTCCCATAATCAGTTATGCCGAGAGGCCAATCATGTGAAAGGAATATATCAATTGGTTCTGCAACTTGCATGAGCTTGTGAACATCATACTCGCGGACATGATATATAGACCGGATATCACTCTCGTTATATGGCAGCCTCTCATAATGTCCTGCTTATGAAACACCTATTTTGCTAAGTTCACTTTGATACCCAGGAGATATTACAAATTTGCAACATATCAAACTATAAATGAATTAACTCAAAGGAAAGCAATGACAGCTTAAGATGTGAAAGAGAACACAACACTTAACAGGACTGTAACCTATTAATTACAAAATAATTGACCAACCTAAATGATAATGATGAGCTTTATATATTCCAGAAAGTCCACCAATACGAATGTTACCAAACTTGACCACTCCAGCAAACCCCAGGAAGTATATATCAGGCGCTGTCCATCCTCCATAGTATCTACGTGAACAGTATTAATTCATAAATTTAATTGGTGAAACATTTCAAACATTGGTTTTCAAAGAAGCACTCCCAATTTTAAAGTTTAGACCTACTCACCCCAGGTGGCTCATCAAGATTTATTATTTACTTCACCATGAATTATGCACTATATAGAAGTGATGTCAAGGAGAAAACACATAAGGTGCACAGAGAGGGTCAACATTTTCAAGTTAGATGAACATACAATGCTAAAGAAATACCAGATCACTGGGTGGGTGTTGTAGATACTGGAAATTCCAACAAAGAGTAGATTTACCTAAAATTGATGCAGATCACATCATCACAACCTTCTAGATAATTACTACATCAGTTAACAATTTAATGATATCTAAAATTTATAAAATTAATAGCAAATTATGACTATGGAATTTCAGTTGGTACATCAGTTTCAGGTTCAATTAAACAGCTCAACTGAACCAATCAGCAACCAGCTTGACCTCTCTCAAATTTCCATAAAGAAACAATTATCTGGTTTTCAGACACATGCCATCTCATGCAACAAGTCTGTGAAACAAAACAACAAGCTACTTACAGTTCCCACAGGTGATTGGATGCTTCATGATTCCCACCAATGAATATAGTTGGAAATGGAGCCACTTTTTCTCCTGAGTAGTATTTCCAAAAAGAGTTCATGCTCCGATATTTAGGCTTCACATTTAAGCTTTCCAAATCCTTCTCATTCCTAACAGCCTGTTCTCATAGTTAAGCAACTCGGTTTCAAATAATTTCCATCTAGATAAAATATGTATATTTGTGTGTGTAAAAGTTGAATGCCCAAAATCAAATAAATGTAAAAAAGTCTAAATAAAAACATTTTAAGCCTTTGAAAAACAAAACGAAGGGTTTTTATTATCTATAATAATGCTTGAATCGAACCAAAACAAAATAGAAATAAGGAAAAATTGGAGAGAAGGGAAAATTGGGTAAGGCGCAAACAAGTAGTCTGTGCTGCCCTAATCTATCCAAAGCCAACTAGAAGAGTTGCAGTGATTTCGCTTAATACCTGAAAGTCACCGCAGCAAATGAGAAGGTCAATCTTGGTCTTCTCCACTTCCTGCAAATGTAAGAGAGTTGCATAGACATTGTCCAAGTCTCCATGCATACAGCCTTCCACTGCAATCTTCATCTCTAACCTCTACGCATTAGAGACGAACAGCCAATTAATTCTCATAATTTCTTCAGGAAAAAAAAAAAAAAAAAAACCCTAGATTATCTGAGGTTTAGCAAAACCCTCTTAGTATGATAACATAAACGTATTTAAAGATAATATAAACTTGAATGGGAATAAGGAAAGAGCTAAATCGACCTATTCTTGCAGATGTTATGGTGATCTTAAGATCCAGTATTTCTGTAGATAGGTAAAGAAGACATGCCTCGACGAGCAGACAAACCAGTCTAGCGCCAGCCCTGTGTCTGGAGGAGGAGATGAAACTTGTGAGTGAAAGTAAAGATGGAACTGAAAGTTATGTCTGGGAATGAGGTTCGAACCTGGTAACATTTGGCACAATATATATATATATATACACATATATTTTTCGTGGTTCATTTTTTTAAATTTTTAAAAATTAATTTTATATTTCCAATAAAAATAATTATCAAATATAATTTAAGGAACGGTGACACAAAGTGAAATAAAATTAAATAAAATAAGATAGTTTATAGATTCATAATTCGTGTGTTAAAAAAAATGAATAATTTTTGAAAAATTTTAAAAATTTTAAAATTTTTTTAATAATTTTTAATAAATCAAACACATCTTTTATTAGCATTTTATAAAAACTTAAAAATAAAATTTTGAACTATTAATGTGCCAGGGGCCATAATCTTTTGATTTCTAGTGGTTAGCATTGGGGGTGAACATTAACTCGACTTTCGGTTATCTTGATTAA
This sequence comes from Vitellaria paradoxa, assembly GCA_019916065.1. NCBI lineage: Eukaryota > Viridiplantae > Streptophyta > Magnoliopsida > Ericales > Sapotaceae > Vitellaria > Vitellaria paradoxa. Next base: position 10,516,927 of record CM034233.1, read on the forward strand.
TTTAATTTTTAATTTATTAAAAGTGAAATTAAATTGATTGAATAAGGGAGTCAGATAATTTGGTTCAGCTTTTGAAAAAAAAAAAGAAAGAAAAAAATCACAGTTTGAAATTTTGTTATTTTAATATATTTTATATTATACTATATATTAATATATAGTTTAAAATCATATATTAATATTTTTATTTAAAATGTGTATATATATTAATATATAAGCTTATTTAATTCAACCATATCAGTTTTATTTTTTTTTTAAGACTGAACTGAAAATCAACATACCACTATTCTCAAAAGCTGAACATACGACTATTTGATTATTGTGAAATTGAATATTTTCATTCGAGAAGTGTTTAGTTGGTAAAAATTTGTTTAAAAAGTACAGTTAAAGTACAAAAATTTGATATAAAAGTGATATATAATAAAATTTAATTGAAAGAAAATACAAAACATTAGTAAAATTTTATAAATTTTGGTTAATTTTAATCTATCAAACACTCCCTTCAAAATTCGATTAAAATCTTTTTTTTTTTAACTGCAATTAAAATCGAATTACGCTCACATTCCTTGGACGCAATTTACATTCACATTCCCGGTCTGATTTTAAAATTAAAATAAAAAAATTCAAAGTTAAAATAAACACAATCCTAAAAATACATGGCTTGGTTACGTTGACCTTACTTTTATAAAGTTAATTTAGAAATTATTACCAAATTTTAGGTGTCACTCTTGATATTTATTATTTTACTTTTTATTTTTACAAATTTTTTAATAAAATTTGTTATTGAAATAATTTTTTTCTAAAAATTAATCTTTGAAAAAAATGGCTTTTTTAACAAATCACTATTTCTAGATTAATTTTAATCTTTCACCGTTTTAGTTTTTTTGTTTTTACAAATTTTTAAATAAAATTAGTTTTAGCAGTTATTTTTTAATTTTAATTTTAAATTTAAATTGGTCAAGTTAAGCATATTTATATAGTAAAGAAGCTAAAAAATATGAAATATTTTTAATAATTAAATTTGTTTAATTATCAAATTTACTTTTTTTCTCTCCACTTAGTTGTATTCACGGCCATTTTACATGAAAACGCTCTCTCGCACTTTTTTCTTATTTTTTTAATATTTTTTTTGTAAAGTTTTTAATTAATATTTTTAAAAATATAAAAATATTTGTAATAAATAATAAAATTTTGTAATTTTATTAAACATTGTATAAATATCTATTAAATAAAGTCAATTAAGATTTTTCTTTAAAAATAAAAAATGATATTTAGAATATATTTTTTTGAAACTATTTAAAATTTGCTTAAATTAAAAATTTATGTTTAACGTACATAAAACTTAAAATTTTAAGTATATAAGGTTTGACACTCTTTGAGTCATATTTACATTTTTTTTACTCTGTGTTGATTAATCATTTTAATTTTTATATCTTATTTTTATACTTTACATAAAAATTTAAATTTAAATTTTAAATTCATATACTTTTACACATATGTCATATATATATTATTTTTAGGCTCTGTTTGGGAAGGAGAGCTAATAGCTGTTACAATAGTTAACTGTTCCAGTGGCCAATCAAATTTACATTCTTACATTTTAAATTTCTTTTAAATTTTCAAGAGCAAAAATATTAAATTAGTCAAAATTAAAAATTTATATTAAAAAAACCATGTTTTTTATTTTTCAAACACAAAAATAACTAGTTTATTTTTAATTGTTACAATATCTAATCAAAAATAAGTCTGTTCCTTTCTTTTTCAAACGGAGCCTTAGGGTGCGTTTGGAGTCCCAAAAAAATAAAAAAAAATTAATAGATTGGATTAGTGTGATGTAAAAATGATAGGTGACAAAATGTGATTGGAAGAATTTGAAAACTTTTGAAATATTTTAAAATTTTTTTATTTTTTTTGTGACTCCAAACGAGCTCTTAGTCTATGGGTGCGTTTGGAGTCCCAAAAAAAATAAAAAAAAACTAATGGATGGGATTGATGTGATGTAAAAATGATAGGTGGCAAAATATGATTAGAGAAATTTAAAAATTTTTGAAATTTTTTAAAATTTTTTGGTTTTTTTTTTTAAGCTTCAAACGAGGCCATATGTTGAATTTATTTTTACAAATTTAAGTCTTTTTTGTTCGTGCGTTTAGTTACGTACAATTCCTTGCTAATTGTTACGATTGTAAGATTAAAGTTAAATTGGCAGCCGCGGAAATAATTTACCCTAACCCAATTATCCGCGTCACACAAACGCAGAACAGAGGGAGAGAGAGATAGAGAGAGAGGGAGGAGGTAGGGAGGGAAGGCTAGGGATTCGGGTTTGATCATGGAGGGTTGGGATCCGAACACCAAGTCGACCCTGACACAGATACCCCTGCTGTCGACGAAAGCAGGCCCCCGCGACGGAGCCGCGTGGACGCAAAGGCTGAAGGAGGAGTACAAGTCGTTGATCGCCTACACGTCGATGAACAAGTCGAACGACAACGACTGGTTCCGGATCTCCGCCGCCAACCCGGAAGGCACCCGGTGGACCGGAAAATGCTGGTACGTCCATAACCTCCTCAAGTTCGAATTCGACCTCCAATTCGACATTCCTGTCACTTACCCCTCCACCGCTCCCGAGATCGAGCTGCCCCAACTCGATGGTAAAACCCACAAGGTATTGTGATCGACGATGATCCTTTTGCCTGCAAATTCTTTTGTTCGATTTGGTTCTGTATTTTATCACGATTTAATGCAGTGTTTGGCGATTTTGAGTTTTAGATGTACAGAGGAGGGAAGATATGCTTGACCGTGCATTTCAAGCCTCTTTGGGCCAAGAACTGGTACAACTATGCCTTTTTGTTTCTCCTGAATTACGGTCTAAGGCTTTGTTTGGCAGAGTGGGGGGGAAGGGGAAGAGGAAGGGAAGGGACCTATAAATTTAAATGAAAATGTGGGGGAAGGGAAGGAAGGGAGGAGACCTATAAATGCTTGGACTTCTTTCACTTTGGCCTACCACTAGACTGACTTTCACTCTGCTCGTTGATGGTCCTCGTTTTAGCATTGAGGATCTAAAAGTAGACTACTTCTCAGAATTACTGATGATACCACAAGAAATGAGTTGAGGACTGAGGTAGCTTATAAGCGTCTCCACCTCTCTCCACGCATTTGCCGTGCACGATGGTGCATACGGGAGAGTGTACAAAACAGACAATATTTGTCAAAAGAGTCTACTACAGTGTGCGGACGAAAATGGAACATCATCGATAACTTTTTGAGTTATCCTGTCCAGACCGAACTTTCTGCTTGCCTTTTTCTTTCGCCTGCGCCATTGTTTTTTCATGGTGGCCAGCTCTTCCTTCCTGGCTCAAATTTGAGCCTCCAACTCTTTTATCTTTTTTCTGCTTTCTAGATCACCTCTGTGAGATTGAATCCTTGCGGGAGTCCTGGCGACCACTCCGCTTTCTTTTGCACATTGTGTCTCTAGAGCTCATTCTTTTCCCCTGGAACGGTGGGCAGAAGGAGAGTCTACTGCCATATCCTCTGGAGTGTTAGATCAAGATCTTCTTGGTGTCATCTTTAGCTTTTTCCAACAATCTTTATGATGGCAATGTAGCAATGTAATTAATCGATTCTCACAGACGGCGCCAAATGTACGAGGTATAAAAATACACCGCATGTACTTGCCACGCCACCTAAATCTCCCTTTAGGAATTGATGCCTAAAAACAAAAAAACAGTCAAGGAAAGTGGTCGAGGGTTCCCAACCAGATTAAGTCAAGTGAAAAGCTTGAGCGTTAGAGAGAGAGAGAGAGAGTAAATGGTTAGAAGTGAACATATTTCAATTGTGCATATGCCTTGCCTTGGGTATTTAAAAGTGTAGAAAGTAGTGATTAGTGGAGATTTTGATTTGGTTGTAATGCTTTGTTAACCTACTTGCCTCCTCTTCTCTTCGATACACTATTAGTGGTTTAGGGTGCAGTAAATTCATGGGTGGTGGGTCTTCAAAGAGTTAGGTGAGATATGACAGTTTTGTGGATGGTGCCTTTCCCATCTCGTTCCTTCTAGTAACAAGACTAGACTATTCCAATTACTTTCTAACTATATAGTTATATCTTAAGTATTATCATACTTCTTCCACAGGGATTCATGTCCATTTGGTTGGGAACCGGAATCTGTGCCCGGGGATCTTCCCCAACCGTAACATTGATCGTCCAGTTGGAATTTGGCCATGTGTTAAGTCCATCCTTAGTACCATAAGACCTATAAATGTAAATGAAAATGAGGGGGAAGGGAAGGGTGGGCAAGGAAGTTTATTAATTTTCCACGTTTGGTAGAGATGCGTAGGGGAATGGTGGTGCATGGTTATTTTCTTTGTCTGGGGGAATGTAAAGGCAAAGGATGTGGTTAAAAATAATATTATAGCCTTTAGAATATACTAGCACAAAGGCATACACAGTGATGCCACGTTCTTCTTTGTCATTTTTTTTCCATCATCTATTTTTTTCTCTATTTCTACAAATTATCTTCTTATTTTCATTTTTGTATTCTTATGAATTAATTTTGAAAATTTTTGGGAAGAGAACTTAGTTAAAAAGGTATTTTGGTAAAGAAAATTGTGAACCAAGTTAAAAGGGTATTTTGGTAAAGAGAATTGTGATGGGGTTTCACATGCAGCAAAGGCACTTCTTCCCTTATATATTAGTATAGATTTATTTGTAATGACATTTCTAGAAGTAATAAAAAATACCAAGTTATGTATTAGTGTAGATTTATTTGTGATGGCATTAGAAATAATAAAAAAATACCAAGGACAAGATAGAAGAAACACAATTGGAAAAGTTTAGTCCTTCCTTTTTACACCAGTCATACCCAAATTGGGGGTGGAAGAAAACTTGAACTGGTCACCTCCATTCTCTTCTTTTTCAAACAAGGTTAAACTTTTCATCTCACTTCATTCCCCCTACCCCCTCACCATTCACCTCCTCTGAAATAAAGGTTAAAGTTTGTTAGGGTTATTTGTGTGTCGTGTGGGATTTTTTTTTTTTTGTACTTGAATGAAATTTGGATATGATTTGTCATGTTAGTCTCCAAACCAAACCAAACCAAACTAAGCATTTTCCCACTAGGTGGGGTCGGTTATATGGATTTGTCGACGCCAATTAGATCTGTTTAGGGCCAAGTTCTCTAATAGATCTAGGTAAGTCGGGTTATGTTTAATAGTTTCTTTCCAACTTCTCTTGGGTTTTCCTCTACCTCTCCTACTCCTGGCAATCTCCATACTTTCACACCTTCTAACAGGTGCTCCCACTGGACACCTTCTAACAGGTGCTCCCACTGGACGCCTTCTAACATGACCAAACCATCTTAATTTGTTTTCTCTCATTTTATCTTCAATCGGTGTTATTCCTACTTTGCCCCTAATTTTCTTATTCCTAATCCTATTTTTCCTCGTTCCTAATCCTATTTGTCATGTTAGTCTTGATTAATTAATTTTAGAATAAGATTTTTTTTAATGGGTCTTGCTGGACATTTAATTTGATAGTTGTCCTACTATGTTATAATGCATTGTGGGTGCCCTTGGTTTGCACTTCTGCGTCAACTGTGTGGTGGTTGCTGATATATTCAATAGGACCAAGATGAAAACAGAAATTTAAATTGTATGTTTAATATTGTTTGGGTGTGAATTCATTAGAAGTCTTGAATTGTTCTATTAGGCTTGATTGAGTGTAGCTTTTCTTTTTCTTTCCTTTTTAATGTATGATTATCTCCACTGATTTTTTTTTTTCCCTCCTTGTTTTGTAATCATGAAATTGTGGTTGACTTGTTTCTCGGATTTCGTTTTGGCAGCCCTAGGTTTGGGATAGCACACGCTCTTTGTTTGGGTCTTGCACCATGGCTTGCGGCAGAGGTTCCCATTCTCGTGGATTCTGGTATGATTAAGCACAAAGATGATATTGCCTCGGCTAGTGAGTCTTAGTAATTTTTTGTCTTAGCGATGTTACAGTGATTCATTTTGAGTTGAGCTGCGTGATGTTAGAGCGATAATATTTTAACTTTTTCTCGGAGATTGGGGTTCGGGTAAAGAATAAATGTCAAATCTTTGATGTAAAATTTATGAATTCCTTATGAGGTGTATGATACACCTGTTGAAATTAATTCCATGTGACCTGAAACACAAATTTCCAGTAAGCTTCTTTCATTCTAAAGATCATCAATTGTATTATGGAAATTAAGATTGATGAATATCTTTCTACTAGACTTCCTAGGTGTTCTTTTATCTACTTAATTAGTTTTTGTACGTCCACATATGCTATGTGGAGAGTAACGCCCATGCTTCACCTGAATTCTCTTTTTGTCAGATACATGATTTTAAGCTATACATTGTTAGCTCAAACTTTGACTAGTCTTAATGAAGATGCTGATTTCTTGGTGGGCAAATCTCCTTTTTTTTTTTTTTTTTTTAACTTTGTGCATGTCCAGATACAATGCATCTGGAACTAGTAATTTTTATGTGATGCTCACCTCATGTTTTCATAATTTTATTAGTGCCTTGATATATAACAGGTGGATGCTGAAATAAACGGAAGGTTGATGCACATGTGTCTTTAGGGTAGAACTATTAACTCTATTCTTATCTTTTGGAACCTTCATTTTAATACTCTTGTTTGAAATCCAAAAAATCTTCTTCATGGTTTTCCAATTGTGTTTCAAACCCCCCGCCCCCCCCCCCCCCCAAAAAAAAACAACACGCACACACACACACGCAAAAGCAGCACCTTTATAGATCATTGTTGTGTTATTGTTTGATGGTGAGCTCCTATTTGGTGAAAGTGAGGTGTTACTGTTTATATCATTTTAAGACCTTTCTGCTTAATCTAGTTACTAGTGCGAGTTGACTTCTGGATTCAAATGACTCTTTATTATCTTAGGTATATCATGATTCAATTGTTGATAGTTGAACTCTTGAAGAATGGGAGCCGAATTTTTTCTGACTTGGAAATATCAGTTGTTATCGTCATGGGTATGGATAAAGTAAGGATTCAATTAAATTATCATGCAATTTTGGAAAATGCAGGTGGGCAAACTGAAATGTAGTTTCTCACGTTGCCATGCTTTAAGTGACTATCTGGCATCCTATCAATGATCAAAGGTTATGGTTAAAGTGAGAGAAGATGCAACACTGGTGGGGTGGGCTTTAAGTGACTCTATCTTGCATCCTATCAATGATCAAAAGGTTATGGCTTAATTGGTTATGGTTAAATTTGAGGGAAGAGCCAGCATTTGTGGGCTGGCTTTGCATTGGCTTGCTTTCGGCTGAAGATCAACCACAGCTTGAAAGAGATAATTTTACTATTGTTTCACAATTTTTTTTTTTTTTTTTTTTTTTGAAGGAGTCAGCCAAATACATTAAAAAATGAAATTAATTGTCATGTAAAATATTTTAGTTTGAAATAAGCAAGGCCTTAATTTAAAATATTTTTTGAAAAATAATTAATTCATATTTTAATCTATATATATGTATATGTATGTATTTTATTTTGTGAAACGTGAGTATAATTGTTTTTTTCAAAAACTTTTATATTAAAACAAATGGATCCTATGTAAATAAAATATACCATTTAAATAGTTGCATTAGTTCCATAATTTTTGTATTACAACAATCTTAGCCGAAAGTCAATTTTACTTTGCATGAAATTCACCTAAAAGCATAGACAAGATACAATATGCATCGCGGGTAATTTTAAAAGTTTTTTTTTTTTTGTTTTTGTTTTAAGTAATAGAAAAAATAAACTAAAATCAAATTTCTCCATCTCATTTAAAAAATTGGCAAAGTCAAAGTGACGGTTATAACTTTTAGAGAATATTTTCTTTAAAAGTAATATAATTCTTTAATACCAAAAAAGTAAAATGAATCAGTAAAAAATACATATTAAAAATAATTTTCAAAAAATAGTAAAGAAAATCTAAAAAAAATAAAAGGAAGCATTTTTCTTATTTCTTTTCTTTTATTTTCTTTTTTAACTTTCATCTTTTAATCAAAAAGCATAATCTGAAATAGCAAAAAAAAAAAAAAATTGAACCCTTAATAAAAAATTTCTTTTATCTTTTTTCAAAAAAAAAAAAAGTAATACACAAAAATAATCTCTTTTTTTTTTAGTGGGTAGAAAAACCAACCGAAATTTAGGAGCTTAGAAACAGATGTATAGGTCCCCTTTGACACACTAATTTCTATTAAAATTTATCAAGTTTAATTAATTTTTTTTATTCTTTTTTCCAATCAAATTTTTTCATATATCACCTTTATGTCACATCTTTTTATTTTTATTGTATTTTTTACCTAATTTTTTATCAACCAAACACACTCATAAAAAATAGTGAAGTCAAATAAAAAAAAAAAAAAAAGCTATTACCTGCTTCTTTTTTTTTTTTTTTTTTTTTTTCCAGATGAAACTAGAAAATGCATACATGAATGGAGCATATCCCGAAGTGTGAGTACAACTCTTCCCCACGCTCTTCCTGCAAAAATTGTGGCTGCAGATGGAGACCCTTGAAATCTCGGGAAGCAATCCCCCTCACATATTTTTCACTCCCTATCTCTATCCCTATCCCCTTCTCTTTCAATGCGTACTTATCCATCACCTTTGTACTAAAGAGTACAAAATTTTATTATTGCTTAATAATTTCTATATAGATCTTTTCTTAAGGATTAAACATTATTTTGATTTTTTTTTTATCATTTTAAGGTAAACTCTCCAACCATGGTATTTTGTATTTAATTTTGTTTTCTCTGGGTGTAATATTTCCCAAATAGTATGTTTTTTGAGATAAACATTGACCGAAAAAAAATCAAAAAAAAGAAAGAAAAGATAGAATAATAATAAAAGAAAGTTTTTTTTTTTTTTCAAACAAACAAAATTTCATTAATATTAAAATCAATCAGTATTTAGTATAAATTTGACTTCATTATGTACTTCTCTAACTAATTTTCTCTCTAATCGATTACTGTACAAATTATGAAATATATTTTTTTACATTGTTATAAAATTCAAAATTTTTTAAATACTTAATTGTTAGAATATAATTTGTTAATATCATCAATTTTTATATTATAAGTATCTCATTCAATTTAGCACCCTGAGACTGCCAATTTTTTTTTTTTTGGTTGGTGGCATGAGAGTTTGTACCATGGAGCCAAGAAAAGGCATCACTAACCTCATCTTCCTTTGATCCATGTAATTTTAGAAGGCTATCGAGAAGGACCTGAAGTGAGACAAAGACATGGGATATTCCTTAATCACCGAGATGACAGTGGAGTTGGTTTTTAAGTAATCAGGATAAAATTAGTTTGTTTTTATATCTAATTAATATGTGTCATTAATTTTTAATAATATGGTTGAATTCTAATTTATTTAAAAATATTTAACATTAGAATAAACAGAACCTACTAAAAAATTTATGAACCTCTTTTTAAAAAAAAAAAAAATGTCACAACTTACTTACTCAATTTTTTTTTTATTTTTTTTAAAGATGATAAAAGGAATTCTATTCTCTCCCTTATTTACAACAGCGATGAATGATCAAATTATTTCTATATTCATATACGGCTCATTCAATGTCATAATTAATTCAAGGATCTATTTGATGTTTTTATTGGCACATTTTTTTTATTTTATTATTTTTATCATGGCTTCTTCTAATTGGTAAACGTCATATTTGGTGGTGACACATGTTCTAATTTTTTTTTTCTGTTTTTTTTTGTAAATTTTTATATAAAATTAGGGGGTATTTATACATTTTATCCTAGCCTATCATCATTCATCATGTCTCATTATTGTTAAAATTATTTATTTAAATTTATAAATACAAACCTAACCTAAATAATTTTTCTTTTAAAATTACATAATTTTGTTACAGAATTTTATCATTTTAAAATAATAAAATAAAAAAATGACTAAAGTGTATTTATAATTTTTATCATGTATATAATTTTTACATAGAAGTAGATCATCAAATTACGTAGTTAATAGGTTAAAGATTAGGGGGACTTTCATATTTTATTATAAATAGATAATTTCTTTGAACATAAAAATATTAAATTATAATTAGTGAGTTCAATTGGGATAGAAGTTAGAATGATTCGAACTCGACAACTTCCGACTAAATTAGGTTACGTTTGGAAAAGGCTAGCTAAAAGTTAGTTTTTAATTATTCTGATTTTTAATTTTTTTTAAATAATTCAAATTACTCTATTACATTTTAAACTTTTTTAAAATCATAAAATACAAAAATACCAAATTAACTTAAAATTAAAAAATAATTACTAAAAATTTAATTTTTTTCCTTTCTTAAATAAAAAAAATATAACTTTTTAATAATTAACTAATAAATAATTTAAAAAACTATTTTTTCCCTCCTCAAACGCTAACCTGACGAGTTTGAATGGAGTAAATGTTAAGGCGATTGAACTCGTAACCTTAGGCATAAATAGGATTTTTTTTATATTATTAAAATTATAAAAAACAGTTGTGACGAATATTTAAAATAATTTATTTTTGGAATAATTCCACGGATTGCACCCTGCACTACATATAAAAGCAGATCCCAAAGTTCAGAGAGTGTGGATAACACTTGTACTCCACCCGCCAATCACAACACTGAGAAATCTAACGCCGGCCGATACTTACCCAGCCCCCAACCCAACCATACCCCCCCCCCCTGTCTCGGATAGAAATCCGATCTAGGGTTTGTGTCTGGGCACGGTCGGGGCTGATTCTCAGTAGCCATGGCTGTTTCGAGTGCGTTTTCAGGGGCAAAGCTCGAGACTTTGGTCCTCAGTAACACTGCCGCCACCTGCGCTTCTTCTTCGCCGGCGATGGTGGCGGCATTGTCTCCGTCCCAAATTCGGGTCTTCTGCAAATCAACTCGATCCAGACGAGCCGTATTTTGGAGAGCTGGTCCTGCCATTCGGTGCGAGGTTGCTGCTTCCGATGCCCTGGTTCAGCCGGCCCTTAAGGTCAATGATCCCAAAACGGACTTGGGCTCTCCTTCTCCAAGCCTCTCTGCTCTCCAACAGCTCAAGACCTCCGATGCTGCAAGTACGTCAATATATTATTTCAACTGCATACATAAAATCTTTCCTTCTTATTTTGCGATCGCGAACCATTCACTGCGCTTTTCTGCTACTTTCCTGATGAGTTGATTTTATTTGTTTTCTTATCTCAAGTCTGATAGTGATTTTATATATTCTTTACTCGGAAATGCGAAATGCACTTTCAAGTTATTTTATTATAGTATTTTCATCCATTGATTTTTATCATTTCCCGACGTTTTCTGCCAAAAATGTTGGCTTGTTTAGCTGATCGTTCGTAGGAGTTGTCATATATTAAATCTTTACATAGGAAAAACGCATTGCCACTCAAAATCAAGATATTGGGGTTGGACTTATCAATAGATTCATAACCTTTCGAGTACAACCAATGTCTATTCGAACTTCCTTTACTTGGAAAACCCAAGTGAGATAAGTCATTAAAAGGAGAAGGAAGAAGCAAATTAATGAATGATCACTTATTTTTTTTTTTCACGGGATTATCTCAATTTATTTAAGCATACTTGGGATTCTGCACTTTGCTACTAAAATTTTTGTATTCTCAATGGTTTTTTATTTATTTAGAATACAGGGTTAGTTCTGAATTTCATTGAATAGACTATTTAGTCCTTGTAATGTTCCAAGTTCACGAACGTGGAGCTGTGTTGTAGAGAACTGTTGAAACTTGAAATATAAAAGAGATTTTCTCAGGTGGAGTATGCTTTGTTTGATAGCTCAATAACTTTGTTTTTATTTTAGTGTGAAATATTTCTCATTTCAAGTAACATGTCTTTTTAAATGGATCTGCTGATTGTGTGGTGTTACTTTATGTTCACTTCAGTAAACTTCTGCCTCCAAATGGGTCGCTTTTCAATCTTCGTAGTTTTGCCCACTAAATAAAAACAAATTTCTGTGTCTATCTTCTTTTTGATACACCAGTGATGAGTCTTGTGTTTGTTTTTTTAATTAATAGGAAATAAACTGATTTTTGCTTTTAATTTACCACAAATCCTTGTTTGTTTGTCTGGGTAATGTTGGCAAGGAAGTTCTGTTCACCATTCAGATACATATGGACCCATACAACTGAATTGATATTTCCAAGGTATCTCTAAATTTTATATTTCATACAATAAGGATATACAAAGGAAAGGAGCAGTGTTGCAGTAATTGGGCTCAGCATCCACACTACACCTGTTGAAATGCGTGAAAAACTTGCCATTCCTGAAGCTGAATGGCCTCGAGCCATAGCAGAGCTGTGCAGTTTGAATCACATAGAAGAAGCTGCTGTCCTTAGTACCTGCAATAGGATGGAAATATACGTTGTAGCACTATCTCAGCATCGTGGTGTAAAAGAAGTTACCGAATGGATGTCAAAGGTACTTCTGTACTTCTATGTTTATATTTTTTATATCCCTCTTTTTTATTTGTTGGTGCTTCCCTTTGTCTTATTCTGTTTCTTCAATTTTAATTTCTACTGGACAAGAATTTCCTTCATGTGAAGTCAAGTATTTAATATGTATAAGATAGGTTTGAATCCTTAGGAGACCATTTTAGTGCATCTACCTTGTGATTGCGATGGGGCTGAAAGATTTGCATGTTAATTGACCTGTATAAAGTTTAAATTATCTGAATATTACTAAACCCTTTTTCTTTCTTTCTTTTAATCCCTCTAAATTCTTGTGGGATTAGATTTGTTGCTATACAGTTTGGTGCCCTTGCTTCCCTGCCTGGTCCCCTGCTATTCTCAAATTAGACTATTAAGTATGTTATTGTGATGAAGAGACTTGCATTATCATTCTCAAGATTTGTCTTCCTTCTTTTCTTCATGGCAGACAAGTGGGATTCCTGTGTCAGAGATATGTGAGCACCGGTTTTTACTGTATAATAAAGATGCTACACAGCACCTCTTTGAAGTATCAGCAGGATTAGACTCTCTAGTCTTAGGAGAAGGTCAAATCCTAGCTCAGGTCAAACAAGTTGTCAAAGTTGGGCAAGGAGTCGCTGGCTTTGGCAGGAACATCAGTGGGCTGTTCAAGCATGCCATCACTGTTGGAAAACGGGTTAGAACCGAGACAAACATTGGAGCTGGGGCAGTTTCTGTTAGCTCAGCTGCTGTTGAATTAGCCTTAATGAAGCTCCCGGAATCCTGCCATAGCACCGCTAGGATGTTGGTCATTGGAGCAGGCAAGATGGGGAAGCTTGTGATTAAACACCTGGTAGCAAAAGGTTGCACCAAGATGGTGGTAGTGAACAGAACCGAGGAGAGAGTAGCTGCCATCCGCGATGAGTTGCAGAATGTTGAAATAATATATAGACCCCTTTCTGAGATGCTTACATGTGCTGCTGAAGCAGATGTAATTTTCACCAGCACTGCATCAGAAACCCCATTATTTTTGAAAGAGCATGCAGTGGATCTTCCACCTGTTGGCCAGGATGTTGGGGGTTTGAGGCTTTTCATTGACATCTCTGTTCCTAGGAATGTCAGTTCATGTGTCTTGGATCTCAAGACTGCAAGGGTTTATAATGTGGACGACCTTAAGGAGGTTGTGGCTGCTAATAAAGAAGATAGGCTTCGGAAAGCAATGGAAGCTCAGGCAATCATTGCCGAGGAATCAAAACAATTTGAAGCTTGGAGAGATTCACTGGAGACTGTTCCCACTATCAAGAAATTGAGAGCTTATGCTGAAAGAATCAGAGTTGCAGAGCTTGAAAAATGTTTGTCAAAAATGGGTGACGATATCTCAAAGAAAACGAGGAGGGCAGTTGATGATCTTAGTAGGGGGGTGGTTAACAAGCTCCTTCATGGTCCAATGCAGCACCTCAGATGCGATGAGAGTGACAGCCGAACTCTTAGTGAGACCCTTGAGAATATGCAGGCACTAAACAGAATGTTCAGTCTTGAGACTGAGATCTCTGTATTAGAACAGAAGATACGAGCCAAGGTGGAACAAAACCAGAAGTAAACCTCCAGGTCAAATATCTTTCACAATTCGATCTTCTTTCACTTGAATAGTTGAATCTGAATAAGAGGAAAATTTCCTCACCCTGGCATTAGCGGTGTCATTGTTGTAACTTAATTTGAATAGATATACAGTACGTGGTCCATGTTTGGGATCTTCCCATTTAATTCATTGGTCCAGTGACTCCGGTTTTTTGGGGTTGCATCTTCAAATGGCTACTGGGTTTGTAGGATACAGTTGAGGCTTAATCTATTTACCTAGCGATCATTTGGCTTACATTTGCTTCTGAAGTAGTTGTAATTAATTTACCCGATGAATCCACATTGAGATTGGGTTTTTCAACGTCTCATTTCATGAGATTCTTTCCTTTTCTTCATTTTTGGCGGTGTTTGATTGGTGGATAAAATGCATGAGATTGGATTAACATCCAGCGGGAGTCTATATCCTGTGTTTGGTTTGGAAAAATCCGACAGGATGGATTGTATAACCCCAAAAGTGGGGTATACAATATCAAAATGACGTTAAGAGATACAATACTACAGGCACGGGTTTTTGGTACTTCTCGTGTTCTTGCTTTCATCTCCTTGGTGAAAATCCGTTGTGCTAATTTTTGCCTCTCCAATCTGCCACACCAAGTGTTCGGTGCTGGTTGTTCTCCGGTTGATGCTATATATTGTTACATGATGTATTTAGCTGTTCAAGCATCCTGCAATATTAATTTCCATAAATAAATTATTTTAGCTGAAATGGTATATTGTTTTATTTTATTTAATGGACAATGACAACAATAGGAGGTTAATTGAATGATGTCTAGCCTTTGAGTCCTAAACTTGAAGCACGATTTCCATTGGGCATTTATCATTCAATATATGTATAGTGATATTTGATGCTACGGAGTCCTTATGAAATAATTCGTAGCATCATAACATAATTCAAACAATTTAATCGTAATATCATGCCCCATATTTTTGAGCTGCATATCGTAATCTTGCAGGATGCATGTATTCATGTCCATAAACCAAAAAGAATTCTTGGAATGACGTTTTACAGAAAAATATATTAGAATGATGTGCCAATGATAATTTCTCTAAACCCCTTTGCATTATTTTGGTTGATGTATCTCTTCCGTATCAATGGATCATTACTTCCTATCGGTAACAATCTTTCCTTTGGAATAGGGTGTTTGTGGGGACTGCTCTGAATCTATTTCCTCCATCCCTTTCGGACCTTTTTTGTGAATTCCTTGATCTTAATTTGTTTTTAGAACTTCAGTAGAATAGTTACTAATTTAAACTGAATTGTTCCTACGTTTCTCAACCCTTGGACCCTCAAATTCATACCCTCTTACAATGAACTATGGTTTAACAATACAAAATTTGTGAACCCCTTTATGGAACCCCACCTTACTATTTTTTCTAATAACAATCCTGCAGACCAAGAATTGTCAACCTGCTTTTGTAATATACCCAATTTGTGTTTAATTATTAAGAACGAAGAATATATCACTAGTTTCAAGAACTCTATGCAGAGAAAGTCTACTGCCATGATCATTTTCTTGATTCTCCTTCTCGAAAATAATATTTTTTAAGAATATAATGTTGAGATTGAGAAGATCCATCCTCATGCTCTGCTTCTAGATTTTCCATTTCAAAAGTGATGCTGTCAGTAAAGCCGTCTCCATGGTCATCTTCATGACTTTCACTCACTAATATTGTGTTTAATCTGTAAATAATCACCCACCTCATGAAAAATCATTCAATCTTTTACTACAAGGAGCCCAAATGTTTCCAAAATGTAATGGTGATAATTTTCTACAATATCTAGGTTGTGATGTAATTGAAGAATTTTGTATTATTTATTAAAAAGTGTTACAGAGTTGTTCAGTCACAACTGTTCAACTTAACTATTCCATCTAAGTGACTCTCACGTGAAACTCATACAGATGGACTGTCAGGATTAGTCAGTCGTATAGCATTACCTTAGTTATTTAAGGATGCTTAATTAAATATAATTTTTTATTAATTTAGGTAATAATTTTATTATGTATTTTAGTGGTTTAACATGATAAATTATGATGGATTTAAAATAAGTACAAAAAACTAATTAATTATTTGAAAATTTTAATATATATTAGATACTTACTTTATTATTTTAAAAAGTAGTGATTCTATTTCTTTAATAATAATTATTAAAACTATTTTTTTTATTTACATAGATTGAAATTTTCTTATGATTTGATACAATCTAATATCAAATTTTTTAATTTTAATTTTTCAAATAGAGTGATGAGAGAAACTTTAATAAGTCACCTATAATATAATTAGAGACTTCACGTATAAATAAACTAAACATCTTGAGTCTGGTTTCAATTGGTTAAAGTAAAATCTCAATTGTTTAAGGTAAAATCGTAATCTCACTCTGCTCTCAAAAGAGTATGTGATGAAAACTAATTTTAGGTTCAATCGTTAAATAAATTTACTCGGTCGCAAGTGATAGAGTTAATTATTCAAAACAAGAATCGAAACCTTACATCATCAAACAATCACAAATTTGAGCTGCATTTGGTGTTTGGTTATCATTCACTTATCCATTTGCGAAAACATATTGTCATATTCACAGGAAAGGATAATAAATTTTAGGGCATATTTTGTAGTTGCCTTGTAATCTCAACTACGATGATCAAAATCAAAGTAATTATATTGGTTTCAAAATCTAGAACTATAAATATTGTTAAAGGAAAATATATCTTTTAAATTATAAATAATTCAGTGTTGAAGAGTAATATTGAAATATCAAATTATAAAAAAATATAGAATATATATTGGTGAAACACTCTGAAAATTCATTTCCATTCAATGCTTAAACACCAGGAAGCAAAGCGGCAAATATTACAATAAGAACCAAAGAAAGATCATCCTTATTCAAAAATTAATGTCAAGGCATTATTGTTTGGCATTAATGAGTTCATCAAGGTACATCCTCAGGGACGGCGACGGAGGCCATGTCCCTATGATCTTAAAATCCTCACTATTGTCTTATCTCTTTCCCATTATGCATATCAAATCATTTGAGAGTCCAAATAAACAAAAACCTAATTAATTATTCATTTAAATTCCTTCTCTTTTCCTACACTTAGCCCACAAAACCCTTGACCTTTTTTTGATTGGTGAAAAAATTAAAAAGATTGAAATTCAATCAAGCACAAATTTTGTCTTCTCTTTTTCAAAATACATAATAAACAAAACCCAAAATCAAGTAGTCATATTGAATATAGAGGAATTGTTTAAATCAGAAAAAAAAAGAATAAATAAAATTTGCGTACTATAGAGAATTAGAGCAAATGAAATTGAAGAATCTTATATCCACACTTTCACTTGTGAAAATTAAAAAAATTAAAATTCAACTCAGTGTAAATTTTATTTTTTCTTTTCAAAAATCCAAAGTAAAGAAAATCTAAAATCACGTGTTAATGTTGAATATAAAGGAATTGTTTGAATTAAAAAATTAAATAAATAAAATTTGCACATGAAGAGTTAGGTAAATAAGATTGAAGAATCTCATATTTATGCTTTCTCTCCTTCTTCACATAGCGCAGAGAGAGAGAGAGAGAGAATACGTGTGTGTGATTTGGTCAACAGACTCCACAACTATAAAGAAAACAATGAATGGGTCATTTATTAGTTGGAAGATGTACAAAAATTGTTTATAAAATTTGAACCACAAAAATCCAAATGTACATCATTTTGATTCAAAACCATGTCGAGAACTAAACCAAATATTTACAATGCAAAAGCCGATAAATTTATATTACAAAAAGCAAATTTTCTTTATTTAAACATGCCACACAAAATGGAATTATTAAGTCCCCCTAACTTGGATTCTTTTCAAATTTCATTTCTAATTTCCAAATTTCAAAAACACTTACAAGTCACTACAGCACTTTTTTCTTTTAAGAAAAATGAATCATTTTTGTATAATTCAAAATCTAGCATTTTCGAAGCCGTGCAAATCACAGTCTCTGTTCACCGACTTCTTCATCCCTGCCACCTTAGCCAGACGCTCGGCCGCTCTCCAAGCCGATTTCTGAGTCAGCGGCTCTCCATTTTCGTCTGTCAGCACCACCTCTCTCTCGTTCGTCCTTCGCCGCTGGATGAACTCCAAGTGCAGCTGATACTGATGCCGACATTGCAGCTCTGCTAGTTTGGCTTCCAAGCGTTAAACGTACTCGTCAGCTAGGATTGAACTCGACAGCTTTAGCAACGCTCGACTCGATGAAAGTAAAAGACGAGCGCTGGACACGTCACTGTTCTCAAATAGTCGCCGAGACTCAGCAATTGCCCGCGTAACAATGAAAAGATTGGTTTGAACCCAGAGCACTTTTTGAAGTAGACTTGGGAGTGGTGGTTGGAGACTTTTGCCTCCAGAATTAGATGTTTGAATATTTGTAGAGTCGACGGTGGTTCGGCAACGCAAGCCAGCCCAGCTTGCCGCAGCTTCTCAGTTGGGCCAACTTCAATTTGGTCTTGTGTTTGCTGGGAGTTTGACTTTCTTCTACTTGTTGCTTATGATCTTCAATTTTGCGTGCTCGATCAGTAGGGATCGTCCTGCAAAAACTTCTTCTCCAACCTGCGCCCATTATCTCAATGACCCCTTTCACTCTCTTCTTTCTTCGTACCCTGCAATGCAACCAAAAAGAGATCTGCCTCTCTCTCTCTCTCTCTGTGTTTTAGTTTTCCTGAGCACAATATATGGATGTATATATATTACATGAATATATTATTAGTGGGTTGGCAAATATAATTACAGAATGATTATCATGCAAGCGGTTGGCGATGCGCTTTTCTCTTACCGGTCAAAGGCCATCTCTCTCTCTCTCTCTCTCTCCGTTCGCAGATAAAGCTTAGCTCCGTTCCTTATCTGGCGATCTTTACGCGGCTTGGTAGCGAGAGAAGGAAACCGACACAAACAATTTCAATTTCCTCTGCTTCTTGTCCATGACTTGTGCTACGAACATCTTTAGATGTTTACTTGGCTAATCATATCACGTGGGCAAAGTAAGTGAAACTATAATTTTGAAGGTTAAAGAAAGGAAATTAAATTAATAAGAGGATGTTCAAGCGTTGGAAATGGCATATAACCGCGACTAACGTTCCGTTTGGCCTACCAAAGTGTATCAAAATTCATCAATTTTTAACTACTTTTTATATTTTCTTTCAATTAAATTTTAACATCTATCACCTTTATGTCAAATTTTTATCTTTTTATTGGATTTTTTGGCCAAAATTTGG
This sequence comes from Vitellaria paradoxa, assembly GCA_019916065.1. Classification (NCBI taxonomy): domain Eukaryota; kingdom Viridiplantae; phylum Streptophyta; class Magnoliopsida; order Ericales; family Sapotaceae; genus Vitellaria; species Vitellaria paradoxa. The sequence continues at coordinate 10,536,242 of CM034233.1, forward strand.
CCAACCAAACAGCCCTAAAACATAATAACAACTTCTTGGTGCATGCGTGTGTTGGATTTTATTTATAAAATAAAAATAAAAGAAGCAAAATAAAAAAATTAAATGGTTGATCCAAATACATAATAGTTTCAGACTTGCCCCAACGTTGGTTGCAGAATAATGGTTTTTCTCCTTCATGAATGCATATATCAGTCGTTGAACGTACAGATGCATGTGCTTGGCCACAGTCCACCCCTTGACCATATAATTAAGAGAGTAATTTTGAAGTTTAAAGGTGGGTTCTACTGAGCAAATACTCATAATATTCCCATTGATGACTTCTTCAAAAATGAAAACATTATTTTTTTTTTTTGAAAGGTAAATTGAAAACATTATGGAATTATGCTTTTATGGATAGTAAGTGGTTAGTGACCGAACCCTGGCTTTACATCTTTTTGACTGATTAGTATTTTAATATTGTTGTTGTGGCTTGTATTTTTTATTTTTGAGTCTAAAATTATAACTCGATCCGAAAGTCTCGCAGTGTGACCCGTTTAGATATTTTTTTGGAGGCCTGTGGTGGTAGCGAAGGGCATGGGCCGATAGGCTTGGGCCCAAAGCCCACCACTGACTTTGGGGGGTGCAGGGGGCTACGCCCCCTGCGGTATGGACCTATTTAAATATTAGGGTTTTGGGTTTTCTTATGAGAGTGATCAAGAGAAAAGCCGGCCGGCATCGTAACTTCTTTCTTTTCATCATAATGAAATTTTTCCTCTATCTTACCCGTGGACGTAGACTTTACAATCAAATCACGTAAATCTTACTGTCTATTCTTCTTCTCTTTTCTATACTTTAATTTGTGCGTTGTGTGATCCAAGATTATGTGCACGATTTTACAGCAAATATCATTTATTCTATCCTCACCATTCATTTCACCTACACCAGTCACCGCTCACCTATTTTGTACTGATGATTACGGGTAGTGACCAGTGTATTTCATTTAAAATTATCATAATTGTAAAATATTATCTTTTATTTGAAAATTAACAGTACTCACCTAAACAGTGAATTGTGCAGAATAAAGTAGTCATGGGGCATAACTTTACTGTTTTAATATTTGTCAAACAAGCAATAATTCAACTTTAATTTAGAGCTTATTACTAATCTGAGGCTTTGTTTCGTTACAAAACAGATTTTAGTTTTTTTTTTTGAACTTTTTTTTATACTTATATGACTTTTTTCATCAAAATTTAATATTTTTTAAAAGCTGTAACATTTAGTGTGTTAATCACATTTATAAAGAAAAAAAAAAAAACACACACACACACACACACATTTGTTTGGGTAAAAGTTAGAAAAATAAAAATAAAAAAAAGATTAGTTTTTTCATTACTTTTTTTATCCAAACGGATTACTTTTACCCAAATTGAATTCAATATTTTATTTACGAATGCAATTAACACGCCTAAAAGTAAACTGCTTTTAAAAATTTAATTTTGATGAAAAAAACACATATAAGATAAAAAAAAATGGTAACCAAACAAATTTTAAGAATATTAATTGAATAATATTTGCAATTGGGGACGGAGTAGTCTAGATAAGATGGGGGACCAAAAGTATCTAAATTAACAAAAAAACGCAGTGGTTCAGTGAATTTTAATAGTGGAAAGCCAATTATCTATATTTAAAATTTTTTAACTATAAAATATAAAACATTTATAATAATTCATCTAGCTGTGGTAGCTAGCTAGGGGTCTTCCATCCCTGTTTGCAACGCAATTCATCAACAATATTGAAGAGTTCTTCCAAGTAGAAAATTTATGGACTTATCACTTTAAATGATAATAGTGGAGACGGTGCTGACGAGTCACATGATCATGTACCATCAGTAATTCTGAATATTTTGATAGTAATAAAATGATTATAATTATAGTTTCTGTAATCTGGAATACTTAGTTAGAAGTTAGAAGTGGCACTAATTAACGAGAAAGAACTTGCAATTGAGCTTGCAGTGAAAACTTAATTCCCTTCTTTATATGGCCGTCGAGATGATGTTACCATTGGGGCCGGGCCACTTCTTGCGAACTTATAACTGCTTGGGACCCCAACGATTAATTGACGAGCGAGGCATGCCGTTCAGTTGGTTAAGAGTCTTGTACCGTTTGCTCACGACTCGAGTTCGAGCCCCCCTTACCTAACAATAAAAAAAAAAAAATTAATTGACCAATGTTCCTGATTGTAATATATTTCTCTAAAATTTCTACTTTTCAAAAAGAAATTTAGCACATATATTAATTTGTATGTCAAACCTTCTCTTAGCAGCATCCATAAAATATTTATAATAGTTTAATACTTTTGAATATTTTTCACATACTTATGCGTTATTGATTACTGATAATGGTAACAATAAATAATACTCACTGCTCTCTCAACTTCCTTAAGCGAGTGTCATAAACTTTAATTTTGGTGTCAAATATTCCTTTAAAGACTGAAGTAATTTTTATGCCAAAATATTTTTACAAACTCAAATTAAAATTTGACCAAATATTTCTGGTTGCAGAAGGACTAGGATTCTCTGCATTCTTGCGTGCGGTTCGAGTGGGAGTTGGTTTCATACTATTTAGGAGGTGTTTGGCAAATAAAAAAATACCAAAAAAATCTTTAATTTTTACGAATTTTTTCCAATTAGATTTCATCACATTTTTACACCAAACTTTTTTTTTTTTTTTTTGTGAGGTAAAAATTAGCCATCCAAATATCATCTTAGTAGTGGTTTAGAGACCTGCTCTCCTTTTTAGCAGTATTTTTATTATTATTATTTGCTCTTTCTATCATTTTATATTATGTTTATTTGAATTTAACTTTTTCTCTTACTATCATATCTCTTTTAACGCGACAACTTCAATATTTTAGAACTTAAATTTATATTCATTCAAACTGTATGTGGATCAAGAATTGGTCAATAAAAAAAAAAAAAAAGTGATGAACTTAAAATTCTTTATTCTATTTGTGTTGTGATAAAAAAAAAAAAAAGAGAAAGTGCATAGAATTTAAGAAATCTATTAAAATATGTTTATACACCAGCTGAATTACGTCCAATGATCTATAGATATGTGCCATATTTATTAAAACGTGTCTTATTATTAAATGTTATTTTGACACGTGTCAAATATTTATTAAAATATATTTTAATTTTTTCCTAAAATAAACACTCAAAAACAAATTTTAATTTTTTTTATTTTTATCTTGAATTGTTCTATATGTATAAATTCGAATCACGGTCTCTGTTGCAAATGTGAAATGGAGTGGGTCCAATTCGGCTAAAAGGAACTCTGCCATTTTTTTCTCCAACAATTCTGTGTGTGTGTGTGTGTGTGTATTTTTTAACAAACAAGCAGACAAAAAGTGAGAGACCCACCAGCTAAGAAAGAATTAAGTCAATAAATAGGAACCAAGTTTTTCCTTCTCTTTCAACACTGGTCTTCCATGTTCTCAACTTTTCGAACAATGGATTGTTGGACTCACAGCTGTCTGCGTCTGAGATAAGTTTTATGCACTTATTGTACGTGTATACTTGTTTCCCACCACAAGTGGACCTCAGCCATATCCCGCTGCTGCTCTATCACCCCAAAATTGGGTTTTTCATTGGGATCTTGATTGAGAGTAATTAAGGAAGAGCCCTGCTAACCAGTGCCGTAAGCGTATTTTTAACAGCAAGAATGGTGTATATTTACTAGGAGGAATGTTGTATATTTACTAGGGTAAAATAAAATGAAAATATATATAAATACATCTATTGCTAGTATAGAGAAAACCAAGAATTCTAGTAATCAAGTAATAAAAACTAGCGTAATTTTGTAAATATTCCATCAAGCTTCATCCTCCCCGTGGAAGGACAAGCCATGCCATTACCATCGCTAATAAGCATGGCATTCTACCATCTAAAAGTGTAACCAAACAAGAAAATGGAATGTTGATCCTCATTCCGCCCTTATTTTACCCAACCAAACACAACATTCTTCTTCTCCAGAATCAAGTGGACCGTCAAATTGAAATAAGAAACTGCCCTCTTTTTACTTCATGGCTGTGGTTAAGAACAGGTTAATAGAGTGGAAATTGAATCTACTGGACAGTTTAGACAAGTGAACACAGTGCAATTGGATGCATAACCAAGGAAACAATACATATTGAGGATCCCGTTTGGGAACAAGTCACACCCTATGGATCACACAAGCATTAGAAGTGCCCGTAGGTAAAGGGGCTTAGGTGTTTTTTACATTAGACAAACCAGCCAAAAGCTTAGAAACATGACTTACTAAGAAACTAAAACACAGAGATAATAATAATAATAATAATCTAAGGCATTTACCCATAATCTGCTAGCCCGTTCCAACACCCTATCACTCCTTTAACCCTCGAGCCTTTTCGACTCTCAAGCCAGTTCCTCCCCCTCCACATTGCTCTCTGGATAGCAATATCTTGCATAAATGCTGGCTAGTTTCCGTTCCTGCATTTCTCCACAGCCCTGGGAGCTGCACACAAAACCAAAGTTTCTTAGAAATAAATTGATTCCATTCAGGTTACACGAACACACTAGCGCTAAGACAGATTAAAGAAACTAGCAAGTAAGGACCCCAAATCATCAAATATCCTAATATGCAGAAAGTGATCTTCCAGACTGCCAGCACATGGTTCAGATCATGTTTGTCAAGTTTTGACAAACACAAGACTGTTCAAACTCTGAGGACAATGTATGAAAAAATAAATAAAAAAGAAAAAACAGAATAACCTTTTGAAATTTTGAGATTGACATCTATTGGTAATACATCAAAATAAAGGAAATTAATGAGCAATTTTGGGGTCAAAATATCCCAAATTACAGGCTGAAATATAAATGAAAGCGCTAGTCTTCGACAGAATCTGATTTAAGCCTGCCCACCCTCTTATTTTTATTTTTCCTTCAATTAAATGTTCTTTGTTGATATGCATCAGCTAAACACTATCTCAAAAATATTTCCAAATACTGGGATAACAATATGAGACAGGCAGCTGAGAAAGAGAGAAAAAAATCAATTGATGAAGGTGAATGTCAACAATTTGCTTAACAAACCATTAAATCAACAATAAAGCAGGACCCTCCAAACAGAAACATTGCACATACTGTACCTCTTCCCCATCACCCACCGCATGTATTAAGTAGGAAAGGTTGACTGGATTAGTCAATTATTCACTTGCTCTCACTTCCCTTTTCTTAAATGGATGAATCAATTAAGTATAATAATAGACCACATTGGCTTGGCTTGCTTAATTTTATCTCTCCTACTTCTGCAATTAGTTATCCTGAGTTGTCACTCTATGTTATCCCCCAATTACTGCCACTCTTCAACCAGTGAACGACATCGCAACTTACCAAAAAAAAAAAGTGAACGACATCGCAGACTTTTTCATAGTAGCGACGATAATTCAATAAGCAGAGATGTATTGATTGGTCCATATATCAAACAGTTTATCAGATAAAAGAGAAATAATAATTCACACAGATCACTACGCAATGGTTCTTTTATTGTGAATGCATGAGCATAATGTGTCTAAGGTATAACATACCAAGACCAAAAAGTCAAAGATAACACTAATCATTTATAGGGAAATTTCAGAGATGAGAACCCACAGAAAGGAAATCTCTTGCGAAAGAGGCAACGATGCAATAAAAGTGAATTTCTCAAAACAAATGCCTTTTGTTCTGATAACAAGTGAATATTATAATTGCTATTAACATAAACAAATGGACTACCAAAAAAAAAAAAAAACTCACCTAGTCCAATAGCATCAGAACTCTTCATGATCCTTAGCCTCTTGCAAGTATCAATAAACATCCTGTCATAAGTCAATGCCAAAAAAACAAGATGGGGCTTAATAAGAATATTTTCACCAACAACTAATATTATGTGGTATTTCATCAAGATCTGAAATTTTGATGCTAGGAATGTCATCAAACAAAACTGTACCCAGAAACTACATAAAAATTTAATAATCAACTAGGGTTCCTTTTGTTCAGGTGGAAAGTTATTTTATTTTATTGTATGTATTTATTTATTGATTTATTACTCTGATAATCAGAGATGTCATTGGAGGAATATTATTGAAATATCTAAATGATTGGCCTACTTGAACCATCTAATAGACAGGATCCTAAAATTACACGTGGAATCCATTTCCAATCATTTTAAGGAAATGTAGAGCAAGCATAACAAAAAAACTTATACAGATATAATAGAGGAGCAATTCCAACTTCAGGTCCTGCAATTCTACACCAGTCAAAAGCATGGCAATTAAATCTTACCCCCTCAAGCTTAAAACCATTTTCCCTTCACCCCTGTATTTTTAAATGCTACACACAACCTCTGCAGTTGCAAACCATTACTTTTTCGTATTCCGTATGTGATTTCGTGTGCAATAATTAAAATATTTTTATTTCAAAATTAAATTTTCAATCAATTAAAATAATTTGTTTGCCTCTTGAGCTTTTACTTCCATCTTTTTCTCTCTTCGTTTCTCTCTCCCTACCACACATGAAAGTTATTTTCTAGTGGTGCTATTGGAAGATTACTTTTTTCATTTTATATACTCTACTGAATTCATTAGCAATTTGCACTATAATCGTAGCTCCGAGGGGTTATGTGTTACATTTAAAAATGTAGGGAGAAAATAACATTGGTGCTAAGCTCAAGGGGATAAATATAAATACCCCTGTTTTTTTGGTTATTTCCTTACACCAGTATGTGCATTTACTCCCCCTCTGCACTATCAAATATCATATTTTATAATGTAATACTTTGCTTGCTCCGAGCCAATAGGAAGTTGATTATGGGCATGCCTTAAATGAAACTTTTCACTCTAGCGGGTGGGCGATTTGAGATCCCATAAACCCCCTCTTGGTATTCTCAATCAGCAAAGCTTTTGCCCTATACTACATATAGGGCTCAGTCATTTGGCATTACTTTATATAGTCCTCCCTTACTTAGAAAAGTTCTGTTAGATAATTCAAAATACATTATCATATTTATTTCCTAAAAAGTTAAAGGTTTAGCCCCTTGTTGATCTAACATGATATTTTAGTGCTGCTCCATGCATATTTACGAATCCTGCTGTGTTTAGTTTGTGCGTTTTTCTGTTTACCTTGTCCAAGCCTTGCCCATTTGTGGACAATTCACTTATTACATAATTTAGTTGAATGCAAAGAATGAAAGGCACCAAAACAATGTGGCAATGGCACCAATGTAATAAAAAATGATTGGCCCACAGAGCTGGCCACATCATTTTGGTGACTTTTTTTGGAAGACTTTTCTAGTTAAATAACATGTTCTTTCTTACTTGGCCAACAAATAACAGTGTACCCTATCACTCATTTAAGAGAATTACAACGGTCTATGGTTATTAATAAAGGAAAATGATAAACTGCCAGAACTTTTTACCAAAATCTATTGCCAGAATGATGTGGCAATGGCATGCGTAATAAATCACATGGTAGTGGGCTATTATTTTAAAAATAAGAAGGAAAAACGTAATAAATCACATGCAAAAGAGGACCTGAGAACCAAGAACAAGCAAGTTTATCAGAACAAAGTGTATTAGAACTTACTCCCAGGGGACATCACCCACAAGCATCCAGTCACCATCCTTATCCTCGTAAGTAACAACATATTCTGAACCATGCAGTAGATCGTTCAGCTTGCTCTCACTCATCATCTCCCTTCCTGGAGCTCCATGAGATCCGTACTTACCTGTTATCATACCAAAACCGCAGTAACTGGATCCATGCAAATATCTTTAAAGTGCAAAATGAGATCAACCACACTGCAAAAGTGCCAAGCCCATCTACAAAGACTACTGTGCCAATTGAGTGTTATAGAGTAGCTCACCTATGGTAAAACAGCTGAACATCTTCTCTAGGGCAGAAGAGAGTTCCTGATAGGCAGAATAAGTTCTCAAGTCTACTTTCCTGAGATAAGGAGCACCATCCATGCTGACCTTAACAAACAAAGCACCGGACCCCAATTTTCCTTCTACTTCATCGGTATTCTTCGAAGTGGTGGCCAAAGTATTTTTCCGAAATGACCTTATTGGTGGCCAACCAACAACCTGAGCCCTGCCATGATTAAAGATTAAGAATATTCTCAAGGTTAAGCCCACTTTCTCTTGAAATTCCTCTTTTAACAGTTATCTGCACTTACTTGGTTGCAGGTGCTGTGCTACTGTTATTTGGGGAATCAGTACGATTTGGACCACTCTCATTGGCAGCATGAGACCTCTCCTGAGAGGCTTGTTGAGGCATTGCATCTTTCATTTTGGCCAGCTGAGTCCCAGAGTTATCTTTCGTGTTACCAGATTTCACACCCAAGTTTGTAGAAGTTTCGGCATTAGCAGCAAATTTTCCCTGTACTACAGATCAGGTAGTTTCAGTATTAAAAATTTCTACAGAAAACATCCAAATTCTTCAGAAAAGCAGTGTTTTTTTCACCTCTGAGAATCCATCCATAGCATCAGAGAACCCTCTTTTGTTGCCTGAAACAATTGTCTTCTGGGATAATGAGTAATTGTTATCCTTCGAAGGATGCAACGGGAAAAGTGGCTTCTCGTCAAGTTTGGCTGAGCTTAGCAGACAGAGTCCTGGATCTCTTTCGGGGGATCGGGATCCAGGAAGCCCAAGCCTTAGTTCTGTTGCCTTCAAATTCAAACTGCTGCTATTATTTTTGGAGGCAGCAAAGATTGTAGAGCTGTCGACAGAAGAACAACCCGATAACCCCATGTAATTACGCTCTTTTAGTCCTGACACTTTCTGGCACATATGGTCCATGGAAGCCGAAGCAGCCAACAAAGTTACATTGCTTTGACCCTCCTCCCTAGCTCCAAGCAGAGATGGAGACACCAGAATCCAAAATCAAACTCCAATTTCTTTTAAATCTGCTTTTAATAGGAAACCTGAATTAGAATTTTAACCTTCCATCTGAACATCCCAACAAAACACAAAACCAAAAACCTTCAAAATGAAGGCCAAAAAAAAAAGAAATGCCCAATCCATTTAATAAAAGCTGGCTACACTTCATCAACAAACCACCCATTATAAAGGTCCTTGAATTACAAATTTAGGATTCTCCCCATTCATATCAAAACATGGTCACACAAAATATTTCCTTCTCAGATTTTTCCGTTGATTAATTGTCATATGCAACCCCAAATCAATGCAGATTCAGTAGCAGAACACACCAAAATGAAGATATCTAGGTATTAGGAGGCTTTATTTCATAGGCAGTAAAGTTCATGCATAAAGATTAGGTAATCTAAATAAACCTTTGGCAGTTCAACACACTCAGACACTGAAATTACCAAAATTTACCAATAAAATGTTTATCATATTTTGAGCCCGAGAACTAAAAATAAACTTAATCCAATTTCATTGACAAATCGATGGTCGTTTCAGAAAATGCTCCAACAAATATACGGTTTCTGATATTAATCCCCAATCATTGCCTCAAATAATAACAACTTTGAGCTAATGTCTACCAGTATAAAATAAATAAATAAATAAATAAAAAGAAAGAAAAGGTTTTCAGAATCGAAAGATGCACCTTCGTCCCAAGCAATTTAAACCTCAAAATAAGCTCAAATGCAATTACTAACTCGAAATGCATAAAAACAACGGCGCTGAAATTATAAGATGAGGTAAGCCAATTAAAGCCAGGTAAGCTGAATTTGAATGCCGAGCATAGGGAAAATAGATCAAAAATACCAAAAAATCAAGCACATGAACATGTGAAAAATAAACAAATAAATTTCCAGGAGCAGAGTTAGAAAACAAACTAATACTAATAGAAAGTCTAAGATTAAGATTAAAAATAACATAAGATACGCACATACGCAATATTTGTGTGTGCGTGTGTGTGTGTAGAGAGAGAGAGGAGCAGAGAAAATGAAGAGATATAGTTGAATCTCTGGCCGAATAGGCTAAAATCAACCGGATTGTGATTACTGATAGCCAAAAAAGATTACAAATTTTTGGAAGAGAAGCTCGGGGTAGACGATTTACCTGAAGAAGCTTCTGAATTGATAGAAAGAAGACGATGATGGAGTGAACTTTCTTCGATTTTCAGAGAAAATTTACACAGGCAGAGAGAGAGAGAGAGAGCTAAGGACCCTCCACTTCGCACAAAGCCACGAGAGCTTATTTGCTGTCCGAATGCGAAGCTCAATGCCAATAAAATAAGCACCTGGGATAAAGAAATTTTGTTTTTGTTTTGTCAAAAGAAAAATTAAAAATGAGAAGGAAAAATAAGAAAGAGCTGCTTGTTTTAAATTGTGGCCCCGTTTAGAGGATTAAATAATTTTAAAATATTATAAAAAAATTTACAAATATTCTGACCTTGAAGGCGTTCGGTAACAAAATTTTTACTAAAGGATTAACAATTTTTGATATTTAAGTGTTTAATAAATTATCAATTTTTTTATTATTTTATTTTGTTACAGTTACTTGTCAATCTAAAAGTCACTTAAAATTGCTAAAACTATTAAAAGTTGTTTAAAATGTTAAAAATTACTAAAAATTTTACTAAACACTCAAAAGTTATAAAAAATTATCAATAATTACTACTTATTTTAACAAATATACCAAAAATTATAATTACAAACTTTTGATTAAAAAAATCAAAAATTAATAAAAATTGTGCCTTCCAGCACCTTCTTTGAAAATTTTTTATTCAAATAGATTTTGAAACTTTTTAACCTTATTAGAGTTAAAAAAATATAAAATTTTACAAATCTCCACGAATATGAATTATGAGATTATAAAATTTAAATTTTTTATTTATTACACAAAGTATGAAATATTAATTTTTACAAATTTATACAACTCTAAACACTTACACTTTTTGAGATTTTTTTTTTTTTTTTGTGAGTTATTTTGAACTCAAAACCAGCTGTGTGTTAGAAAGATGACATCTGTAGTTCAACGACATGGGTAAAGTCACCTGCGCTTCTTATTTTCTATTATCTATAAAATTGAATGAAAATAATGCATGAATTAGCGTTCCGACTCATATTAAGGTTTGGTTTGGCAACAAATTGAGGTAGTTTTTTGTAGTTAGCTAATAGCTAACTAAAAAAAAGTTGACTAAATTTGTGTCTAAAAAGGAAAAAGAAAAGTAGTTTTTTTTAGGTAGTTAACTTATTTTTGTTAATTTGACATTTTTACCCTTAAAAGTTTAAAAGAAAATTAAAATGTAAGAGGGTAAATTTAATCAAGTACTGTTGAAGTAGCCATTAACTTGGCTAATGGCTACCGATGCCAAACGGAGCCTTAGCTCCGTTTGAAGTGACATCCCAAAAAATAGTAAAAAATACTGAAAAACTCTAAAAGTTATTTACTTTTTATCTCATTGTACAAATTACAAATTCACAATTTATTTCACTTTATCTTATTTTCGTCACTCCAAACGCACCCTAAATGTTATGTTATATCTTTATGATTTAATTTATAATATCATATGCTTGAACCAAAAAATAATGTATAAATAAATTTCAAGCTTATACTTAATATATAAATGCACTCTAATGATTTATTTTGTAACAATTTCATCTATAAAATAAGAAAATACATAAATAAGTCTATAAACTCGTACTCCATGTACAAATATATCGTTATAGTCCAATACGTAACAATTTTATTTCGTTTAAAAATTTAGTTATTAATGTGGACAAATTTTTTAGTTTGTTAGTTTGACACGTGGACAGTGGATGGAAATCGTCCCTCTAGTGTTTGACACTTTCAACTCCCTTATCCTTAGGGATGGGCATCTCGGCTGATCCGTCCGAATCCGATCCGTTATCCGATCTGAATAGATGTGAAATTTGAATTTTTTTTTTGAGATTGGATCGGATTTGGATTTGATTTTTTAAAAAAATTTGGATATTGGATCGGATATGGGGATGACATTACGTCCGCCCCAATCTGCCCTGAATCCGATATCTAATCCGAATCTGCCCCGATTTGTCCCGAAAAATATTTGAATAACCCAAAATCATTTGAAACCACGATGATAACATCATCACTATACCATGACAAACAATATTCACATTCATAATACTCTAGACTTATTAAATTTCACTATTATTATCATTAAAATGAATATTGATAAATAAATTTAAAACAAAAATTGTCATTGTTTTGTATTAATTAGGGTGTGTTTGGGAGAGAAATTATAAATTTAATTTTTTTCTTACTTTTGTGCAAATTAAAGTTTTAAAAATTCAATTTATTTCTTTCATACGCAAAAATTAAGAAAATTTACAGAGATAAATTTAAAATTTTATAAGATATAATTATTTGGGACTTTACAAAATTATATAAATCCCTTTAAAATTTAAATTTTTACTTACTGCACGAATTATGAAACTATAATTTTTACAAATTTATATTAATTTATACAATTTCAAACCCCACTATGACTTGTAAACTCAATTGTTTTCAGAAAAATAATTAGATACAAATTTTAAAAAATAATTAAAATATTTTATTTGCTATTTTATTTTCTTATTTTTAGTAAATAAAATTACTGTTTCATTAAGTAACTTCTTTTTTGAACTTTGAATAGTTTATTATTTTTCTCGTATTTTTAATATTTTCAACTAAAATATATTTTTAAACTTTTCAATATTGATATTCAAAAGAGTTCTTTAGAAAATAGATTTTTCAAATAGTTTAACTAAAATGTTTCATGAAACATTCAATATTTTTTTTTATAGTGGAAATTATTTTTTTAAAAAATATATAGAGAATGCAACTTATTAATTTTTTTCTTAGATAGTTTGATAAGTGTAGATAATTATATTTTAAATTTTTTGAAAACATTTACTTATACAAATAATAAAAATTTATAGTTCTATGTTATTCTAAAAAATTATTTGTTATTATAAAAAAATTAAAAATTTTTTGTAGTTTTATTTTTTTCTATATGTGAATGGTGAGAAAGAAAATCAGTTATTCTATTTTGAAATTAGGTTGATGTAAAATGTTAATAGGGACAAAAAAGAACTAGAAATTTAAATTTGTAACTTTTATTTTTATGTTTGTAGGTTTTATATAAGAAAAAAATTTAAAAAGCTAAAATAAATTTTATTTATATTTATATTTTTAACAATCATAAAAAAATAAATTGAAATTTATTTAATTAAGATATAAAATAAATTGAAATTTATTTACAAACTTTTGTCATGTTTTTTAACATTTTGATATTTATTTATTTTTTACAATTTTTTAAAAATTTATTCATTTGAAAATTTACCACCTCATATTTTTTCTTATATTTTAATCATTACAGTATTTTTAAATATATTACTAGATTATTGAAATGTATTACATTATTTACAAAATATATTATTATATATTATTTTAATTTTGGAGATGAATTATTTGGTAGTAATAAGTTACATACAACTTAAGGGCAAATTCGGAGGTGAACAAATGGTTTGGAGTTTTAGATATCTGTGGATATATCCGCTCTCCGTTTGGAGCGGGGATGGAGGTTCAAAAAAATATCTGTTTGGAGTTTGGGGCAAATTTGGAGGTAGGTAGAAGATTTGGAGTTTGGATTTAGATAATACCATATCTACCTCTGATCTGCCCCGTTCCCATCCATACTTATCCTTCTTCTTTCCTCCTCCAAACCTAACTTCCACGTGTTTAATGCATTGTACTTAGATTTCTCCACAATTTAGGCTCCATTTAGAGTAAAAAAAAATAAAATAAATTGAGATAAATTATAATTTAAAATTAATTTTGACGCATTTTTTTTAAATAGTAGTAAATTATGGGAACAAATTTTCAAATCCGTTCCGACGGATTCAAAAAAATTTACATAAAATAGCGATAATGATACTCGTTTGCAAGCTTTCAATACGAAGAATATGATTATAAAAAAAATTTACTCATTCGATTAGCCTACTTTCAAATTTTTTTATTTTTTTAGTAAAATATTAAAACTTTTTAAAATTAGTAATGACGGAAAAATTAGAGATATAAGTGTTGTTGGAGATTTATAGTGATTTTTGGAGTTTGTTAGAAATGCCAAACAGGGTAGAAAAAAAAATTTTAAACTACGTGAGTATTATTTTATTTCGGTAAAGAGTTTTGAATTCAATATATATTTTTACTTATTTATTGTTAATTAAATTTTATTTCAAAATTAACTGTCAATAAAATTACATTATTAGCTGTGTTCGAGACTTAAATTCTCAATACGTTTAACACTCTCATTTCTTGAGAACAAGTATACATATTTCCTCGTATCTCAATTTGAGTTACGATTTATTGAATAAAACAATACGAACATAATGCTAAAAATAATTTCTGAACGTCTAAACTAGTTATTTTTATATTTATTTAAACCTATTTTTGCCGTGCCATTTATTTGTTCAACAAATCCAAATTTTATTTTCTCTTTCAAAATATTTTTTCAAAACCTTTATTTTTTCCTTTTCCAGTAATAAAAATCCTAAAGATAATACATATGTTTGAATTATTTCTATACTACCCTTCGATATTTGTGAGAATAAAACTACGAGGAAAAAAAAAAAAGTAGTTAAATATTTTTTTCCTATTTGACTACTTTTTTTTCTCTCCATGATTAGAAATTTTCTCTTCCTCGTATTATTTGGTAAAAAGAAATAGGTGAAAAAATATATTACAATTTTAAAATATTTTTAAAAAAGTAAGACCCACGTGTAAAATAAAAATTAAATATTTTTTTTATTTTATTTCTTCTCATTTACTCCTTTTCTTTTCCTCATCATCTTCCATTTTTGGTCGGCTCTGTTTGGCCGACCAAAAAATACCAGAAGTCACAAAATTTTAATTATTTTTTGTACTTTTTTTAATAAAATTTTAACACATATTACCTTTATGTCATATATTTGTATTTTTACTGTACTTTTTCCTCAATTTTTTTCAACCAAACAACCCCAAAGATGTGGCAGTGCCTTTTTTATAACAAAAATTATGTTAGATAGTTAATAGTGTAAAAATGGTAAACTCATAATCTTTGTTTACAATTTAATGAGTTATATAATTTTTTAAATATAACATTACAAATTTTATTAAATGAGGGTCACCAAATTATCTGGCTGCGTTACCGAGATCATGGGCGTTTGTTTACCTTGAATCCAATAAATTAACAAATTTTAATTGACATAGTCAAAGCGGCATGCGTGTGATGGAAGTTTGAAAGTCACATTGCCCCTTCGAGGTGGCCGAGTGGAAGTCGGGCTTGCCTTAAGAGCTTGGGCCTCTCGAGGTTCTGGGTTCGACTCCTCCATGGGAGGTGGGTTACCGCTGTAATAGCGGGAGCCTAAAGGCCTCCTCTCGGTCGTGCCGGTCAGCCAGGACTTGCCTAGGCTGATTAACTCTCCAGGGACCGTTGCCGGCTCGGATCCTGGAGCGTACTTCGTCCTGTGCGCACTCTAGTACGGGGTAGCTGCTGCGGACTTCCACGTACCAGAAATTTGAAAGTCACATTAGGATGGCCAGTTTTTTCAGTACATGCTGGGACGGGACTGCCGCTGGATCCAATCAATCAAGAGGATTAGGACCCAGGTGGCTTTTGGCACACCCCAAAAAATCAAAATTTATAATTTTTTTTTATTTTTAACAGTTTTATTTATCTTTTACTTATTTTTTTAAATTTTTACTAATTTTTTAACTTTTATCCACTTTAATAAATTTTTATTAATTTTTTTCAATTTTTATAAATTTTTTATTAAACACATAACTAGCCAACAAAATATCACATATCAATCTATATGCAAAGTTTTATTTTTTTAATGCACCCAAATGCCCTTTACTCCATATTAATAGTTCGGTATTGTCCTTTTCTCACAGGTTATTTGGTTTACCAAAACTCAATTCACCAACCTTTATCAAATTTTTTGGATACTTTTTTTAAGTTAAAATTTTATTATATATTATTTTTACACTAATTTTTTCATATTTTTATTATATATATATATATATATATATATGTATATATGTTTTACCATTCCAACATCACCTCAAACTAGTGCCCTAGATAAGCCCACCCTGAGATATCGCAAACTTTATCGGCAGTGCTAGGATGTGGATAGCTCGGGTACTTTTGTATTCAGAATTAAATTCATTTTTTCCCGTTTTAAATTTTGAGCTAATAATTTAATCGATAGTAGTTTAAGGACCTGTTTGGATGATAAAAAATGCTGAAAAAAGTATAATAAAAGTATAAAGATGTAATATAAAGGTGATATGTGAAAAATTTTGATTGGAGAAAAGTACAAAAATTAGTTAAAGTTTGTGACTTTTTGTGAATTTTAGTGTGGCCAAACAGGTCCTAAAATTGAATCGATTTGGATTAATTCGGCAAAGTTCCTGAAATTAATAGATTAATTTATAATTGAATCCATAAAAATTAGATCGATACTTTTGAAATCTCGAATTAAACCAAACTCGTAATATAATTATTTGAAGTGATCTAATTAGTTAAGGTGGTATTTAGTTTGTATTTTTATTTTTTATTTTTTGTTCTAAGAATATTAAAAATACATTTGATTTGTCATTTTTTATTTTATGTATTTTGATATTCTCCTTATTTTGAGTTTAAAAAAACTTCAAATAATTTTTGATCATTTTGTGTTTCATTTGTAAACTTATTTTTTATTTTTTAAAATAAGTTTTGACAACGGGAGCAACCAAATGTATGTTTACCTATTTTTTTTATTTTAAAAAATAAAATTAAAAAATAAATCTAAAATATTTATTTTAAATGAATGCAACACGTTTATTAAAAAAAAATGACAACTAAATTAAGAGGCGTTACGGAGTGAGAAAAAGTGAAATAAAGGTTCCGTTTGAAGTTATATAAAATAAAATAAAATAAAATTTTACAAATCTCTACAAATACGAATTACGAGATAATGAAATTTAAAATTTTCACTCACTACACGAATTACAAGATATTTATTTTTATAATTTTATTTTATTTTATACAACTCCAAACACACCTAAAATAAAATAATTTTTAAATTCATAATTCGTGTAATAAAATAAAAATAAATAATTTTTATAATTTTTAAAAATTTTTAATATTTTTTAGTTCGTCAAAAACAACCAAAAATTATTTTGCATCCCAAACCCGTAAATACTTTTATGCCCCTAATGAACCCTTCCATTATGATGTTTGCAGAGACGACGCCACTCATGCATCCAAACAGTGTCTTTGTTTGGAAACAGTGTCTGCCTTGCTATCCATTTCCTCTGCAGTGGGAATCCATTATAAGGGACAGTATAGGCAGCATGGTAATTATGAGAGACAGAGAAAAAAACAGTACCTTGTTTAGCCCATCCCAAGCAAATTCAACCTCCCACTCATTACTGTAAAATTCTCTTTTTCCCTTTTTATGAGAAGATTCTGATTTCCTTGCCCCCATGTTATAGGTAAATCATAATTCTGATGTCATAAATACCCTCATGCGATGCTCATATGCATGACACAAAAAGGTAATGCTGTTTGGCACGAAAATGGTCAATCGCCTCCTTCCCCCCTCCAGAGGGCATATATGGAAGGAAACGAGTACCTATGGACCTGTTTGGTCATATTAAATTTTATCAAAAATTATTAATTTTAATTAATTTTTATATTTTTTTCTAATCAAAAATTTTTATCTATTACTTTTATATCATATCTTTTTATTTTTATTATATTTTTTTCTCTACTTTTTATCAACCAAACGGCTCTATATTATCTGCGCATTGCTTATTACGGTTTGATATTTTCCATCCCCCCAAAAAAATCACTTATGCCCTTTAAAAACTTACCTCTACATTTCTTATAGTTTAAACAATAATGGAGTCATAAACAACATATCAAATGATGTAAGTGTAGATAATATAAATTATAAGAGTATAAATATAATTACTAAAAATTAAAATCCTTATTTTTGATGAATTTTTTTAATATTTTTAAGGGTAAAAGTGATTTTTACTTTAAATACAGAGATAAAAAAATAATTATCCCTTGTTGAAATTTTACTCTCATATTTTTCACATTTTTATACCTCACTCCTTGGGAAAGTCAACATTTAATTCCTCATAAGTATGGAATATAATTCATTTAAATTTCAATAAAACATATCAATTATAGTTAAGAAAAATAAAATGTTGTTTGTATGATCTCACGCAGCTGTATTTCTCAACAAAAATAATGTGACCGAAAGGTGAAATTATTAATAATTACACTAGAATTAGTAATCAAAATTTTCATCAGCGTAATGTAATCGCGTCATAAAGAAATTTCAAATGTATATATACGTTAAGGTATATATAAAATTCTAAAAAATACACAAAATTCTTATTTTTATTAAAAATAAAATTATCACTTGAAAGCTAAAAATATATATTTTTTATAAAAAAAACATAATACTCAATAATTTATATATGAGAAATAATAAATGCACATTTTCATTAACTTCTCTAATTCTATATTACTATTTTCACTAAAATTGTTGTAGAGTATGAAAAACTAATGGAGGAGCGCAAAGGATTGAGGAGGCCTGAAGTTACTTTTAATCAGGGATCTGAAGTTAAATTTCAACCATTCAATTAATATAAATTAAACTGACCCTTCAATGTAAAATTATTTTAAAAAGGTAAACTAGTCAATAAAAAAATATTAAATGAGGAAAAGAAACAAAAAAGAGAAAATTTTAAATAATGAAAGAGAAAGTAGAAAATAGAAAAAGAAATGAGGGGAGCTCCGACATGCACTTATTTATTGTCCAGTACAAAATATAGAGCGATAAATCTTCTTTAAGTTAAATCATTCCCGTTAGAAACCCAAGACAAGTAAAGATAAAATTAAAGATAAATAAAATTCTAGTAATTAAAGATAAATATAGATAACAATTAAAAGATAAATTTTAAAATAATCAAAATTTAAAAGTAATATAGATTTAAATATATTTAAAAAATAAAAATAATTAAAAATTTACTATATCTTTACAAACCCAAAATAAATAAAGATTTAAATAAATAAAGATTTAGTAAGTAAAAACAAATAAAGATAACAACCGAAGATAAATAAAACATAATAAAATTTAATTTTTTTATTTTTAAAAATATTAAAATTTTTATTAAAAATAAATAAAGATATAGTAAATTTTTTTAAACTAAGATTAACAACTAAATAAAAATAAGGATAACAATTAAAGATAAATAAAGATATAATAATTATGATAAATAAATAATCAAAATTTAAATTAATATAAATTTAAATATCTTTATTTATATTGAATCATTATCTTTAATTATTTTTAATTGTTATATCTTTATTTATCTTTAATTTTCCTTTTTCCTCATTTCTCTGCAATCATTTAAAATTTTGTCTTTTCTTTATTTTTTCCATCATTTAATTTTTTATTAACTAGTTTACCCATTAAAATAATTTTCAATTGAAGTGTTAAATAAAATTCATATTAATTGAATAACTGAAATTTAATTTTAAATTCCTAAAATTTAAAGGGCCGCTCAATCTCACCCCAATCGGAGTGGGAATAGCCACTCTTCGCACGTTGATTTGGGTCCTGTTTGGCACTATTAAAATTTATCAAAATTTATAAATTTAAACTTTTTTTTTTATTTTTCTTTAATCAAAAATCTTCACATTTTACTTTTATATTATATTTTTTTATTTTTATTATACTTTTTATTTCTTTTTTTGTCAACCAAACACCTTTGATATACATAGAGGCCTTGTTTGACATCACCAAAAACTACTAAAATTTATCAAGTTAAACTACTTTTTATATTTTTTTCTAATCAAAAATTTTCACATTTCATCTTTATCATATGTCTTTTTATTTTTATTGTGCTTTTTACTCTATTTTTTTATCAATCAAACAGAGTTGTGTATATATACGTTCAGATGTGGTCAGGAAAAGAAGCATTTATTAGTTGGAGTGAGATTATGGATGGTGATGAGGGGACAACCGGAGAACAGGCGGACGCCGTACGATGGAGTGGGGGGACAAGAAAGCGGCTCTTTGAATTGGGCGTCGGACTCTACATTTGACTGCACGCGCAAAGTCACCTTGCTTCAACGACACGGTCCAATCGGGTATAAATTTACTCGGAAAAATATTCATTCACGTGGGTCCTTCCGTGTAGCTTATTCATTACGAATAGAGAGCAAATAATTTGAATGATTCAGAAAATTTTATTAAAATAATGCGGTAGTCATTTGAATTTATTATTATGAAAAAAAGCCCGCTTGCCTAATAAATTTTACTTAAAACCTATATTACATTTTTACACTTTTTTACAGTAACATTTGGATTGGTAAAAAGAATTAAAAAAAAAGATATATTGAGATAAAACTTGATTTTTTGTTAATTTTGACGTTTGTTATTTTCTTTTCAAATCATATTTTTTTAAGATGAACAGTAGTAAACTGTTAGAATGGTTTCCCAACCCCGTTCTAACTGATTCAAAAAAATTAACACTCAATATTCTACACAATAGTTCTACTCCTTCTCTCAATAGTGGCAAACTATTAGGACGGTTTTCCAAATCATTTCTAACAAATTCAAAAAAATTTTTTGGAGATCCATAGCAGCCAAAACCGTTAGAACGTTTTTTCCAAATTCATTCTAACGAATTCAAAAAAATTCGTATAAAACAGCGATAATGGTATTCGTTTGAAAGTTTTTGACTCGAAGAATATGATTGTCAAAAAAAATTTATGCACTCAGTTAACCTCATTCCGGATTTTTTGTTTTCTTAGTGAAATATTGAAATTTTTTAAATTAGTAAAAGTGGGAATGTGTAAATGTGTAATAGAGAATTTTAGTGATTTATAGGAATTGTTGAAGATTTATTTTGTTTTATATTGTCTATTGGTACTCCAAATGGTGCCTACATTTTTTAAGTTCAAAAAAAAGTTCAATACTTTTAAAAAAAATTAATAATTAGAATTCGATTAATCAAATAGTAAAAAAATTTTTTACTATTCCACTGCGAACTCTCAAATTACCGAATAACACCTATAATAACTAATTTTTCCAAAGTCGTTTTGACAGACTATAAAGACCTTTTTGATACTTGTATGAAATGATAAGACATAAAACGTAATAGTTCTCGCACCAAACTGTTCCGATGATTTAGCACTACAATTTCTGTCCAAACGAACTACTGTAAACTGTTTTGATGATTTAGCACTATTAACTTCCATCTAAATGGATCACTGTAAACCATTTCGACGCTAGTGGCATTTCTAATTTAGTTTGGTTTGCAAAGAAGTCATAACTTATACAAAATTTTGAAACTGTCCAAACGGAAATCTAATCCGTCAAAACAGGAATCCTACTGTTCATCTATAAAAAAATGTGGTTTGATATATGTGTACAAAACGTCAAAAGTTTTCCCAAATCACATTTTTCGCTATTTTTCACTACGTTGAACAAACTCTATTATGAAAAATTAAATCTATTAACGTATTTTTGTATTATATAAATATTACCATCACAATGTTTTAGTAATATATTTTAATTGAAATTTTTGGTAAAACATCAGTTTGCATTTTAAATTCATGATGCGATAGAATTTTGACGATATACATGCATTTAAACTTGGTTTGGGTACTTGAACTATCTTTTGATTTTTTTTCTAATTTACTTTTGTCTTAAGTATTTTATTAGTGATAATTTCTAGATGTATTAGTCGAATTTTCCAAAAAAAAAATCACGTTTATATGGATAAAATTAAAAAAAAATTAAAAATCATCTTTTTCATTACTTTTTTTAAAACAAACACGAAATTTTGAATGTTTTTATAATTTTTTTGAAGAATGTAATTTACAAACTAAAAAACTATAATTTATAAAAAAATTAAAATTTAATAAAAAAAATATATAAGACAGAGATAAACTAAAACAACCAAATAATTAATTTTGGTACCCAAAACCAAGCCTTGTAATAGCTAACTGTAAAATGCTTATTGTAGGCAGTAAATTTATGAATAAATAATATTCGAATTTTTAAATTCTTCATTTGTTATAATATTTTAATTTTAATTGGAAATAGTGAACAAAATCGGTTCACGAAGAGTCGAAGACCACAAGAAAAAGTCAATAACGTGGTACAATAAATTAATAGGATGAAAATATATACCAATAATAACCAATTTAACTATATTTTAAATTGGAGCAACTTAAAATGACAATAATCACAAAAGTTATCATCCCTATTCCAAGTGAGAAATTTAAAATTTAAACACATAATAAATTTTAATAATTAAAATTAAATACATTTAGGGTATGTTTGGAATGATAAAAAGTGAGATAAATTAAGATAAAGTGAAATAATCTATAAGTTCGTAACTTGTGCAGTGAAATAAAAAGTAGATAGCTTTAAAAAATTTTTAGAAATTTTTAACATTTTTTAGGAGACCAAACACATTAGATGTCTTTATTTAATTTATCTATTGTATTATATAAGTCGCTATAAAATCATACTAGGGGTAATTACTTTTTATTTCAACTGATTTGGATTAAAATATAAAATTAATTGAATTTATTGAATTTAATTAGATTTATATTTCACGTATTATAAAAATTCATAAATGACTGCATAAAAATTAGAAAAAATAGAAATATATTTTGTCTATAAATTTTAATATAAAGATAAATAAAAATGCCCGCTTATCTACATATTTTATAAAATTTTATTTTTTTCAACTAATTTTAATTCATAAGCCAATTAAATTTAACATAATTTTATACTTTAACTGAAATCATGATCAATCATGTGTTAATTTTTAAATTAAAAAGTATCATTCGTTACTTTGCTAAATTTTAAAGAGGAAAAATATAACTAAACGTGTATGTTAATGTTTCGAGTTTTAAAAAGTTTTAAAAAATTTACAAATTGATATAGAAGTGTTTTGTAATAAAATTTAATAAAAAATTTAAAAACTTTTTAAATGTTCTTTTTACATTTAAAAAAAAAAATTTAGAGTTTCAATTTTTAAATGGGGTGGTGCGTAGTGTCCTCACGCGCTGAGAATGTGTGGTGTGTGAGGAGAGAACTTGTGAATATTTTAACGAGGGGGGAGACGTATTATTAATTAAGAACTGGCACCACCATCGCACGCTCGGTTCCCTTTCGAGGGTGCGTGTTGCCGTACATGATTTATGCTCATAAGATGTAATACTATGAAGTCGTTTGATTTGTTGAAAATTTTTTAAAAATTTTATAAATTTTTGTTAACTTTATATCATATCAATTTTTTCTCTCACTGTACGTATTACGAACTCTCCCCAAACCACAATTTATCCTATTTTATCTCAATTTATCTTACTTTTTCTTATTCCAAATAATTCTTATATGTACATATACATACATACATACATAAATGATTACGATGAATCATATGCATAGCAACATGATGTCATTCGCACGCCACTGCATGCTATACAAGATTTAAGGTGCGTGTGGTGGAATGAAAAAACGCTGAAAGATTTAAAAAGTTTTTAAGATTTGTTCATTTTTTCTCACATATTATAAATTCATAAATTATTTTAAATTATTTCGCTTGTTATTATGTCGAACGCTCACTTATTGAGCACTTATGATAAAATAATAAAAAAAATGAATTTGATATTTTAGTGATTTGGACAAATAAGTTTGGTTTGGTTTTATCCTTTTTTTTTAAATTAATTTTCATTTTTTCGATCAATTTAGAAAATTTTACGAGTCGATCAAAAAATTGAAATCTATAATTTTTTTACATTAAATTATTTATTACTTTACATAATTAATTTCCTATATTTTAAAAATGTAAAGTATATTGTTAAGTGTAATCCATTACATTGGAGGCGTTTAGAGTAAAACAAATCATAAAAAATCAAAAGGTAAAGTTGATGTGATGTAAAAATGATATATGGTAAAATTTGATTGAAGAAATTTGAAAATTTTTAAAAATTTTTAGATTTTTTTGGGATTCCAAACAACCCTATATGCTCATCCTAAGTTTTAATTTAATTAAATATATTTATAATTTTTTATAATTAAATGTTTTTATTTGTTAAAAAATATTTGATTGAAAATTAAATTGACAGAAAACTAAACTAATCTTTTCGATTTCGATTTTCTTTGATTTTTCAGTAAGTTTCATTAATAAAACTAAAAAAACGACCAAAAAATTTCGATTAATTCGGTGGTTGGATTAAGATTTTGACCGAACCGATGGAATGCTCAAACCTAGCTAGATGTCAGAGAAGTCAATAAGGAAGAAGCAAATTTAAAAATTTCTATCCTCTATTGTTTGGTTTGATAATTTGAAGAGGGAAACGAAAAAGAAAACAAAATGATAGAAGAATTCATTACCCATTCTTCCTATGTTTTTTCATTTTCCTTTTTTTTTTTATTATAACCATTTTTTTATTTCTTTACCTCTTTTCCTTTTACAAGGAAAAATTATTTCTTTTTTATTTGGCTCTCTGTACAAAACAAAACAATATATATATATATATATATATTTATTTATACATATCAAATTTTTTCACAATTGTGCTCTCTTTCTTTCTCTCTCTCTCTCTCTCTTTATCTTTTCGTTTGTTCAAACCAAAGAAATAGCTGTGCTGGGTTAGGCTGCACATCATATCTCGGACCTTATGAATGTAAAAATCGATAATTAACTCAAATATAAAACCATTAATTTATAAATTTGAATAATTTAGGATTGAGAGGACAACCAGTGCACTATGCACGGATTTGTAATAAAGTGTAAATTGTGGAGTGTTGATCTTTTAAAGTGAAATTCGACGGTTTCTACAACAAACTCAGGAAAATTAGATCTCTTTCTCTCTCGCTCTATATATGTATATTTGGTTCATATTTAAAATGATTTCTTCCAATCACAATTTTAACAAATAATGAAATTTTAAAATAATATAAATTTACATATTTTTAAAAAGTAAAAATAATTAAAAATTAGTACATAAACAAAAAATATAGTAAATTTGTCTCTCATCAAATTTATTATATTTTTGTACTTGGAGAAATAAAATAAAAATAAAAAATTTTTCTTCTACTATGACAAGAAATAGGTAAGGTTATATTTGACAAGCTTTTAGATAATAAATTTTAAATTTGTCAGTAAAAAGTATGATTATTGTTTTTTAGAGTTTGAATTTTTTAATTTTTTTTGAGCGACAAGGAATCTCTTTATTTTTTAATTTTTTTTTTTTTTGTGAGCAGCAAGGAATCTTTTCACCTTTAAAAAAACTAGGTATTTTTTTAAAAGGCTAAAGATTCAATATTTATTAAAAAAATATTTTTTTCACTTGCACGCTCCCCGTTTTGTGAGAGTTATATTTACTATATTTTTTTATTTATTTTCATTTGCTAATCTACCAGTTTTTAATTTTGTTTTAAAAAATATTTAAATTTATATTAATTTAAAATTTAATTATTTTTTACAATTATGATTGCGAGAAAGTGTTTTAAATGTGAACAAAATATAGTATAAGTGAGAGAGTAATAAAGAGAGAAAAATGTAATTTTTTTCGGTCTGTGATACGAGCCATTAGATTTCACTTTGAAAGATCCAATGCTCCACAATTTACACTTGTGCATAGTGCAACTGTTGCTCCCACACTTTAATAATTTAGACTTCGTTTGGAGTAATAAAAAACTCTAAAATATAATGAAAAATACTGAAAATTTCTAAAAGTTATTTATTTTTTCTCTCATTTGAAATACAAAATTATAAATTTTCTCACTTTATCTCATTTTTTATCACTTCAAACGCACCCTTAACCTGTTTAGTGTGCTTCATTAGATTCCATATCATGGTTGAAGATAGTGGCCCCCAAAGAAGGGCTTGACTGATGGTGTTTGCTTGTTTGAAAAGCGGCCCAGCCCAGGTTTTGCCCTGCGCGTTTGGCGATCGAAATGGGTCTACGCTTACTCCTTTGCGGGTATTCTGTGGATTTCCAAGACGGACAAGGTCAAGCCCAATTCTCCAATTACATCCAAGTCCTTAGTCCAAACTATTTGTGCTATGTTCACATCACATTCATTGCAGCCACACCAAATGGTTCATTTCTCATACATGCGCGACAATCGATGCTAGCATATAAATATAAAAAATTCATGTTCTTCTTTTTTTAGTAGGTGTATTTGAATTAAAAATTTGGTGAAATACTTATTTGAATTTCTTTAACATGACTGGAAGTTTATTCGATTGTTAGTTTTAGAAATTAGTTAAGTTATATACAAATTAATCCGTATACTCTGAATTTTAAACAAAATTGATGATAAAAAAAATTAAAAAAAAAAACGAAAGAGAAAAGAAACAAAGGAAAATCATAAATCCATCAAATGCACATTTTTATTTAAATCGATTAAAAAAATAAAACATATATTCATAATTATGTTAGTCAAAAGAATTAGTTTTGTAACTTCTTTTTTTTTTTTTAAATTTCTCAAATCTCGTATTATTCTCTTTCGATTTTCCACCACAAACAAAACAAAAAAAAAAGTTAATTTGAATCTCCTCATTATTATTCTTTAATAAATTTTTTGCTCAAAGATAACCTTAAATTCATGAAATTTTATTTCTCCCCAACTGTAAAGTTACTTGTTTTACAATATTATTTTTACTGTAAAATAATTCTAAAAGACTCATTAATTGTTCAACTCCAAAATTAGTTAGCACGCAGTATTATTATTACCGTTAAATTGTTCTAAGACTCAATAATTGTTCAATTTTTTTAAGATTAGTGTGCTATTACATGATCATTCGTGTAAGCAAAAGGATGAATATAATGGATAACAAAATTAAATAAATAAAATAATAATATTTTGTAAACAAAATATTTATTAATAAAAAATATAAGATTTTTTTTACTTATGAATCTAAAATTGAAAGACCTGATGCTATTTATTTTAAAAAATGCTCAAATATTCATGATTTTGAGTATTGTGATTGATTTTAGATTACAACATAACTTTAGTTATTTGAATCATTCATTATATTTGGTTCCACTTTATTTGGTTATTATAATATTTACATTTATTCTTATATAAATTAAATTTATCTCTTATATTTTTTTTATAAGGTTATTGTTATTCGCACTTCATTATTAATTTTTTTACTTCACAATAATATTGATTTATTAAAGAAAAATAAATTAAAAAAGAATGGAATAAACTAATGAAGGAATGCAAATATCTTCAAAATTTGATAAAATTTAATTTCAAAATCCAATTATTTAAAATCCACGTCTATTCACACCAAACTTAAATAGGTATAAATAATTAGAATAATAATACGTTTTATCTTGTTGTGGTTTGACCAAAGAAATGCATTATTTCATGTGGTTACAAGGTGAACATTAGCACCTTGGACTAAAATATTAAATGACTGATATTCATTAAATTTAATACGTAATATTCACATGCCAGGTAATGCTTTGTTATATCACTTCAAACTAGATAATAATCATGATGGGTAAGGGTGGATTTAAAATTTATAATTAATAGAGATAAAATTATATTTTTGTGGTAAATAGGGGTAAAACATATTAGAGACAAAAACTTAATAATAACAATAAAAAAAAAATAATATATATATATATATAAAAAGAATAAAATTAATAAAATCTTAATGTAATTTTTTAAATCAATAGAGACAATTAAACCTTTAGTGGGTCCGCTTATGACGATATTACTAAAATACTTATAATAGATACATGCAAACTGGAATTACAAAATGTATTTACAGGTAATTTGTTTATTTAATACTCAATTTTTTAGAGAAATTAAATAACATAGCATTGTTAGGCATTGAATGTTAAATTTAGCCAAAATTAGTCATTTGACACCATATTAAAAACTCAAAAGTTACGTTTTGTATGAGTGGATAATTTGAATTGAAATGCTTACTTTTTACATCTCATTCGCTTATTTGGTGTGCTTGTAAAAAGTTTGAAGCATCATTTTCATAGAATGTTC
The DNA here is from genome assembly GCA_019916065.1 of Vitellaria paradoxa. Classification (NCBI taxonomy): domain Eukaryota; kingdom Viridiplantae; phylum Streptophyta; class Magnoliopsida; order Ericales; family Sapotaceae; genus Vitellaria; species Vitellaria paradoxa. Next base: position 10,564,307 of record CM034233.1, read on the forward strand.
ATTCCAACAAAATATAGAAATGTCCATTGTCTCTTTAGGAGATGTTTGTTTTGGGGAGGAGTAATAGAGAGTAAATTTTACTGAAATAATTTTTACCCTCTATTACATTAGTTTGGATGGCGGTGGTAACAATTATTCTAGGTTAAAATTTTTACTTTAGGGGGAGATGAGTAACGGGAGGTAATAAAAAATTTTACTCTTTTCTCATTACTCTCGTAAAATATTTTCTTTAAGCAACGTTTTTCAATAAATAATTATAATAAATATTATAAAATAATAATTTATTTAATCAAACTAAAATTAATTAATTATTAAAATATTTTATCAAACTAATATTTAATAAATAATAGTTTATTATTAAAATAATTTATTTTATTTTATTAAAATAATACTATTGAAATATTAATTTATGACTAAAATTATTTATTTTCTCAAATTAAAATTAATGTTTAATAAATAAAAATGACTTATTAGAATAATTTATTTTATTAAATGAAAATTATGTCTCATGAATAATAATTTACTAGATTATGTATTGTATTAATATATTCTATTAAAACTAATAATTTATTTAAATAAACTAAAACTATTTATTTTATTAAATTATTTTATCAAAATAAAAATAATGTTTTCAAATAATAATTCACTATTAAAATTAATTACTACTGAAATATTAATCTATAATAAAATTATTTTTTATAGTTAATATTTTTATTTAAAAGTATATATTTTAATAATATATTTTTTTATTAAAATTAATTATTATCAAAATAAAAAATGGTGATGATTTATTTTATTAAAATTAAATATTAACTTTTACCCTTAGTCAATTTATTTTTATTTCAAACATAATTAAATTCTACCCCTTCAAAATTTTTAGTATTTCAAACATTATATAATTATTACCAGATAATATTTGCTATCACATTCCAAACATAAGTATCACAAACTTTTTATACTAATAACCATTGCTAGGCTAACAATTGCCTTCATAATGTTTTACCCCAAAAATTCTCACCCCATACCAATAAAGTGAAAAAGTGATTATTTTTACATTTTTTTTCTCATGAATTAAGAGATAAAATAAAAAAATACAAAGAGATAAAATGTAAAATTAAATGTTGACCTCTATCACCACCGCTGTTGATTACCCTCAAATGCCCACCCATTCAACAATTAGCATCAATTCTTTTTTTTTTTTTGAAAGGTAAAGTTTTTTTTTTTTTTTATAAGGGGGAGGGGGGAAGACTCGAACTCGAGTCATGAGCGGGCAAGAGAGGCTCTTAACCACTTGAGCTATAGGCCACGCTCAATTAGCATCAATTCTACCACCACTTATCAACCCATATGTGGAGGGTGTGAAGTTACTTTTTAACTTTAGCAATCGTAAATCATCCATTAATATGAAGTTGATAAATATGTTTTTAAATTAAATGATCAGGTCATTAATTAATAATTAAGATTCCAATTCATGCCCTTTATCCCTACCAACTCAACCATCACTATGGTTTTTACCACCATCCAACCATCTATCTACACCACCACTCACATCAACTAACACAATTCAAACCACCTCTTTTCTTATCGTATCTCAGATTAAAAAAATTTATTTAATTTTACTTAATATTGAAATAAAAAATAATTCCTCTTAGTGTTATTTAATTTTTCAACTAAATAAATGAATAAAAATAGTTATTTTTTCTAACATTATTTTATCTGATAGCTAAATAAAAGAAAGTGAATAGTTAGTTTGTTCTATTTCTACTCTCACTCTATTTCAACCTTCATTTTCATTCAATTATCACATATTAAACATAGTTTAACTGGAGATGTGTTTATTATTTAACCACATAAATCTTACTTTTCTTTTTGTTCAAATTATTAATGGTTATAATGTAATTATAAAAAATATTGTTTTCTTTTTTTTTAAAATATTTTTCCATCTAGATGTAACTATATGAGAATGAAAGCGAATGCAAGGGGCCAGTTTAGAACCTCTCCCTGCGACTGGGTTGTTTGTCCGGTCCCAATCAGAGCGGCGAATTTCCAAGTTGGAGACTGACGAGTTGTAACTGAAAGAAAGAAGGAATACGAACATGCTCAGTGTTTCGAATAAGCCGCGGGGCTTATGCTTCTGGAATAAGCAGAACGTGCCATCAACTGAGACTAATAATTAATTCGGAACCGAATACCGAATCACTAAAAGGGCCGTGTAGTCAAGCGTGGGACCAAACCAATGGATTGGCCCATCACCGTCACTGTTCCAGGAACTGTAGTTGGAGAATTCACTACAGGAGCTGTAATCAGTCAATTAATGGTCAAGATGTAATTATATTTTAATATGATGTGTCTTTTCATATTTTTCATTAATGATTTTCCAATCAGATTTTGTTTAAATTTTATTTTTATTTTGAATTTAATTTTATTACATTGAATTAAGATCATTAGATTTGATGCAATTACATCCTGACCGTTGATTGACTTACTGCAGTCTTTGCAGTGGATTCTCCTACTGCAGCCCCTTGGAACCGGGTTCAAGGGAGCTGCAGTGAAAAATTCACTGCAGGGGCTACAGTAGAAAGATGAACGACTGAGATTTCTTTACCCTTTAATTACATTTGGATCTTTGACATTCCGTATTAATTGTATTCCAATCAGAATTTTTAAACTTTTATTTTTATTTTAAAAATAAATTAAATTAAAGTAAATTAAAATCATCGAATTAAATACAAAAAAATTTCAATAGTTCATCTTCCGACTACAGCCCCTCCAGTTGATTTTTAACTGCAGTCCTTGAAGCCGTTGGAACCCAACTGTCCCCAGCCAAATTAGCCAATAGCATTCTAACAACGTCGAGTCATCGGCGCCCCTATTTATTGTTTTCTATCACCTCTTCCGCCACCACCAACACCACCATTTCTCCGAGGCAACGTCGAATTTCGATTCCGTTCCGATTCGAGTCGCTCTGCTCTGGTAACACCTCAGATGTCTCTTTTTTTTTGGTGTGTGTGTGTGTGTATTTACTGAATTGTGTTTCTGATTTATGGTTCTGACTATCGGGGGGAAAAGGTGAGGTTGTTTCTGTTGGTGTGACTCTGATCGGAATATTTTGACGAGAAGGTCATCTTGTGTTCTTGATTCAAATGTATTGGTTGTTTATGTTGTTTTCGGACTACGGTAGATTTGGTTAGTATTTTTGTATGTATCTGCAAACCTTTTTTCAGTTTTTACCGGATCCTTCCTAATGATTTCGTGTAATTAAAATTTGGATTTCTCATTTTTTGCGTGCTCATCTTCCTAGCTATGTCTATGTACTTGTGAATCAAACTGGAGTTTTTGCCTGGATCGTTCTTCAAAAAGAGGCTTGGAAATAGGCCTTGAATCTATTTGTTATTAGTTTGTCGTACTCATCAGTGGTCGAGGGTGCACAGCGATTCTGCAATAGGAATTTGGTACTTTCTATGCGAAGACACGAGGGTTTAGTGATAGGATTGCTGAACAACTGCGTTAATAATTTTTGGAGAATTTGCTCCAAGTGCTCTCTGTATATATATATATATATTTTACCAAACCAAACCAAACCAAGCATTTTCCCACTAGGTGGGGTCGGCTATATGAAATTGTCGACGTCAATTAGATAGATCTGTTTAGGGCCATGTATATATTTTTAATTTAAAAAAAATAAATATAAGAAAAAAATACAGACAGTCTTGTGAAAATCTCTTACAACTCTTCACTATAGTTATAGTCTCTCTCTCTAAACTATTCTAACTCAGCCAATTGCCTCCAGTGACTAGTAATTAGTGATGCTTATCATTATTCCTAGATGGTTAGAGCATCAAACCCAAATTCTAGACTTGACTGTTCACATTCGTTATTCTAAAAAGCATGAATATAGACGCGTCGCACAGATACGATGCTATGCTACACATAGATACGCTAATTTAAAAAAATATTGGGGCATGACACAAACACACTTGCGAATAAATATATATTTTTAAATGCGTACCCAAAAAAAAATGATTTTCTCACTTTTATATTTGTTTTTTATTTATATCTATTTAAAAAAAATTCAAACATATTAGAAGTTTTAGATAATAAAATTTCTAAAAATTACAACATTTAAGGGATATGGAATCAATAAATATAAATTCATGTTCGTGCCATTTCATATTTGTATCAGGTTTTCCTATATGTGCTTCTTAGGTTAAAACATTGTGAGTAATAATGATATTACTCACTGCCTCAAGATTGCTTAGACTGCTGCTCTGGCTAGCTAAAGCAGCATTCCCGTGCCAAGTTGAGATAGTGGGTGGTAAGTGAAAGATTCTGGACTTTCTATCCCATTTGGAGAGGTATTGCAACACCCTTTATGGGCTTCCACCAGCATTTTATGTCGTTGATGCTTATTTTCACTTGAAAAATTGTGGGAGCATCCAAAACTCTTTTCTTAGAGGAAAATATATTGATGATGTTGTTTCTAAAATTATATTGTTTCAGTGCACGGCTGTCTGTAGACTTGATCTCTTTTTGACTCCTTGAATTTTTCTACCAAATGCTTGCAGTTAACTGACTTTCTTCAAGATATATTGATTGTTTTCTCCTTGAGTCCTGAATATGGACACCCGATTAGTATTAAAAGTTGATTCTAATTTAAACTTCCTTTATTTAACTGGTGGTTTCAAAGAAGCTATGTTGGTTACTTTTCTAAATCCCTCCAATTTCTTCTATATTGATTGATTTCCAGATATGGATTGCACTTTGGGTCAGAGTTTGTATCCATTGCACCGTTGTAAAACAGTTCACCTGGTTTGTTCCATTTATCTTTATCTTTTTTCCTTTTTAATCGATTTCTTCTGTGTTTTGTTTTTAATAGTTAGAAAGGTCCTTTATTATTGAAGAAAAAGTGTCTGTTGCCATATGGATGTGAAACTACCGCATAGTTGATCTGGATGCTCTTTCTCAGTTCTTGATTTTCCATTTGCACTGTCAATGGTCTTTGGTCTTGTACTCATTTATATAGGTGAGGCATGCACAAGGGATCCACAACGTGGAAGGAGAAAAGGACCATAACGCATACTTATCTGAAGGACTTTTTGATGCACATCTCACCCCTCTTGGCTGGCAGCAGGTAATGGCCATTAAGATGTAGTTTCAATATCAATTTGTTAATCATATTTTTGTTGTTTTATTTTTATACTTCCTTTTCATTTGTAGTGCTTCTCTACTGGCGGTCCTAATTAACTATTTTTTTAGTAAAGAGAAAATTTTGCAAAACTGTTTGCTTTTCAATTTTTATCTCATAAATTCTAGCATGAAATGTTTTGGTTAAAAAAAAAAAAAGCACTGTTTTGATGAGCAATTTACTAAGCTGTTACATTTTTTTTTTTTCTAGTATATTAACTAATCAAGTGTTGTTGTTGTTGTTATTATTATAAAGAGTGCACATGAATGCCTTTGTTATTCTAACAGGCAGATAACCTGCGGAAGCATGTTCATGCATGTGGGCTTTCCAAGAAGATTGAATTAGTCATCACTTCCCCTTTGTTAAGGTATAAGTTTACCATAATTTCTGTCCCTGCTGATGATTTTATATTACTTAATGAAAGAATGTCCATCTTTGTTGAAGCTCATATAAAAAGAGGGCAACCCAATGCACTAGACTCCCATTGTGGGGTTAGGGGGTTAGATTTAGGCCGCTTTTTCTCTACTTGTAGAGAGATGGATTCCAGGTTGCATGGAACCCGACCCCAGGTTGCATGAAACAACCTTACTACTGCACCAAGGCTGCATTTTAATGCATTAGTTCTTTCGATCATTTGCCAAGCTTTGATTGTTTGCGTTGCTAAGAAAGAGAAAACCGTGGTGGAAATAGAAAACTGCAATATATGTTAATGTTCAAGGTCAATTTATTTCTATATATAATGGTGCTATCTGAAACTAATTGTACCTTTAATTGTGTTATTCTCATTTTTTTTATAGATTTAATTATATTAATCTTCTTAATATACTAGAAATCTTATGAAGCTGATTTTCACGTTGTGTGATACCTTATTTTGTGTAAGTTTAAATGCTATGCAATTTTGAAAGTGCATTTTCCCCCTTTTTGTTGTGGGAAGCTGTCCTCTAACATGCCATGTAAAGGCTATGATACTAAGGGCTGCATTATAGGACTATGCAAACGGCGGCTGCAGTTTTTGGAGGCGAAAGTTATACGGATGGGATTGACGCACCACCTTTAATGGTGGCAAATGTAGGGAACAGTAGCCGCCCAGCAATCTCAAGTTTAAATTGTCCACCATTCATGGCAGTGGAGCTTTGTCGAGAACATTTGGTATGTAAGTTTTGATGGCTGACTTCCCCCCCCCCCCTATTTTGGAATGTAAAAATACTTAATGGAACTTCTGTAAAATTTATGACTTAACTCGGTACGCCAAAGTAAAAACCTAGTAAAGGGAGAGAGTCCATTAATATGAATTCAAAGAGGTGGAGCAACAGTAAGACTTTGAACAATTAGATGTGGTTCATTTTTGGCTTTATTTTTTATTATTATTATTATTTTTAATCTTGCTGATACTACATTGTTTTTTATGTGTTTTCTTTTCTTTCTTTTTTTCCCCTGGAAAAGAGGGGGGGGGATTACTTTTATACGCGTGCAATTTATTTTTTGATAGAGTTTTGAGTTCATGAGGGTGAAGTGCCTTTTTCCTTTTCCTCTTATTGTTCTTGTTCTTCTTATTCACACACATGTTCAACTTACTATCCACAGCCCTAGAAAAGACTTTGGACTCCCCAAACCTTGGACTGTCAAGCTTAAACTATATCAGATCAATCGGCCCTTACCTCTATGATTGTTCCTCAATTTAATTTCTATTGTGACCAGAATTTTGGGAACTCAATCTAAATTTCAGCATTGCACCACTTTAAACCCTAAGTTGTCTCTTCTCCTTGGAAACTCAACCTTAGAAGCTTTCTGTAGACAAACGCACCACAAATCATATTATAGGCAAACTTAGGCTCTAGTTTTCTTATCCATCCCTCAGTATTGTAATTATTAATTATTTTTTGACAAGTACAATTATATAATTGATGTGTAGCTTGTCGAAAAAGGGTGGCTTTGCAGCAATGGTAAGATTATTTTATCGCAGCTTGGGGGTCATGGATCTAAACCTTGGAAACAACATAGGGGTAATATTGTGTACATTTGACTCTCTCTAGACCCTACAATGTGGGAGAATTGTACATTGAGTTGCTCTTTTTTTTTGGGTCCATATGCGTAGCTTGTCAAAGTCTCTCTCTGGTCTACTGTTTTTTTAATAGGATTCTGAAATTTTGGTTGCATTTCTGTGTTCAGATATGCTAGTTTATTAATTTATTATTATTATTAGATTGTTTTTCCTCATTTGATTGTTGTCTGAAAATTTTCATCTTCAAAATGTTGATTTGGATTTTGGGTATTCTTTCCTGTTGTGAGGGAGTTGAGAGGTGTTATTTTGTCGGACTGTAGCCCATAAAACTGCTCTGACTTTATAAGAGGTGCATTAAATTTAAATTTCAAAACTTGTAGGCTATTTAATGTTGATTACCGTACCAATTAGAAAGGGCTACTTGTACAAATTGAGGGCCCTACAAGGACTCAAGGTGAAGGCCAACGGGCATCCACCCCCCCCCCCCCGGGGGGGGGAACCTACTTTGAGTTGAGTAGTGAAAAAGATTTGTGTTGCCCACCCCAAGGCCCAAGCTTTTGGATTTTGCAAATGTTTGCTTTGGGCCTTGCCCCCTTGGGAGATGGATATGAAATGCAATGGGGCTTAAGTGGTGGGGAGTAAAACTGCACTTTTCATGTGACTTGTTTGGGATGGAATATTATTTGTGTTATTTCAGTTTAAAATTTTTCCTGCTTCAAAATGTGTGAGAAAATTTAAACCTATTTAAAAAAAGTGGTTTATATGCCAACTGAAATACGACAGAAAGTTAAAGGACTTGTATACCGAATTTTATGCATTGCCTTGTATTTTAGTAAATTCCTAGAGCTTTTGCTCTCTGGAAATGTTTGAATTTATACCTTGGGTAGCTGATCTCAATTCTGTGATGCAGGGTGTTCACCCATGCAATAGGAGGAGAAGCATAAGTGAATATAAGCCTCTTTTTCCAGCTTTTGATTTTTCACTGGCAAGTGCTTTTCAATTGACTTCTACTGTTTGGAAAGTTGGCCACGGATAACGCGTTGTATATTTGTAGTTTTTTTAATTACTGTGTTTAGTCTGCAACTGTTAGTTTGTATCTTGTTTACTCCCTGATGGTTTTGGAGGCTCCCAAGGTCAATGATTCAACACTCCAGGTGAATGACTCTTGTTTATGACCTTGCATCCCTTTGGGCTCCACTCAGGGCTCTTGGTGTGGCTATTCCAATAGTCCAAATATGGTTGGGCCACTAAGATGAAAGGCCTTCTTGCAGTAGGGTGCAGAGAGGGGTTGCTTCCCATTGGGGTAGCGCCTTTGGCTACTTCGTTCTTTTCTTTTTTATTTTATTATTATTATTTTTTTCTTATAAATAAAACCGATACAATGATTGGTGGAAAACATATTGTTCTCAATGTTCGTATTTTCTCCAGATAGAAAATGATGCTGACATTTTGTGGAAGCCTGACATAAGAGAGAAAAATGAAGAGATTGTTGCTAGGGGAATGAAGTTTCTGAACTGGTGAGTCCTTTATCTTTGTTGCCAAAATATCTTGGCATGAAATTTATGTTGATGCAGGAAGAATTCTAGTGTTTAAGTCTGGAATTTTTTCCGTTGTCTTCATAAGAGTTAAAACTGATAGGCCCTTGGAAACTTTTACATCTATCTTGGCAATTTAATTAAGGATTCCCCTTTTTTCCTCTTAAATATTCACAATTTTCCTCAGATGATTACACCCAAGATCTGCAATTGATGTATGTGAACCAGGTGGTTTCACAACTGATATGTGATTTTAGCTGGCAACAACATGCTATTACCTTATGCTGACTAGTCAACAGTTGGGTAATTGATGCCGCTTGAATTGCACTGGATTATTTGGAAATAAGGGATTTTGGAAAGAATTGAGCAAATATTGATTTGGTCACCAAATCCAACAACAGTGTTCATTTTGGTTTTATAATTTGTCTATTTTGGGTATTTATTTTGAGATGGACTTGTTTTCACGACCTAGGGTTGTAACGGATGGCTTTTAGAAGGCCAATTCTGTTGTTTCAACTCTAAATTCTTGCATTTATTTTTTAAAAAAAATATATTTAGCTCAGTGATGAAGTTAAAATTTTATGGACTTGGTAGTTATTTTATTTCTGTATTTTTTTTTTTTCTGTTTCCCAGTTTCAGATTTTGATTTGTTAGGATTTTCTATTTAAGCTTTACGAGTCTACAGGGCTCATTGGTTGATTTTGATTAATAAAATTATTTGTTAGATAGAATTCTCTAAAAAAATTGTATTTCTTTCTGGGTATTCATAGACTAAACAGAAGACCTAACAGTCCATTTGCTCTATCCTTTCGATTCATCTGTTTACCTTGCAATACTATTTCATTTGGTTTTGCTTGTTCATGCACGTTACCAGCTATTATTGTTGCTGTCCGTTTTATTTTAAATCGAAAATATTATTGTTGCTGTCCATTTTATTTTATTTAAAATTTATTTTCTGATACATTGCTGCCTTTAAACACTTGGGAAAACTGATTGTATTGTTTATATTTTGGAAATACTGTTGTTTTTCTGTTTACGTTTATATGTTTATGTTTTCTGTTTTTTGTTTTCTATTGTCGTTTTTGTTTTTTGAATTGAAAACTGAAACTGCGTTTGGAAATACAATTTTGCTTACAGTTATTAATTTTTTATTTTCATAAAATATTAAAATTTATTAGTTTTTTAAATATTAATTGAATTTGATAAATATATTTTATATTAATCTAATTTAATTATATTATTTATTAAAAATAGTTGAATAAAATATAAATATTATATCATTTAATCCAGTAAATATAAAATATATTAATTATAATATAATTATATTATTTACTAAAAATAATTGAATAAAATATAAGTCATATTAAATAAATAAATTAAATTAATTAAATTATGATATTTATTAAAAATAATTTAATAAAATATATTGAATATTATTTATTTTAGTTATTTTAAATTAATTATTAAATTAAATTAAATAATTTAATTATAATATTTTTTATTAAAAATAATTTAATAAAATATATTTATATTAATTAATTATTAAATTAAATTAAATTAATATATTATATTTTATTATTTATTAAAAATAATTTAATAATAGATATTTTTTATTAATTAAATGAACTAATTTAATTTAATTATTTATTGGAAATAAATTAATAATAGATGTTACATATTAATTTAATTAATTTAATTTAATTATATTATTTATTAAAAATAATTTTAGTTTAATAAAATATTTGAATAAAATAGTTTATTTTAATATGATGTAACAAAAATAGATAAAGTATTAGAATTGACAAAATGTTTGCAGCAAAAAAAAAAAAGAGTGAAAACACATTTTTTCTATTTACGTTTTTCTATTCAAGTTTTCATTTTTTTGGAAACAATAAAGTGTAAACAGATTTAACAAACATGTTTCTGTTGTTAGTTTACAAAATTTTGAAAACATAAATAGGAAAACAGAAAACAGAAAATAAAAACATTACCAAAGGGGGCCTAAATGTTGCCAGCTCTCTTTTGCATAGTTTTTGCAGCTTCTGCCTACTTTTATTATTTTCAATATGAAGTGCTTAGAACTTTATTACACATTTGGCTACTGGTCACAGATTGCACTTGGTCAATTGTTTGAAGATGCTTCTTCTTGTATGTTGGAACCAAATCTTGCATGATTTTAGCGTACTTGTAGATATTACCATTCTTGCATGATTTTAGTAGTATTTTTTATGTAGCCTGGATTTGTGATAGTTCCATATTAATCTCTTCTTTCATTTCTTAATATATAATATAATCTGGTCCAGGTTGTTGACAAGGAAAGAGAAGGAGATTGCGGTTGTTACCCACAGTGCATTCTTGATACATACTCTAAGTGCATTTGGAAATGATTGTCATCCGACTGTAAGGAATGCAATGCGCAAACCGTAAGTGTTCCTTTGGTCTGTTTAGTTTTTCCCTGCTATCGGAATAGTTTTGAATATATTTTGCCTCTGCACTGTTTAGATATGGATTCTATTGTTTTGAATCCCTTCTTGAGAGCATTCCGTTATAATCCCCAAGTATCCACAAAAAGGTGTCTTCAGATAGCCAGTCAATCTTTTTGAGTGTAGAAGAACTCATTTACTATATCACACCCATTCATCTGGTTCTGAGATGGCACACTCATCTAATACTGTAATATATATCTTTTTTTTTTCCTTCCCTCATTTCATTGTTTACCCTAATGAATGGAGCAAAACTAGTTGCCATGGTACCACAACCTAGCAAACTACTGTGCCATTCAGAGGATTATTTTGGCATGTATTCTTATTTTTAAAGACTTTTATGGGCTTGGTGAAACTAGTGATAAAAGTTGACAAACCGGATAAATGCATTACTTGCTTCTGCTATTATGCATAAATTCCATGTCAAAAAAAAAAAAAAAAAATTGTATATTTGGTTGGTGGCTTGAAAAGTTAGGCCGTGAGATTTTGAAAACAGTAAAAATGTGTCATTCATGAACTGCTTTCTTTTTGAAAATCACCTTCAACCTTTTACCAACCCTTCTCTCATAAAAAAAAAAAAAAAAAAAAATGCTGTCTACATATACAATTTTTTCTTTAATCTAATGAAGGTCCTCTTTTAATTGTAATGGATGATTAAAATTTGATTATGGACAGACACATCTAATTTTGCATATAGAAACGTGATAGATTGTTCCACCACATCATTTATTTGCACTCAGGGGCTTGGTCATATAGTCTGGGTAAAATTTTGGCCCAAATGTTTTTTTAGTACTAATATCATATAATATCTTAGCGCAATCATTAATAATCCAGTTAAATATTCGGTCCATAGCCTAGGGCCAAAAAAAAAAAAAAAATTAGCCTATTTTAATACTCAGCCCAGGACAAAAAAAAAAAAAAAATTCCTAACTCCGCCATTGTTTGCACTAGCACATTAAATGAATTTCTCACGACATCATTAGAAACTGATTTGACTGTTATCTGTGATCATCCTTCCCTGTAACTGATCAATTGTTGTTCGTGATTTTTTGTGTTCAGTTTTAACAACCGTGAACTTCGCTCTATGGTCATTGTTGACAGAAGGTGAGCCTCTCATTTTCATAACTTCAGAGAATTTGCTCGTCCAGCTCTTTTAGCAACTCGCATTTTTTTTTTTTCGTGTCTCCAATCTGCAGTATGATGGGGTCAGATTCTTCAACTACTGATTATCCTGGAAAAATTCCCAGTGGGCCTGACCTTCCCAGTGGTGCTAAAAAGGAGGATCCAGATGTTTAGCTGCGTAAATACTCAACATAAAACTTCGTCTGATATTCTAGATACGATTTGTCAATGTTGATTTACTTGTGAGGTAGTAAACCTTACAATATAAATGCTATATCTTCTCTCTTCTCTTCTTTTAAAGAAGCTAAGATCTGTGGCGAAGTCAGCAAAAGAAGTCTGGTCACCCATGCATCGAGCAAGATGTATGAGAAACATTCCAAGCCAGATTACGTTTTAACTTTCCTAGCTACTTACTGCTTACTGGTGAAGAAATTCTTGTTTCTAAATGTTCTCCGTTGCTCGCGCGAACCTTCGTGTCGCCCGCAACCGCCTGTCATTCGTCGTCCACAAAAACCTTAGTTTAGGCTAAGCTGAAAATCATGGTGAATTTATACAAGTTTTAATTTCTCAATGCAGTTTTTCATTTATTTTAGTTTATATCTTCCTGATTGTTTAGATGAATGCTTTCAATATTTAAGAAAAAAAAATATTTTTAAAAAAATGTTTTTTGTATAATTTTTTATTAGTCATATAAAAAAATGACATATTTGGCATAATGAATGCTTAAAATTTTCATTTAATTTGTTATAGATAGAGAATAATACTTTGGCATGATTAATCTTTCGATTTTTGTGTTCTTAGATATTCGAACTAATTTCTTTATTTTGAAATCATCAAAAAATGGTTTTTAATTGATAAATCACTCAATTGAATTTTCAATATTCACGTTAATTTGATAGAGAATAATACTTTGGCATGATTAATCTTTCGATTTTTGATTCTTAGTTATTCGAACTAATTTCTTTATTTTGAAATCATCAAAAAATGGTTTTTAATTGATAAATCACTCAATTGAATTTTCAATATTCACGTTAATTTGATTGAGTTTGTTACGACAAATTGAGATTAATATCGTAATGAAGTAGGAAAAATAATTATGAATAAGAAATAAAAATAATTGTAATACACAAAAATATATCGAATTACGTGGTTCGACGTTATGCCTACATTCACGGGAGAAGATAAGAGAAGTGTTTTACTAAGATAAAATGAGAACACAAAATGTGAGAAAAGATACAAAATATTTCGGTACCAAAATTAAGGCAAAAAACACTTGAAATATATCTCACACTACAAAGATAAACACCTAATTTCTCTCACACCTCTCTACACTTTAATAACTTTATTTTTTTCTTCTTTCTTGCACACCTTTCCCATTCCCAATGCCCTCTATTTATACTTGAACAAATGAATAGCCATACTAAATATGGCCATTTCATATTTTTGACTAGCAAGCATAATTAGGGTGAACGACTCAAATCTGAAGAAAAGAGTGGTTGAAAAAAATTCAAACATTCAACAGAGGCTTGACAGCTCATATTCAACAGAGTTATATTTAAGTACTGAGAAATAAAATTACACAATGAAATTATAGTGTAAGCAAGAAACCTAATTATTTTTATTTGATTTATACAGTCAAAATTCATTCCATTATTTTTTCAATTAAACTATTTTTCAAATCTAAATTTTATTGTTAATTTTACAAAAGACCTTTGGTGCCCCCGAACTTATTTGTGGACGTTCTATATTTGGAATATTTTCTCCATTACCGTGTAGTGCTTAAATGACAACCATTTGTATGGTATTTTATTGTTCTAGTACAAAAATGAGAGACAATGTATGTAAAGTTATGCACTATATTATAACATTTATTGTGTAGATTGACTCGAATTGTAACGTGTGACCACTATTTATTAATGTAATTTAATCTCGTATTATGTTTAATTTAAGTTTAAATTAATTTTTATTTTCTCATGTCATTATTATTGAATATTTCAGTTTTGGGGCATGACAAACACCAACTCTATCTGCGATGACCATTAGTAAATAAATGTCCCAAAATGTCCCTTGTTATTATTAAATAAAAAAGCAAAAGCTCAACGAGACCAAAATAACAAAATGTTAACATACTTAAAGAAATATGCTCACCAGTTAACTAAGGATGCGCTTAGAACGATAAAAAGTAAGATAAAATGTAATTTGAGAAAATTTTTTACTTTTGGTACACATATCTCAAATTGTGTTTTTGGATATGAATATTAAAACTCCGTTTGGTAATATTTTGTTTTTTATTTTTCTGTTTATGTTTTCAAAATTCTACAAATATGTAATAACCTGAAATTTTTTTTCTCTTAATTAATTTGCTTAAGTGTGGTGGTGATATTTATTTAGTAAAAATCTAGAAAATTGAGGATTTGAAAATTTTTGGAATGATAAAATTAGTTGGAAAAATTTTTGGATTTAATTTTACCCTATGTGGGAGTTTAATGTATAATTTCTAAACTTTTATCCAAACAATTCCTAGCCCAATTACCTATTTGGTTCAACCCAAGCCCATTAACCCATGGGTCAACCATTTCTTTGATTCATCTCAACTCACTTCAACTCATTTTATCACTCACTGAGTTGACTCATGAATATTAGCTCTAAATTATTTCCCGGTAACTTCATTTCCATCTTCCATACATCTCTCACAATGTCTCAAATTAGGTGGCTAATTAGTTAAAAAAGAAGACCCTATATTGATGACTTTAAAGGATTCTTCCAAATTATTTAGTTAGCATGATTTAAAGGTTTAAAGCATCTTTTAAATAATTTGTTTAATTAGTCAAAAAGTTAGCATGATTCCCGGATCATGCCACCCATCTCCATCCATCTTCCAATACATTTCTTAAATTATATGGTTAGATAGTCAAAAAGCAAGCATGATTCTGGATCATGCTACCTATTGTATATGCATGATCTTACCTTAATTGTTTTGAAGCATGTGAAGTGGAGGTTATTTTCTCCGTCGATAACTTTCTCTACACTCCCATGATTCTTATAAATTGTGTGCCTTCAAAGAGAAAAAAAATCATTATTTAGTGTGGTTAGAGATTAGGTGTTGCTTGGAGGAAGAAGAAAGAATTGGAATTTTCTAATTGGGTGGTGTTCAAAACTCAACTCATTTTTTCTTTACAGGCTTGGTCACCAATATCTTCATTGAGGTAGGATGACGATCCTCCTTAAATGTATTTTCTGGGTTTGAAGTATGAAACTTGATTATGATAAAAAAAATAATACCGCATATTGGGAGTAGGGAAGCTGAAACTTTGACTGATATAGCCCAGTATGCTGACAGCTTTCTGTTTGTAACTTCTGATGTGTTCTTGACTCCTAAAATGGTGGAATTAGGCTTTGGCTAAAACATAAAAGTTGTAGCCCTTTAAGTTTTCTTTCCAACCCAAAAAGATTTGCATCAATCCGATTTGTGAGTCAAAAGTTATGTTGAAAATACTAAGCACGTGTAAAACTATATCTTCTAAACAAACTGAATTCAAGGCTGTTTTTGCACATTTAGACCTTAGAATTTTTAAAAGTGTAAAACATGAAAGTTGTAGGTTTTAAAGTCTAGTTTCTACAGATATAAAGTTTATAGATATTGGAATTCTGCTCTATTTTATATGAATTTTCTTTTAAGCTGCTGTCTCTGCTTAGCATTTAATTGATGCTTGTTTGGATTTTTTTTAGAATATTATGTTTAAAGATTTATTTAAATTTCCAATCTCCTTTTGTTAATTATTGTCATGATGTGTAATTTTGTTCACAAGGCCTGATATAGTAAAACACTTATACTATTTGATATAATACTGAAATGGACTGTTAAGTTGATGTTACCTAGTTATTTTCCAATTGATATGAAATTATTTTAAACTAGATATTATGTATTATTTGACACTCTAATATTTATGATAACTGACTTAGATAATCAGTTTCATCATAGATAGTTGGATAACTTATTCAAACTAAAATGGCTAAGTAGAACCAAGTATTTCATAAAAATGCCCAAATAAAACAATGAACTTATTATTTTCTCATTTGGTCTTCCTTAAATAAATTTAATTTATTTTAATTGATTCTTTTAGGCATTATTTTGTCTACCTAGCAAGTTATATAACTATATTTTTATGATTAAGTGAATTTAATGAAACTTATTTAATACATTCCTCAATATTAGAATAATTTTATGGATATTTGTGGATATCTTGAAGTCGAAAACCTATGATAAGAGTTTGGTTATAAATAAGATGATGATTGAAAATTTATTCAAATAAAATAAAACTTATAAATTTTTCTAAAATTAAATATAAGTCCAAAGAGCTATTTACTATATTTATATTTCATAAAATAATAAAAATAAAAAAGAAAAAGAAGCAAAAACCGAGATCGTAGCCAATGAGGTTCGAACTTGCGACTGCAAATCGCAATTAGGGTCGCCCACGCACTAAGCTGCCAACCTCGGCTTAATTAATATACCTTTAGAAATAATTTTATTCTTATCAAGACTAGTACGGCAAACTTGTCAAAGAATTAACTAAAATACTAATTCGAATTCTAAAATTTTTTGGTTACTTGCTACTTGTTAATTTATATGTGGCACCTACCTTTGTGACAATAATGTTGGTGATTATGTTTAATTTTTAATTTATTGTGAATTATTATTAAATTTTGTATTGAGATAAAATACTTAAAGTATACTGTATGTGACTGAATATTCTCACTTTGGATTCATCACCCAGGAACATTGCTAGTTGTTATTAAAAATGTCTGATTGCCATACAAGATACCCTTGGAATGCCAAGGGGTGAAAATAAATTAAGGCACTCAGTGCTAAAGTCATTTTTTTGGCAATCGGGTGATGGGTGGGTAGAAATGATCTTTTAGATAGAGATGGGAACATATGTATTTTATTTGGGAGATGCTCCCTTCTGACCTGGCCAGTCAGGTAATTGGTCGTGACGGCTAGGTTTTTGGTGGGTGACACAGTCGAAATGCATTGAATGCTAAGCCCGTAAAGTCACTGGTTCCCAAGGCTGGGGGTAGAGGAGGATAGGAGTATGATTATCTTAGGAGGATTTAGATTAAACTCCTTTACCAAATCTGACTATGACTGCCAATCTCTCTTGCTTATGTATGAATTATGTGTTAGAATTATTTAATTATATTTAGTTCCTCTTGATGAATATTTTATAATAATATATATATATATACAACCTGTATCGCTACGAGATTTGATCCCGAGATCTTGAAGATCTGAATTTAAGATCCCTACCACTGCGACACAGATTTTATTGTGGTACACACATCAACATTTAACTATTTCTACATGTAAGTAAAATAATAGTTACGATGACGGTTTCATCAAACCGTTGTAAGTATAATTTACATTATTCAGTTGTGATCTATTGAATTAATTGTTGCATAAACAGTATGCCACCTAATCACATTCACTGTAGTGGGTTACCTAATACAGTGTAGCATTACAACCACTGCATATAGGCACCTAAGGGATTCTGATTACTGGGCTTTAGTAGCTCACCCCTTATGGGAATATTTTTTTCAGGATACTATGCACAGGGAAACTGAAGATGAGCTGGAAAGAGATTAATTTCTCTTAAATATTCCATCAGAAGAGTTATCTATTTTTTTTCTTTCCTGCATAGAGTTGGAAGACTTTATTTATTATTGTGGTCTGTAATAATAATTATTGAATGATTGTAATCATTAAGTTTAGGCATAGTTACTTTATTTGATATGTAATGTTAATCGCATGGTTGGGACGCTTAGATGGCTCTGTAATATTATTCTCCATATTTTTTTGTACCCTGTAGTTGAATCCCATCAAATAATTCAGTCTAATGATTTATAAATATTGGTTGGGATAAATTAGGGATTTTGAATACCTTAAATATTTATTGCAAGTCAACCCCAGTTTGGAGGAAAAATTTAGAGTGTGACGGCGTGTTGCTGTTATCTTATTTTTATACCCAAATAAATAATCTCAAGTCACCCTCGGGTATTCGGATTATGAAAATATGAGGCGTGACAAAATAGATAATGTGAACATATTTGTTAAATCTATTTACGTTTTTTTGTTTCCAAAAAAATGAAAATTTAAACAGAAAAATGTGTCTTTACTCTATTTTTTTCTGTTGCAAATATTTTGTTAATTCTAATATTTTATCCATTTTAGCTACATCATATTAAAATAAATTATTTTATTCAAATATTTTATTAAACTAAAATTATTTTTAATAAATAATATAATTAAATTAACATATAATATCTATTATTAATTTATTTCTAATAAAAAGTTAATTAAATTAGTTAATTTAATTAACGAGAAATATATATTATTAAATTATTTTTAATAAATAATGAAATAAAATATATTAATTTAATTTAATAAATAATTTAATTAATATAAATATATTTTATTAAATTATTTTAATAAATATTACATTCAAAATATTTAATTTAATTTTATAATTAATTTAAAATAATTATTTAAATAGTATTAAATATATTTTATTAAATTATTTTTAATAAATATCATAATTAAATTAAATTAAATTAATTTATTTAATTTGAAATATATTTTATTAAATTATTTTTAATAAATATTACAATTAAATTATTTAAATTATTATGAAATATATTTTATTCAATTATTTTTAGCAATTAAATTATAATTTATATATTTTATATTTACTAGCTTAAATGATATAATATTTATATTTTATTTAATTGTTTTTAATAAATAATATAATTAAATTAAGTTAATATAAAATATATTTATTAAATTCAATCAGTTTTTAAAAAACTAATAAAGTTAAATGTTTTATAAAAATCAAAAATTAGTAATTGTAAATAAAATTGTATTTTTAAACGTAATTTCAATTTTTCTTTCAAAAAAAGAAAACGACAACAGAAAATAAAAAACAGAAAACATAAACATATAAGCGTAAACAAGAAAATGATAGCGTTACTAAATGGCCCATAAGATTCCCATTCTGATGGATTGGATTTCCGTTTAGATGGATTCAAAATTTTGAGCAGTCATGATTTATTTGCATTACAATAAGTCCAAACGGATCGTAGAAACTATTTGCATAGAAGTTGGCCGCACGAATCCATCGGAACGATTTTTACAATCCGTTGGAATGGTTTTTATGATCTCACAAAAAATAGTCAAAGTGAATGTCATTCGGTAGTTTAGGAGTCCATGGTGATTTCACAAAACTAATAATTTAGCAATTATTTTAAAATTTGAACCACTAGATAACAATTTACAATTAAAACAATTGGCAACCAACGCAAGATTTGATAAATTTCACCTAGGGGCAAAAATCATGGCAAATGCTATAAATAGCTAGGCTTAGGATTTTAACTATTTTTATTTTAGGGATAAAATCATAATTTTATAAATATATTACATTATGTTATATGAATATTTAGCAGGTACATATAAGTATGAACATATATTAAAAATTGGATACCCTATATATCAAATTTCATTTCAAATCCATTACAATTATGAGGGTATTTTTTAATAAATTTTTAATGGGTTCAGTGGAATTAGGTACACATTGACATCCCTAAATGGGATGTCATCTACCACATATGTGGCATATATTATTCTAAGGTAAAGATGGTATGATATCTCCTATAATAAGAGCTTGGTGAGATAAGGAGATTAAATAACTAAAATGTCCTTTAAATCTTAAAAGAAACTTATTAAAATAATTTTTTAATAGATAATAATTATTTATATTTCATTTAAAATATGTTATTAAATTTAAAATAATTTTTAAATCATAAATTATTATTTAAATGATTTATTTTACTAAATTAAATTATTTTTTTAATAAATAATAATTACTTATTAAAATGATCTATCTTATTAAAATATTTTAGTTTGATTAGAAATCAAGTTGTAAAAGGACTATTTTACCTTTGGGTCTTAATTCCAGTCTATGATCGTATTTTGGACAACTTAAAATGTTTATAAATAATAAGATTCATATTAACTCAACAAAATTCACATTGGTTTGAACTCAGGTTGTAAAATAGGATAAAATTCATTTCAACCCAAATCTGAATTCTAGACATTCAAACAGTAGAGACATTATTTCCTATTAAATTTTTTTAATTAGTTTACCAAATTTTACACTTATCCTAACTCAGACAGTGAAACGACCATTTTACCTTAAGCTTGTTTTTGGACCAAATTCATACTCTTGTTTTCCCAAAAAGGTAAAAAAAAAATATTTATTGATATGTTTTTTAATAGCTAGGTAAATTTTAATCTAATTCAAACTTAGATCGTAAAATTATTGTTTTACCCTTTAAGCCCATATTCATATTTTGAACTTTTCAAAAGGTTAAAAAAATTATTCCTTATTGAGTTTGTTATTAAGAGTGCATTTAGAGTGACAAAAAGTGAGATAACTTGTGAATAACTTTTAGAGTTTTCAGTATTTTCACTAATTTTTAAAATTTTTTGTCACTCCAAACAGAGTCTAAACTCATAAATTTCGAATTGATTCGAACTTAAATTTTTAAATGACTATTTCACCCTTTGGGCCTGTTTTTTGATCAAATCTATATTTTGGCTTTTCTATAGGTTAAAAAATATTTATAGATATATTTTTTTCATAGCTAAACAAATTTTTGCTCAATCTAAACTCGACTTATAAAACTATCATTTTACTCTCATGTTGTTTTTTATTTATATAAAATTACTATGTTACCCCTAAGCTTTTTTTTTTTGGGGGGGGGATTCCTATTAACATTTTGTTCTCTCAAAAGGTTGAGAAAATATTTCTTAGTAAGTCTCATATTAGCTTAGTAAATTTTAGGAATGAACAAAATAGAGAATAACAATGTAAGTGAGCTCACATTGACCTTATGGTACGTGTACATATATATATATATATTATATTAGTTCTTATATTTCAAAAGTATATTTTTTCATGTATATATTTTTTCAAGTAAGCAAATAAAAATAAATATTGAAATAAACACCACGCGAAAAAATTGTGGGGAGAAAAACAAATATATTGCATATAATTTTTTCAAGTTAACAAGTACGACAAATCTTATCATTATTACCCTTTTACTTAACTAAAAGAAAAAATATAATTACTAAAAATTTATCTGTTATAAATATATTTATTGGCGAATGTTGAATAATTAATAAACAAGAAAGATTAGAAAAATTAATATTTAAAAAGATTAGAGTAACTGATATTTAAATATTATAAAGAAGATTTTAGAGAATATAATGCAGAAACTATTGAATAGAAAAATTGTAAAATAGAAAAATATTTTTTTGGCTATATTTTAGAGCATCTGATGAAAGAAAAAAAAAAGAAAAAAAGTATTGCGGATGCTGTTACATGTCAAAATTAATCTTTGTCAAAGAATGCGATCAAATTTACTAGTCAATGTCGGACAATTTATCAATAGATGCAATCATTTAATTTACTATTCAATCTGATAATTTTTATCATTAAGTGTGATCAAATTTATATTTTTTCTAGTCAACAATTATTTTTTCTGTACATTACCAAAAATCACTAGCAAGTTTGGTACCATAGAATTTCTTTTGATTTGTTTTACTTATTATATAAATTCTAGACTTTGTTTGGATAATAAGAGATTTCAAATCAATATATTTACTATGGTAAGCTATATTATAAGAATCACTTGCTAGTTTGGAGCCATAGAATTTCCTTTCCTTTGCTTTACTTATTAGTAAAGTTTAGACTCCGTTTGGATAATCAAAGATTTCAAGTCAATATTTTGATATATATTATTATTGTATTAAAAAATGAATTATAAATTTAATTTATGTAATAATACATAAAACATATTTAATAATTGCTAATAAAATAGGAATACTGTTACTTTCTAAAATTATATAATCTCTATTATAAAGAACTTATAATAATTAAAATATAAAATCAACCAAACATAAAGAGTCAAATATGAATTATAATTTGGTTGAATTTATGGACCTATCTATTCTAATACGAATAGTTTAATTAATTTTATCGTATTAATCTCTATTCCTCAATTTGTAATTAATTATGACGAAAAACTACAAGATAGACACAAATTTAATTATAATGAGAATTTTTCCGTTCTTTAACACGTCATTCTTGTGCCCTCACTAAGTATGTAATAAATTAGAATCTTCAAACATTCCCCATCTCACAAAACAAAGGTAAATATATATGGGAGTTGTCTCCTTGGGCATGAAATGAGAAGAAACTAAGAATTAAACCTAGCAGCAGTCAATACATAAAGTGATCATTTCCAGTTTGAATCCGACATTTAAAATCAATGTGATATAAATGAAACGACTTATTTTAGAAGTCATAATTAAGCACCACAGCCTCTTATTTTGCAAAGCTCTCTCCTAAAAGTGAATGTATAGATTCAGATATATATTTCTATCGCCATTTTGATCCACCACAACCCAATGCAAGACCTTCCCCCTGTCATCTTTTCTCTCTCTGGCTAATTGATGCAGCTTCTCTACAGACACCTTCCTCCATATCCTGCATTTCTGAATAATGACTCTTTTATGTCTTCTGATCTTATAACTGCTTTCTGCTCCAGTTCCTATCACCATCATCACAAAATTAAGCAAAAACAAACATTAATTACATAAACAAATATATCACTGGGTTGTTCAATCAAAACTTAGGGACTGTTTGGAAAGTGTGTGTGTGTGTGTGTTTTTAAACTGTCTCATTGAATAGTATTTTTTCTTTTTGTAGTTTTTCCACCAAGATTTATTTCTTTTTGGAACTTTTAATTTTTTTAACTGATTTTTATTAAAATCAAAGAAAACTTACTTAGATGAAAAAAAAGGTGAAATTTTTAGTAGCTTTTCTATTTTATGTAACTCTTTTTTTACAAAAAGATAACATGTCTAAAATCATTCAAAACTAAAAAAAAAAAAAAAGAAGAAGAAAGAAAGAAAGAAAATTTGGTGAAAAAATGAAAAATAATAAACTAGTTAAAAATTCCCAAGCAATTGTGAGGACCAATACCTCTGAGCAAGAAGCTTGCATTGTAAAATCATTGAAACAGCTGATAACACACTGTTGAATCTCTAAGCCTAATGCTTCTAACGTAGTCACAGTTGATAGCAGCAAACCAGGCTTCCCAGCACAGCATATCTCAATCCGGGTCTCCATGTTTCTTCTTTCCACATCAAACTGTTCCCAAAAAAAAAAAAAAAATTAGAAGAGCTGTTGAGAACTTTTACCATTTGGGTTTTGGGATTGTGCTTAACTGAGTGGTGATGCAGAAAAATTAAACCTTGGGTGAATTTCTGATCAGAACTTCTTTAGACTTTTCATTCCTGAAAATGCTCATGAAATTTGAGCCATTTGAGCCAACCACTTCAATTTCCTGGTGCAAATTGTTGATCCTTTCGAGGAGCTCTTTTATGTAATCTATAGTGTCTCCAAGAATAGATGTCCTATCCATCTGTTAGAGAGAAAATATATACATATATATAAAAAAAGAAAAAAATATAAAAAAAAAAATTAGTCTTTCTATATATATGTATATATATATAAAGATAATACACAAAACTCAGGTATTCTGAAATTTATAAATGTTAGAATAAAAGAAGAAGAAAATTATGTATTGATATTGATTTTTGTGTATGAGAATGTAAGATTACAAGATCTCTTGTATAAGAAGACAATAATACTAATCCTGATAGGAAATAGTAATCTTAATTATAATAGGATATATAAAATAAGGAATGAGATAGTAATCTTAATTATGATAGGATATATAAAATAATGAATACTAATTATATATATTACTAAATCTAACAATAAAAAATCATATATATATATATATATATATATATATCAACAGTTTTTCCTTACGAGCAAAAAGACTCATTTCATAGTTTTAATTCTAATCCCCATGTCACAATAAAATAACGTGGTGCTCAAGGGCTACCCTAAATACCCAAAATTTTACAATTTAACAACATTAAAATCTATAATCCACAAATGGGTCTTAATTAAGATCACCTTGCTTATCCTAGGAACAACTGATCTGAGCATGGAAAGCCGGTCATTTAATCGCTTTCTTCGCCGCCTCTCAGCCATTAGGTTCTTTGATGGCTGACCACCAACCTTCTTCTTGGGTTTGCTCATTCTATCCTCCTGCTGTTGCAGGCACAATCCCATATTGAAAGCAGCAACTGGCACTTCAGTTGACTGATCAATTGGCTCCAAATTTTGAAGTCCATTCCCTGTTATTAGGGCTGGCTCTTCATCGTCCAAGATTGGCGGCATTGAGTAGTCCTCTTGAGAATTAGGGAATGTTGGAGTGTCAAACTTGGTGTTTGTTGAGGGATGATCATTGACCTCTGGAGCTGAGAACTGATCATGATCTCCAAGTGGGCAGTATGATTCACTGAATGAACAGTTCAGGGTTTGATCAAAAGGCAAAGAGAACCCTTCAAAGGAAGAGCACGGAGGAATTGGAAATGGGTTTTCATCAAAACAATCAAGACTCCATCCATTGTTGTAGAACTCAGTACTCATTCCCGGAGGAATATTTGTTGCTTCCCAAGGGTAGTCCCTTCTCAGAGCCAGCAACTCATCTAAGAAACATTGTTCATTATACTCCATCTCTCTCTCTCTCTCTCTCTAAATTCTAATCCAAGGACCTGAAATGAGAATATGGGTTGCAAAGAGTGCGCGCGCGCGTGTATATATATACAGCCTACAGGAAAAACACAAAAAAGACCAGGCTGCCTCTACATTATAAAATGCAGTATGGTAGTAGTATTATGGGGTGTTTGTAAATGGAATCTACTGTTTTTTTTAGCCCCTCCGCCCCTCTCTCTCTCTATTGGGTGATTTCATGTCGTTATCACCAAAATCTGCTCTATCAAACAGAAATAATATTGAATTTCGAACACTCTGAAAACTTTGACCCACACTTCTGCCTGAAACCAAAATGACGGAGATAATTAGCATAATAGAGTACCCTTGTGGTATTATGGTTCTTTGTTGTATGCATAAACTTCCAATTTTGCTGAGTTGGGACCCATCTGAACGGGTCTCAAACTTTGCCATGGGACACAAAATTCAAACAAGTTGGTTTGCTTATTTTGTTCTTTTCTTCACTCTTCTCGGGGATAATTACTAAACATAGAATAATTCTGTATATATATTTTTTTGTTTTGATTAGTCTCACTGATTAATAAGTCTCTGTCTACCCCATTGTATATCTCTAGTTTCTCAGTTTCACTGGCCAGGGTTTATTAGCACCATCTCATTCTCTCTTCACCTATAAGAATTAATTATACGTATAAAGTATATTGGAGACAGAGAATATACATTACATAATTGGGCAGATCAGCACACACCTTAACCTATGTTATTTCTTAATTGAACCAATTTGGCTTATGTTATATGTCCTTATCGAGTACGAGAACATACACAGTTATTTTAGGTGTAAATTTTTGGGGCATTTTTGGTTGAAATGGTCTACTGGAGTAAGTCATACTCAATTACCCATGTAGGCCGCTTGTGCCTGTGAGACGAATCACGCCGTGGGTTATTCTCTCTTTCTCTCTCTCTCTCTCTCTCTATATATATATCCTTCATGCATGGCCAATTTGATATGTAATAAGGTTTGCATTACCATTATTTTGACAGTCATTATAATTCTAACACTTATCGTGAGTTAATTAATGACATAACTTTTAACCGAAATAGTCTAAATTATGATATCATCTTTGTCACATAGTTTAGCTAATGTAGGCCACGCCATCGTTGTTCTCTGTTCTATCTTTGTAAAAATACAGCTACCCATTTATATCTGGGAGAATTATTGGACTTCTTCTCTAATCAAACCTTCAAATGGGAAGTGTAATTAGAGCCGGGTCAGCCCACTAACCCGAATCCAATCCTTATATATCAAATTGCAACAGATTATTACTATCCTTGAAGGCACTTCGTAGCCATACGTACGTACGCTAAGAAGAAACGGAGACACATGCTATGACACACACACACAAAAGAAAATTTTTTCTAGGCATGTGGGTTGAGTCTACTTACCTATTATGGGTGCCAAATGATTCCTGCCCACTCGTGCGCCAACCCTTAATATCTTATCCCTATTTCATCAGATATTGATTGAATCAACTTACTAAGGGGCGTTTAAATGATAAAAAAATGAGATAAAGTAAGATAATTTATGATTTCATAATTCGTGCAGTGAGATAAAAAGTGAAAAACTTTAAAAATTTTCAGAAATTTTTAACATTTTACATCGCATCAAACGGATTTAAATAACATTGGATAAGATAAAAATTCTATTTCTTTTATAGTAGAGTTGAAATATATTAAAAATGTAAATTTCAACAATTTTAACCAGTTAATTGTATATATTCATTAATTAGTACTTTCTTCTTCTTTTTTTTTTTAATTTATTTTAGTCAAAGTCTTTCTATTATTTCCTTTTATGTTGTATTTTTCGTATAAAGCTTTTATTTTCCTATTGTATTTTAGACGAAATCTTTTTTTTTTAGAATCTCCAGTCAATTGCCATTTATTGGGAGCACTTTGGGAATAAGTTTCTTATTTTGGATGGGTTTTCAACTTATTATAAACTATTTAAAAAAAACAGTAAATATGTTAAATTAAATAATGTATTAGTACTACTTTCATTATATTTATTTAACTTTTGTATATTAGGCAATTTCATTATAAAATTTCACATTCAAGATAGAAAATGTCTTTCTAATGAAATTTTTTATTTTTAATTAATTAAAACGTCATATATTATAAAATATAAATAAAATAATAAATACATTTTATCTTTACTTTCTTACACTTTAATAAATATATTTATTATGAGAGGCGATGGAGTACGAGAAACTCAAAAATGAGTTCATAAGCAATTTTTTGGGTATATATAAATTAGAAAAAAAAAAGAAAGAAAGAAAGAAGAGGAGAGAGAGAAAGAGAGAGGGGGATAATTTTCAGCTCTAGTACCTGAATTTCTTTAATTAAGCAGGTGGCAATTTAATGTACTGGACACGTGGCAAATTAAAGCGGAATCTTAGGGAAAGCTGAATCCGAACTGACTTCTCTGTAATTTGTACGTGCATCTGATTTCGGGTCTAGTGCTTGGTTGGTTATTGACATATCTAAGACCAAATTTGATGATTTCGACGAACAAATATCGATGAATTCCCAAGTTGGTTTATGAAATGCACTCTGCCCAAGGGCCAACCCGACCCGGCTTTGCCAAGTGGTTGGATTGTTGCATTCAAATAAAATGTTCAATGTGTATATATATGAGGTGTTTAGACTGAAAAAAAAAAATGATAAAAATTGTAAATTTTTTTGTATAGTAATAGAAAAATTAAAATATTTTTAGAAATTTTTAGATTTTTTTGGGTGAAATTGATACTCCAAAATGGAGAGATATATATATATGTATATATATATATATAAATAAATAAGAAGTTTTGAAGGAAATATTTCAAATTTTTAACAATATAGAAATACATAATATTATATAATGAAAATTTATCTAAAAATATAGAATTATATAAACAAAGAATGAAGGGTAAGAGCTAACAATTTATACACCGAGTTTGTTTTATAAAAAAACTAATAGTTATTATTATTGAAAATAATTTGTATGTAATTTTCAATAAAAGCACATATACCAATATATGTTTAAACAAATTGTAAATTATCAACTATACAATTGATAGAGTGGTTAAATAAATGACAATAATTACTGATACATTGCGTTACAAATTGTTAAAACAACTGTGTAACCTTCATATATATTCTTTAATGATTTTTTTTTATTAATAACAACAAAAAGTAATACATTATTTTAACGAGAAAGGGACAATAGCCTCCAAACCTAGTTAAATTGTTTGAGAAGGAATACAAAAACCACCGGCGGTACCTCTCGGGGTTAACTTAAGCGGCTCGTGTGTTTGTATTTTTTATGAAAATCACATGGGTTCAATTTTTAATTCAAGTGAGATGTACACAAGAAATAACATATATCTCCTTATTTATCTGTCAGTTACGTAATTTGTTGAAAATTATAATAAATTGGTGAGAATTTTCAATTACCAAAAACAAATAAATAAATAAAACAAAACCACCGGCGGTGCGAACGTACAACTTGATTTAGTGTGAAGCTAATAATTGATAGGCATATATATAGGTCTATATATGTTCCTTCATAAAAAATGCACGTCCATGCCAATATGTTCTTGATTAATTGATATTTGTTTAGAGTTAAAGAAACTGAAAGCAATAAGTAATTATTTTGAATACAGAGGTGAAGCAAATGCCAATGATATTAAATGTAAAAAGATTATTATTAACAAAAAATAATGTTTTAGTTAAAAATATTAAAGAAACAAATAAACTATTTTAAACAATTTAATTAAGTAAAGTCTAAATATCTTACACGCCAACCAAATCTAATATTCTTTTAAATAAATATTTTTTTTTCTTCATATCATAAAAATAAAGCCGAATATTCTCTCATATAATATAAAGAAATTAATTTAAACAAGCCAAACATTAAATGGAGGTTCAATTATTTTGTTATGAAGACAGAATTTCGAACTGGAGGATAAGAAATGGAGAAATCAATTAAAAAAAATAAAAAAAGGAAAGAAAAGTAACGAAAGGAGGAAGGAAGGGAAAGAGAAAAGGTGAAACAAACAAACGAGCACTGACTCGAAGCGGATAAAATATTGTTAGGAGTGGTAAAAATTTTTAAAAAATAATAAAAAAAATTTAAAAATTATTTTTTTATCTTATTACACAAATTATGAATTTATAATTTATCTTATCTTATCTCATTTTATCTTTTTTTTTACTTCAAACACACTATGAGAAAAAAAAAAAAAAAAATCGAAGCCGCCCCTGGTTTTCTTTGACATAGCTGTTTTTTTAAATTTATTTTTATTTTTTTTTAATTTGGTCTGCAGGCTTGCTGGAAAAAAACAGCCAGACAGCCCACAATATCAACCCCATACCGCTGTTATTTCTGTCTCTCACCCGGTCTTTGTCTTCTAGTGTTTTGTTTGTTTGCTTTCCCTGTTTTAGGGTTTTGAATGCTACAAGCGCAAAAAGTTAATTAATGCCTGCGTTCATAAAACTGATATACGACACTCTTGTTAAAAGCCTTTCTGTTGAAAAAGGCCGTGATCGACTGTCTTTCTCGAGTCTTTGACCCTTCTATGATGGGAACTATACATTGTGCATACACATATTACATATATAATTATATATACACTCGTATCTAAATATCCATTCCGGAGATGTATAAGTGTGCTTCTGCGTATAGAAGGGTTAAAAAAAAAAAAAAAGCTACGGCCATGGCTTTCATCCTTACGTGTAACTTCGGAATTGGCCTTTAGAGTACTGAGAGTCAATTAATCAATGGCCACTTATTACGAGACTTTTCTTCGCAGGAAAACGAGGTAACCCTAAAAACTCCATTGAAATGCGTGAGAGATCTACCTCTACAGAAGTACAGCCTAGGACTGTCAGTGCTCGACAGAATTCTCTAGTTGCAATTAATATATAATCGACGGTCACTACATGGGCAGAGAGGAATTAATTAGGACGTGCCTGTGGAAATTAATGTGCTTTTTTTTTTTTTTTAATTTTTTTTAAACTAACAACCCCTTGTCAATTAGCAGAAGGAGCAACATCTTCATGTATGTACTCAATTTTATTATGATGTAGAAAGCCGTCGTTTATGATAGGTAACGTGGTGGAGTGGGTTTTAAATGGGTATTTCACTTAGAATATTTCAGTTAAGTTTTCAAAAGTTCATAATGATTGAAATGCACCATTGTCAAGTTAGAATTAGAATGACAAAATCTTTCTTAGGTCAATTGGTTGGTGTTGTTTGTACTCCACTGAATTACTGTTTTTGAAAAAAAAAAATTATAAATATATATAGGAAAGAGATAGCGACCTAGAAAGACAATAATTACATGTGAACGTAGCAGAGTTTCATCTGTTAATATTTGAAATGCAAATCCAATGAATGAAAAAATAACAACGAGGGTCAACTAGTCGGTGTTATTTGTGTTTCGCGAAGGTCAATATAGAAGAAATTATATAGATAACAAGAAAAGACAAATCATTACGTGAACGCGGCAG
The DNA here is from genome assembly GCA_019916065.1 of Vitellaria paradoxa. Classification (NCBI taxonomy): domain Eukaryota; kingdom Viridiplantae; phylum Streptophyta; class Magnoliopsida; order Ericales; family Sapotaceae; genus Vitellaria; species Vitellaria paradoxa. Next base: position 10,594,891 of record CM034233.1, read on the forward strand.
AGTTTCATCCATTAATATTAACACATACAGTTCGTACCCTTTTATTTAAGTTGATTTGAATCAATTTGCTGATGTTTCACGCAATCCTGTGCAGTTGATTATTCTATACATATATATATATATATAGCAGTACTGTTAACTAGTTCTTCCCTTTGGTCTAGTTTAGAGCCAAAGGTTTTCCAGCCTATAATAATGTAGGATGGGAAATTAGAACATGGTTTGCTGTAAAGGTGAGCTGAAATTTGTATTTTGTTTTATATTTGTCAATTGTGGGGGCAGATCCAGTGCCCCATAAAGACAAGAAATGAGGCGGGGGCTGGCTTTGAATATTAATTAGAGAGATGACCGCAACGAAAAAACTATGATAAAGGAAATTGTAAAACAATTCAAGTGGACAACTAAGCATTAATTGAGTTTCCGAGTTTTAATAGTTTAATTAATAATTTTAATTATGCTAGGTTAGCTTTTAACTGAACAAGATATATATATAATATAATCATATTTGTTGCCTTTTTTTTCTTTTATTAATTATTTGTTTGCAAGAGATTAATTCCACATGCATGCATGTTCCCCTGCCGGTGAGTTAAAAAAACTGTGGACATGAGCAGTAAAAGTAGAACTACAGCGGCTAAATTTTGATTATTGATTACAGTTGAAAAATGTAATTACAAATTTCAAATTAGACCTTAGTTCATATGTTTTTTAATTAATTTTGAAAGATCTAATTATTTTTAATGTTTAAACTGAATCTAATTCTAATATGTAGAGAAATTCTGAAAGTTATTGAAATTAGTGATGATGACGAGGAGGAAGAAGTTCCTACTGTCTAGACATCCCATCGATTTGTCCGGACAGTAGCAAGGCAATAACTGACAAATATAGATAAAAACAGAAACTAAATATAACTCCCTTCGCTGTTTGGACACCCGCGACTGATATGCATGGAAATTTAGATTTAGGTTTTATATTTTTCTCCATGAATACATCGTTTTGAGGTTTGTAGCTGTATTTTTTTTTTTTTTTTACATTCTAGAATTCTAGAACTCAGTGTTGCAGTTTTCAACTTAGTTTTTGGGAGATTTTTAGTTTGGTGTTTTTGGATTCAAGTGAAGATTGCTTTATTTTTCTATAGTACATTTATCATTTACTCAATGAAGTTCGTATTTCTTCTATTCTCTTTATTTATATGTTGTTTTATTGTTAAATCCATGTTAGGCTAAGTTTAAAGTCTTGATCTAACCTAAATAATGAAGGGTGAATAATTATGAATAATGTGATGTGCATAGATTGATGCACGTAAATTAAAAACTAACATGTATGATCTATGTTTTTTATGTTTGTGTTTATTTCTTTTCAAACACTTTCAAAAACAAAGATTCTTGTTCATAGTTTCTGAAATCACTAAAAAAAATTTTTGATATTGATTTCATAAAAGGTTTGAATTAGATAGATCAAATCTGAGACATCTTCCGATTTTACGATCCTAAACAAGATTTAAAAATTATGTTTTTGGACTTTGAAAGGATTTCAAGAAAACATTTTCCGGTTTATATTTTCTCTTATGTGAAATACAAATTGAGTTTTGAAAGCACATCAAATTATGAAATAATGAATTCACCTAAATTTAAAGGTTAGATCAAGTTCGTTCCATTGATCTTTAATATTCAAGTTGCATACTGTTTTTAAGTTTAAATTTATTTGCTTACTGTTTTAATATCTTGAAGTATATTTTTTTAACTGCTTTTATATTCGATTGAACTTTTAGTTAATTAATTAATTTACTTATTTAAAATCTCAAATTAAAAACCCTCATTACTTTACAATCGAGTATTGGATAATTTAACCTAGTTATAATTTAGAGCTTATTTTATTTAATTCCATGTGGATATGATCTCGTTTTTATCGAATTAAAATTATACCGTATACCCTTACACTTGGAGATTATTTCTAACTGCATATTTTAGATGTGGTCAATTATCATTAGTACCCGAAGATGGTTTATATAATATGGATCACCTCTTAGACTTTATAAGCATATTATGTTTTTTTTTCTTTTTTTTTATTAGACTGAATAAATATATATTTCATGAAAAAGAGCTACATATATAGCATTCTTTAACTACAATTTGAGACAAAGCAAGAAGAAGATAGACAAGGGAGTTTCTATCAGGGATGGCTCCTTTTAGGCACCTAGAAGCTAAGTAGTGGGCAATACCATTTGCGCTTCTCCTACACCATGAAAAAGTCCATCTTCTAGAAAAGCTACACGAGAGTATGTCGTCAATAATTGTGGATATATCTCACTTGACTAATTTGCTATAGGAAAACAGAGAAGAAATGATTTCACAAGCATTACTTTTGAAAATAGCATGGTCCAACTTCTAGTGATCTACCATGCAGCAAGCAACTCAGATGGTCCAAGCCTCCGTAGCAAAGGCTGAAAGGACTCGAAGTCGACTGTAATTGATGTCTAGAACTACACCATGAGTATCTCTAAGGATGATGGCAAAAGCACTGGAGTTAGTTTTGGGACAGAAAGATCCATCGTAGTTAAAATTGAAGGAGTTAGTAACTGAAGGTTTCTATAAAAATTTCTCAGACTGAGGAGGATTGCAAGAGGTCTTCGAATTTATATTAAGGAGAGATTCCAAAAATCTGTGGTGGTTAAAGAGGCAATACGGATGGTATCAGAAGGAGAGAGAGGGGAGCCGTTGAAAATGTAATTATTCTTTACTTTCCAAATGCCCTAGCAAAGGCAAGCAATTGAAAAGAGAATAGAGATTTTTGTTGGGTTGTTTTCTAGGCTATTGAGGGTGTTTTCGAGCCAATTGGCAAAGGTAGTTGCATGAAAGGGCTCCACTCTATAAGAAAGGTTACTTCCAAACCAAACTTTCTTAATCCAACTACATTTGAAGAGAGTATGCTTGAGAGTTTTGCTTTCTGAGTGACATATGGGACATATAAGCTCCTTAGAGCATCGTCTTTTGACTAGATTAGATTTGGTAGGAATAAAATTTTTGATAGCTTTCCAAATAAAATGTCTAATCTTGGGCAAATTTTTTAAGTTCCACAAAGCTTTCCAAAACTCAGGTGAGGGAGTTTCAGATGGGCTAGGTTCTGTAGATTGCTTTCTTCTACTAATGACAACAACATGATACCTAGCCTTAACTGTATAGCTTTCATTCTTTGAGAAATGCCATATGAGTTTGTCAGTACCATTTTGTCTCTAAAAGATTGGAATTGTCGAAAGAGCTTTGGATTCTTTTATTAAGAAGAGTTTGTTGATTGTGGAGTAGTCCCATTGATGGTTGATTGGAGAGATAAGGTCTTTCACTTTTACTAGTGAGCAATCAGAAGGTTTGGTTGAAAGAACTTGAAATGAATTAAGGGTTAGAACCCATTTATCATTCCAAATGTCAGCCTAGTCACCAGTTCTTACATTCTATCTTAACCTTGAGTTCAGAAAGTCTTTGCCTAGGCATAAGCTGGACCATGCCTAAGATGCTTTACTACCCTTTTGTGCCTTTAAAGGATTAGTTTTTGGGAAATAAATTTCTTTTAGAAACTTGGCCCAAAGTTGTTTTAGATGAGTGATCAACCTCCAGAATTGTTTAGCAAGCACGGTAAGATTGAAGATCTCCATATCTTTGAATCCCATGCCTTCATTAGATTTGGATATGAGAGGTTTTTGCCGCTTACACTAATAAATTTTCTTGCTTTTCTCAGTTTCACCCCACCAAAAGCCACTAATTAGAGTGTTAATTTGCTGGCATAGAGATTTAGATAGTTTAAAGCACATCATGGAAAGGTAAGGATGGCTTGGGCCATTTCTTTTATAAGGATTTCCTTACCTTCAGAGGAAAGAAATTTCCTTTTCCATCCTTGCATTTTTGTAGATAACTTGTCTCTGATGTAGGCAAATGCTTCAACTTTTGAATTTCCCCATGTAGAAGAGATGCCTAGGTATTTTGAGTTCTATTCCATTTGCTTTATGTCCATTAATTGGAGCGATTCATCCCTTGTTTGCTGTCTTGTATTTAGGGAGAAAAAAATAATTGATTTATGGTAATCGATAGTAAGTCTAGAGGCTTCACTAAATTGCTTGAGGATTCTGATAACTAAGATTAGAGTGAAGGAAGAAAAGAGAGTCGTCGGCAAGTAGAAGGTGACTAATTAGGGGGCAATCCTGTTTTAACTCTAATACCAAGAATAGTTCCTTCCTCCATGGCCTTTTTAAGAAGGGATGAGTGACCCTTAGTTGTTAGTAAGAAAAGAAAAGGGGAAAGAAGGGCTCCCTACCGGAGACCCTTCCTAGGAATAACTATACAATTAGTGCCCCCATTCACCAGGACTGTGTATTTAATTGTGCTTATGCATTCATTACCTATTGTATCCACAGGGAACTAAACCCCATTTTTTCATAATCTCTTTAAGATAATCCCAACAAACCCTGTCAAAAACCTTATTTAGGTCTATCTTGATAGCCATTGCTATTTTTCTTTCCATCTTCTTATGCTTTAAGTGATGAAACAGTTCATGGGCTATAAGGATATTATCCTGTATCTGTTGACCTTTAATGAAAGTAGATTGGTTTTTGGAAATAAGGTGATTCATTAAAGGTTTAAGCCTATTAGCTAAGACATTTGAAATTACTTTGTAATTGAAGTTGCACAGACTTATAGGTCTGTAGTGGCTAACAAGCTCAGGTGAAGAGATTTTTGGGATTACCATATATATTTTGTGCATTTTGCATTTATACTAATTGATACAATTAATATGATTAATTTTTTAGTTAGGAAGGTCAAGAGGAACAAGCTAATGCAAGAGAGAGTCCAGTTAATACTGAAATTTGTTAATTTGCTTTTTATTGTTATTATTGTTGTTATTGTCTTTGTTGTCATTTTAGTACTGGTTAATTTCTAATGAACTAATCTCATAGTAATTAACAAGCTGTATAGACTGGGAAAGTTGGTATTATGAATAGTTAGGATCATTAATATTGGCAAATAGGTTACTGTTTGTAGTGGTAGACCTAAGATTTTGGATAAAGGGGGTCAATATAAAAAATTTTGTATTAAATAGAGAGTAAAGTAAAATTTTATAAATTTTGGAGATGTGAAATACTATATTACATGAAAAAAATCTTAAAATTATGAGGGTATTAAAGAATTTTTAAAACTTAGGGGGACCAAATACTATATTATATGAAAAAAATTTTAAAATTTGTAGAGGCAGTAAAGGATTTTCAAAAGTTAGAAACCCCCACTCATCCCCCTTGGAACTACTTCTGGCTGTTAATTAATTAATTAATTAATTAATGGATAAACTGAAATTATGACTAAAGGGAGAAAAAAAAAATACATGAGCCATACCCTTGTACAATAATATGTGAATTTCCTATACATCAACACTGTTAATCAAGTTTGTGTTAGCTTGGCTAGCGAGTAAACACTACTTGCATATTTTGATCTAAGTGCAAGAAAAAATAGACTAAAGTATCATGTCTTGCTGAACTATTTCCCAGCAAAATAGGCTAAAGTCAGAAAATATGGAAATTGAACTTGGTTTACTTGGGCCCCTGGTAACGTTTTTGTTTTTGTTTTTTTTTTTTTTAAATTTTATAAATTGATAACAGAAACATTTTTGTTAAATTTGTTTACTTTTTTTTGTTTCCAAAAAAATGAAAACTTCAACAGAAAAATGTAAACATGAAAAAAGTGTTTTTGATTTTTTTTTTTTTTTGTTGCAAACATTTTGTTAATACTAATATTTTGTCCATTTTTGTTACATTATATTAAAATAAATTATTTTATTCAAGTATTTTCTTAAACTAAATTTATTTTTAATAAATAATATAATTAAATTAAATTAATTAAATTAATATGTAATATATATTATAATTTATTTCTGATAAATAATTAAATTAAATTAGTTAATTTAATTAATAGGAAAAATATATTTTATTAAATTATTTTTAATAAATAATAAAATAAAATATATTAATTTAATTTAATTTAATAAATAATTTAATTAATATAAATATATTTTATTAAATTATTTTTAATAAATATTATAATTAAATTAATTAATTTAATAATTAAATAATTTATTTAATATGAATTATATTATGTTAAATTATTTTTAATAAATATAATAATTAAATTATTTAAATTATTATGAAATATATTTTATTCAATTATTTTTAGTAAATAATATAATTAAATTATAATTAATATATTTTACATTTACTGGATTAAATGATATAGTACTCATATTTTATTCAATTGTTTTAAATAAATAATATAATTAAACTAAATTAATATAAAATATATTTATTAAATTTAATTATTTTTCAAAAAACTAATAAAATTAAATATTTTATGAAAATAAAAAATTAATAATTGTAAACAAAATTTTATTTCCAAACGTAATTTTAGTTTTAATTTCAGAAAGAAAAATGACAACAGAAAATAAAAAGTCAAAAATATAAATATGTAAACGTAAACAGAAAAATGACGGTATTACCAAAAAATTTCCTTGTTAGGTTGAGATCATTAATTTGATCATGAATGCGGACTCTAGCTTTGAAAAGGCGTGGTCTGCTCCTGTTCTCTCTTGTATCTCTCATGCATGGTTTAATTCACACCATCATATCTTAATTAGCAATTAATTAATTAATTATATAACAGTATATATCTCAAATAAAAATATTGGGAACATACCATTCCGTTCTTATCTGGCTCATGAAGTAAAGTAAGGTTTGTGCTTTTCATGCCTCAATAATTGAGATTAGGGTCTAAAGTATCTAGTTGTCCTTCAAGTGTCAATAAGACAAAACTTTTTGGAAGCTATTATTTTCTGAAAAATCGGCCATTGTCTGCTCAAAGAGCACGGCAGTGCTCACAAAAATGGCAAAAAATTCAGTCACCGCACCAACCCATAATCTTTTAAAGGCTGTCCTCTCTGATAAATATTCAAAATAGAGCAGTTGGCTGCTTAATAGTCGCACTACAATCAAATCTAATTTGAGCATTTTCAAAGATTGCTACTTTGTTTTAATGTTGTTTAATTGGAGAAATACGATACGAACCTATGTAGTACATTAATTTTCATTTTTTGTTCTGTTTAGAGATTGTTATGCTTATATATAGACATAAGAATCTTGAGAACGAAGACAAAACTATGTATGGTAGACTGGTAATCATTGATAGGCTCTCCCACTTAATTTGATATCAAGCATTTAGAAACATACAAGTTGAACCACGAATAAGCTCTTAAATTCAACTTCTTGAACGTATCATAATCAGATTTTTAGGCTCCATTAGGGAAATATATATATATATATATATTAGAATAAACTGGTGCAAGTTGAAAGTCTAGCATGTAGCTCCAACGCACTTGTTCAAATATAGATTTGTTCTCCATACTTGGAGGGGCGCGCACACACACGCTTGTATATCTATATATATATATATTTGATAACTTACACTTGGGAGGCATATTTAAGCACTTATAATACATTTATTTGAGTTCAAGTCATGGTGGGCACCTTTTGAAATGAATATAGCAGCCAGCCATAGATCAATCAAGATTACGGGTTGATTAATGAATCACCAAGTTGCTTCGTCTGTAAACCCCACTTGTTCATTAGTAGAGAATAAACTTTCCACGATTATGTGAGATCAAGTTTGATCGTTCTACTGGCTTGTTGAAATTGCATCGCAGGATGATGCTTTTAATATATAAATAAATATATATATATATATATATATATGTGCAAATTGGCCATTTCAAATAGTTATAAAAAGAATGTTCCCAAAAAAAAAAAAAAATAGTTATAAAAAGAATTATGTAGTAGTTGGAGTCATAAATTAGATGCACTTATTGACAAAAAGCTTCAATTTAATGCATTATTTGATACTCATATTTTCAATTTTTTTCCCCTTAAGAATAGTCTGAATACCATTTCTTTCCCCCATAAAGTTTTGTTTTCACAATTTTTCAAGGCAGTGTTTTTCTTTTCTCAACTTTATTTTTCCAATGCACCTTCCGGAGCATGGTGAAAACTATGGACATTACATTGGCTATATATGAAAATGGTTCAATCTTGCGCAGCCCTCCAATTTATTTCTGACAAATGAGTGTCAAAATTAATCTGATCAGGTGTAATGTTCTACAAGCATTCCACAATTGAGTTGAGGCCGAATTTTCAAGAGGAGGTAAAAGGAAAGCAGAAAATGGGCATTAAATCGGTTAGACAATGTATATCAATATTTTTGTATATTAGTGACAGATTCAAGATTTAAATTTTAGGAATAAAGTTAAAAAATTATAAATAAGGATGGCTACTAAAAATTAAAAGAAAAAAAACTACGTAGAGCTGAGCTTAAAGAGGTATTTAAAATTTTTTTCAAAATTACACCAAACTTGTAAGAATTTTCTGACGTTTGGAAAGGTTATCGCCCTCCACCAATATTATCCCCTTGGATCCGTCGTTGGATGGGAGAGAGAAATGGTTAATTTCTTTCATCTGAGAACCATGAAATTTTTCATAAATGAAAATTGTTTGATGATATTAAGTAGCTAGAGATTTCTTAAAGTTGTATTTGGACGATAAATTTGTTAAAAAAAAAATTCAGAATTTGTTTTGATCTAATTTGGTTTGTAATGAAAAATATAAAATATATATATATATTCAATTTAAGAAAATAAAAACAAATAAATTAAAAAATTAATTTATTAAGAAGTACATTGTTCTATTCTACTTTCTAATATATATATTCACCTAAATAAAAAACCAACGTCCAATTCTGTTGCCTTTCACAGTGTACGGGGGAATGGAGAAAATATTGTGCCAATTAAAAAGCCGCAGGGATGATGAATCCTTACGCTCAGACCTGAAAGGATCATTTTTACCATTTAATAAGCACTTCGAATTTTATTTAATTAATTTATTATTTTTAACCAAATCTTCAATTAATTAATACAAACACATCATAAATGATTGCTTAACTGAATAATTATTGGCTAGCTTGATTTTTGTTGAAATTAAGGAGCTCTTAAGAAGTTTCAACCCACGCTAGCAACAGTGTTGCACCAGCAAATGCATACTGTTCTTGTATATATGTTTTTTCAGGAGAGAATATATATATATATATATGTATATATGTTCGCCGACGTACTTTACAAGGAACTTGGAAACATAAATATTAATTAATTAATGAAAACAAGAAATCCCATAGCGTTACTCACAAACACATGTGCAGCCATGCCTGTGATTAGTGCAAATCATGACTTTATTATTAATTTATAAAGATCCAATGCACGTTATTTCAAAGTTTGTCCTCCTTTTAGGTATGAAATGTGTGCTTATTGAATTACAAAAAAAATCACCATTCCAAAGATTCCAATATCGATTTGCATTACCATATTGCTTGAAAGTTGAATTTTAGTGTGGAAACAAATTATCACTATTGCAATGTTTGAATTTGTAATGAAACTACAAAAGATTAGAACCAAGCGATATATATGAGGAGAAAAGGAGACACAAAAGACAGGAGCTTGAGTATTTTTCAATAGAGTGATACAATAGTACAAAAAAAAGAGAAGTACAATATTGAAGGTATTCAGGGATTACAAAAGAGAAGCTGCATAGATGCAGGTGAAGAAGGGACAAGTCAAATGACTACTACCCTCAGTTTGGCCGTCGATTCTGCACACGTGGAAGGCCTAGATCAGACAATTAGCCCTCTCAATCTCAGCCGTCCAAAAGGGTAAGGAAGCAATGGTTGAGATGTATAAGAAATAGATGGGGATAAGTGAATATTAATAAGGCTGGTGGAGTAATGGCGTGAAGCTTCCAGAATGAGTTCAGTACATAAGCAGTAAATAAAAGGTAAGTGGATGGTCAGAGGGTAAGCGAGTCAGGCAACGAGGGAGACATTTTGGGCTGGAGCATAAGTAAAAGCATTGGGCCGCAGCAAAGGATTGGGCTAAAGATATGTTTGGAGGTTAAGAGAGTTGATGAGCTGAAACTTAAGCCATCCTAGCTATGGGCCGAATCATCATTGGGTTTGTTTTTTGTTTCGATTGCATTATAATAATTGTTCAGTTGGTTAGGGGTAGTTAATAACTATAGTTAGTTAACCACAGTTGGTTAACTATAGTTACAAGAAATGTTACAATTCAGCTACTATAAAAATAATGTAATACATCAAAAAAGTGTGAAGAAAATTCTCAGAGAATTCTTTCTCATTTTTGGAGGTTGGAAGTACTCGAAGTCTTCCAAGAATTTCATTTGTTCTTGCTCTTGAAACACCATTAGTAGAAGTAGGTCAAGGTAGCAAGGAAGGTTATTACAATTCGTATCAGAGCCTCAAGATGATCTAGAAGTGATGGAGACCAAATTAGGTGCGCAATTAAGCCAATAATGTCAAGAGAATCAACATCAATTAAATCAATTAATGAAAATAGTAGAGTAGATCAGTCAGAAAGTAGCTGACTTATCTCAGCAAGTAAAGTCCAACACAGTTGCCATTTAGAAGAACGGTAAAGAAGAAATAAGGGTTCGATCTTCCTGTGGGCAAGAGAATGTAGAAGCTCAATCCAATCGGATAACACCAGAGGTAATGGAAGGGTCCAATAATTCAGATAATGGGATTCAAGTAAAAGCAATTAGATTAAAGTTCCCTGTTTTTAATGGTGAAGATCCATCTGAATGGCTTTACAAGACTAATCAGTTTTTTAAGCATTATGGCACTCTTGAAATTCATAAACTGGAAATAGCTTCATTATTTATGGGGGGAAAATCCCTAATTTGGTTTCAAGAATTACAAAATTCTAAAATGGGAATTTCTTAGGAGAAATTTTTTGAGGTGTTGCAAATTAGATTTGGAGAGGGTGCTTATGACGATCCTATAGATCAGTTGGTGAGGCTAAAACAATTTTTGTCAGTGGAAGAATTTAAGACAAAATTTGAGGCCATTTCTAACAAAATAAAAGGGTTGAGTGAGAAACATAAGCTTAGTATTTTCTTAACTGGCCTGAAGGTGGAGATTAGATATTCTGTCAGAATGTTCAATCCTAATAGCATAACCAAAGCTTTTGGTCCAGCTAGATTGCAAGAAGAAAATTTATTAGCAATTAAAAGACAGCAAGCAAGATCAGGAAGTGTAATTGTTAATACTTCAAGAAACATTATTAATTCAGCCCTACATAAAGCCCTTCTATGGAAACCCCTTGTGATTTCCACCATGCAGAACAATGCTCATCAGTCTGAACCTAATGTGGCTAGCAAATTGCCCATTCAAAAACTTAGTCGTGCATAAGTGGAGGCTAGAAAAAAGAAGAGCCTATACTTTAACTGTGATGAAAAATGGCAAAGGAACTATGTGTGTAAGAATCCTAAACTATCCATTCTTGAATCTATCGTGCAAAAAGAAAGTATAGGAGAGTCTGAGAGAATTATAAGAAGAAGAACATGAGATTACACTGTATGCTATCACAGGGACCCTTCAATCGAAGACCCTAAGGTTGATTTGTTGCATCAAGGGTAAATAGTAGAGTATTTTGATTGATTCCGGGAGTACTCACAACTTTATGAATCCTAAGATAGCTAATTGCTATCAACTAAGGGTTAAAAGACGTAATATTCAATCAATGAAAGTGGTTAATGGTGCATTATTGAGTAGCGAATGGGAGTGTGAACAGGTTAAACTTAGTGCTTAAGGCAATGTTTTCTTAATTGATTTCTTGTTATTGCCATTGTTAGGATACGATGTGGTCCTAGGGGTATAATGGCTTAAGATTTTGGGTCCTATAACATGTGATTTCTCTTCACTTGTTATGTGTTTCTACAGGAATCACCAACAAATCTGCAAAAAGAGGTTGCAGAAGAATGACTAGTTGATAGAGGAAGTGAAATTACAACAGTTAAAAGGCCAGATGACTAAGGGATTTTTCTTACAGTTGTTCTATGTTTCAGCTGAACCAGATCAGTATTTGAAGCAAGTAAAAGAAGCTACCCCAGAGATAAGAAGAGTATTACAGAGGTATAGGGAGGTATTTGAAACACTTAAGAGTTTGCCTCCCATTCGTGGCTATGAACATCAAATTTTGTTGCAACCAGGCACTTAACTAATCTCTACTCAGCCCTACAGGTACTCTCATTTTCAGAAAAAGGAAATTGAAAAGATTGTAAAAAAATTGCTAGAATTAGGTTTGATTAGGCTAAGCCAATCCCCTTTCTCTTAACCAGTTATTCTAGTAAGAAAGGCAAATGGAATATAGCGTTTGTATGTGGACTATAGAGCTTTAAATTAGGCTACCATAAAAGATAAATACCCTAGTCCTGTGGTAGATGAATTATTAGATGAGCTAAGTGGTGCTATAATTTTTTCAAAATTAGACCTGAGATCAGGCTACCATCAAATCAGAATGATGTCTAAGAATGTCCAAAAAATTACTTTCAGGACTCATTCGGATCACTATGAATTCCTAGTGATGCATTTTGGCCTCACAAATGCACCGACCACCTTTCAGAATTTGATGAACAGTGTTTTCAGATCATATTTGAGAAAATTTATTTTAGTGTATTTTGATGACATCTTGGTGTATAGTAGAAGTGTACAAGAACACATAGCTCATCTAGACATTACTGAAGAAACACCAGCTGTTTGCAAAGGAGTTTAATTGCAAGTTTGGTTATATGGAGGTGGATTATTCGGGGCATTTGATTTTCAGCCAGGGGATAAAGGCAAATCCTAAGAAAATAGTTGCCATCGTACAGTGGCCTGTTCCTAAAACTCTCAAGTTACTATGAGGGTTTTTGGGATTGACTGGTTATTACAGGAGGTTTATTAAAGGGTATGAGGGCATAGCCAAACCCTTAACTAAATTACTCAAAAAGAATGCATTTAAGTGGTCTCCTATGGCTTAAGAAGCTTGACGAGTCCACCAGTACTAGTTTTGCTTGATTTTTCTAAGGTATTTATAATTGAATATGATGATTCAGGGTCAGGAATTAGAGCAATGCTTATACAAGAAAGAAGGCCAGTGGCTTTTTTCAATCAAGCATTGAAGAGAAGAGCCATAATGTTGTCTATCTATGAGAAATAAATGTTTACTTTGATTCAGACAGTCAAGAAATGGAGACCATACTTGTTAGGGAAAGTATTCATCATCAAAATAGATCACCACAGCCTTAAATTCTTACTAGAATAGAAAATTTGAACTCCAACTCAGCAAAAGTGGATATCTAAACTTCTGGGCTACAAGTTTACAATTGAGTACAAGTAAGGGGTGGATAATAAAGTGGCTGATGCTCTCTCTAGAGTGCATGAAGATTCTATTGGATCTAATTCTCATGTTCTTTGCTGTCCTATTTCTATTACATGTCCTATTCCTAAGTTGTTTGAGAAGGTAAAGAAGTATTATACAGCAGACAACAATGTGCAATTGATACTACAAAAAATTCAGTAAGAGATTATAGTAGCTCAGGAATTCTCACTACGATAAGGTATATTATTCTACAAGCACAAACTCTACATTCTAGACAACCAAGAACTAAAGCTGCAAGTGCTCAATTACTATCACAATGATGTTATAGCTAGACATGGGAGATTCTAGAAAACATACAAGAGGGCTCAACATGATTTCTATTGGCCAAAGATGAAGGCAGATATAAAGCAGTGGGTGAGGGAATGTGAAACATGTCAGAAATGTAAAATAGAAAATTCGGCCCTAGCAGGACTCCTACAACTTTTGCCTATTCCTCACAGTACATGGACAGACATATCCATAGACTTTGTGAAAGATTTACCCCATTCAAATAGGTTCTTAGTAATTTGGGTGATCGTTGATTGGTTTACCAAAGACGATCATTTCATGCCTTTGACCCATCCCCATACAGTCCCCCAGTTGACTCTTATTTTTATGCAAAATATTTTCAAACTCCACGGCCTTCCTATTTCCATAGTTTCGGATAAAGATGCTACATTTACGAGCAGTTTTTGGAAAAAATTATTTAAACTTTTAGGGTTTTCATTATTGTTTAGCACCAGTTTTCACCTCTAAATCGATGGCCAGATTGAAGTGACAAATAAGTATGTCAAAACGTACTTGAGGTGCTTTATTTCGTAATCTCTTAAACTCTGTCACAGTGACTTTATTTAGTCAAATACTAGTTCAACACCAGTTATCATACGGCTATTAAAAGGACCTTGTATGAGGCCTTGAATGGAATAAAACCCCCCAAAATTAACTCAGTATATAGCTAAGTTAGCAGAACACAAAACGGTGGAAGATTTATTACTATCGCACCAACATATTTTCCAGTTAGTAAAGAAATATTTGCTATAGGCACAACATAAAATGAAGCAACAAGTGGATTAACATAGGAAGGAGAGGAGTTTTCAAATCGGGGAATGGGTTTATGTTCGACTCCAGCCTTTCAGACAATTATCAGTTCGACACTATGCCAACGGTAAACTTCCCCCTAAATTCTTTGGCCCTTTTAAAGTTGCCCAAAAAATAAGAGAAGTCGCCTACAAACTACAGTTACCAGAGATATCATAAATACACCAAATCTTTTATATGTTGCAACTTAAAGCTGAAATAGGTGCAAAAGAAAGCTTCTTACCAAACCTACCTCCCACAGATGCCCAAACCAGTATCTTACCAATCCCTCTTAGGGTTTTGGATTCTCAGGTTTAGAAGTGGGGCCATTGTATCTTCACCAAAGTACTGTTGCAGTGGCAATGGCAATTGCTGGTAGAAGCTAAATGGGAGAAACTGTATCAAGTCTGAACATAATACCCAGATCTAGACCCTGAGGTCAAGGTCGATTTTGATGGGGGTATTTGTAATGAAACTAAAAAAGACCGAAACCAAGTGATGTATACGAGGGGAAATAAGGCATAGAAGATATGAGCTTAAGTATTCTTCAATGGAGTGATACAATAGTACAAAAAAGAGAGAAGTACAATATTAGAGGTGCTCAAGGATTACAAAAGAAAAGTTGTACAAATGTAGGTAAAGGGACAAGTCAAATGACTACTACCCTCAATTCGACCATCAATTCTACACACAGGGAAGACCTCTATCAAATAGTCAGCCCTCTCAATCTCAACCGTCCAAAAAGGTAAGGAAGTAAAGGTTGAGATGCATCAGAAATAGATGGGAGTAGGTGAATATTAATAAGGCCGGTGGAGTAATGGCGTGAAGCTTCCAGAATGAGGTCAGTACACAAGCGGTAAATAAAAGGTAAGTTGATGGTCAGAAAGTAAGCAGGTTAGGCAATGGGTGAGACATTTTAGACTGGAGCATAAGTAAAGGCATTAGGCCGCAGCAAAAGATTGGGCTAAAGATATGTTTGGAGGTTGAGAGAGTTGCTCAACTGAAACTTAAGCCATCCTAGCTCTGGGCCGAATCATCATTGGGTTTGTTTTTTTATTTCAACTGTATTGTAATAACTGTTCAGTTGGTTAGGGGTAGTTAATAACTATAGTTAGTTAACCACAGTTGGTTAACTATAGTTACAAGAACTGTTACAATCCAGCTACTGTAAAAGCAATTTACATGAATAAAGTGTGAAGAAAATTCTTAGAGAATTCTTTCTCATTTTTGGAGGTCGGAAGTCCTCGAAGTCTTCCAAGAATTTCATTTGTTCTTGTTCTTAAAACACCATTGGTAGAAGTAGGTCAAGGCAGCAGGGAAGGTTATTGCAGAATTATTGATTTATCAAAAAAAAAAAGAGAGATTTAATATTTTTTTTTTTGAGTTGAGATGAAAAATAAAAGGGGAAAAGCATATAATTTGAGAAATTAAAATAATTAAATTAAAAAATTAATATATTAATGAATGACTTCTATTTTATTATTTTTTTAATCTATTCAAATAAAAACATGTATTTGAGATTTTATATTTTCTTTCTCTTTTTTTCCATCATTTTCTTCTTCTCTTTTTTTTTCCCCCTTTTTCTTTTCTCTCACCTAAGCTTCACTCCAAACACAGCCTAAAAATAAAAATTTATTTTGTAATATATATATATATTAATTATTATTGCAAAGTCATTAAAATATGTGTGAGATTAAAATTATATAGTATAAATAACAATTAATTTTTGTCATAAATTCTTATACGTTTAATGATCACTCCAATTTATCACTAAATAATATTAAAGTTAGAAATAAAATTATTAGCGATGAAGTAAGATTTATCATTGGAACTAGTGTACAGTGATAAATAAGATGATTTTTTTTTTTAAACCAAAATACTTTTAGTTCAGTTATACTTGTGGCTACGTGATGGCAATATAGTATCACTAAAAATCTTTTTAATGATAAAATTTTATATCAAGATTTTTTTTATTGATAAAAATTTTAGTGATAAAAGTTTTACTTTACGATTAATTCTTTCATTTATAAAATTCTTAATTTTTATAGTGAGGTGAGAAAAAATTCATACAATATACGATAGAAATACCTCAGTAAGAATTACCGATAGTAGGTAAAAAGTTAAAACAATCCAAGCTAAAGCCAGACGTATAAGGCTTTGTTCGATAATGTATATTTTCATTGTTTTTGTTTCTAAAATTTTAAAAATTAAGAATGAAAACATGTTTTTGGTAATATACTTATTATCGTATTTTCTGTAATGGATTTCAAAAAATGATGAAAATAGCAAAAATAAAAATATTGTCAGTTAAGTATTTATAAAATTTTGTTTACATTTTTTAACACCACCATTAATTTCCACTGGCATAATTATTCATTGTCACCAATTATAATCACCACCACTATTACTTACTAATTACTAATTATCGCCACATGCCTATATATCATTACTAGATTTATCATTTTTTGATATGGTCACCACTATTCTATTATCCCAAACACGCACCATTCTTATATGATTATCACTGTCACCACTCACTCATCCATCAAGATCATCTTTGCCATTGCTCTGAAATGGATAGTCGAGTTGGTTCGGATGGCGGGTTGAAAGGTCTGGGACCAATAAGTCTCGGGTTCGACTCCTCTTGGGGGCAGTCCTTCCTCTAATTGTAGAGGGCCATCTAACAGCCTTCTCGGCTGATCCGATCAGCCAGGGCTTGCCTAGACTGGTTTACCTCCTCGTGGTTCTTTGCCGGCTAGGGTCACAGGGCGGGCTTCACCCAGTGCGTACCCATGGATAATGGCTGCGGCTTCTCCCCGACCTCAGAAGATCATCTTTGTCATTACTTTCACCATCTTCTAATTATTTATTATTATCACAAACTACTTGGAGTTGTTGCTAAGGCATATATATCTACCACCTTTGTCATTTATTATTATTTTCAGCTATTACCACCCATTGTTACTTATTGTCATCATAGTTATTATTATTTTATTTTATTGTTATCATACTTATTATAATTCTACTGATCACTGCTTTGCACTATCGCCAAAGATTACTCTACTGATCACTGCTTTGCACTATCGCCAAAGATTACCCTGTTATAACTCCTTTACTTTATATTATTTTCATCATATTTTTTTAGTTTTATTTTCACAATATTTTTAAATACCCAGGGACCGTTTAGTAACGTTATTTTTTTTCTGTTTACGTTTATATATTTATGTTTTTTATTTTTTACTTTCTGTTGCCTTTTTTTCTAAAATAAAAACTAAAATTGCATTTGGAAATACAATTTTGTTTACAATTTTTAATTTTTTATTTTCATAAAATATTTAATTTTATTATTTTTTAAAAATTAATTGAATTGAATTGAATTATATTATTTATTAAAAACAATTGAATAAAATATAAGTATTATATCATTTAATCCAATAAATATAAAATACTATTAATTATAATTTAATTATATTATTTACTAAAAATAATTGAATAAAATATAATTCATATTAAATAAATAAATTGAATTAAATTAATTATTAAACTAAGTTAATTTAATTATGATATTTATTAAAAACAATTTAATAAAATATATTTAATATTAGTTAAATCAATTATTTTAAATTAATTATTAAATTAAATTAATATATTTTATTTTATTATTTATTAAAAATAATTTAATATATATTATTGCTATTAATTAAATTTAATTATTTTTTAGAAATAAATTAATAATATATATTAGATATTAATTTAATTATATTATATTATTTATTAAAAATAATTTTAGTTTAATAAAATATTTGAATAAAATAATTTATTTTAATATGATGTAGCAAATATGGACAAAGTATTAAACTTGATAAAATGTTTCCAACAAAAAAAATAGAGTGAAATATATTTTTCTTATTTACGTTTTTCTGTTTAAGTTTTTATTTTTTGAAAACAAAAAAAAACGTAAACAGATTTAACAAACATGTTTCTGTTGTCAGTTTACAAAATTTTAAAAAATATAAATAAAAAAATAAAAAATAAAAACGTTAATAAACAGGGCCTAAATATGCTTTCTATTTTTTGTTTTGTTACCAAAAAAAAAGTTCTGAAAATGTAAATAAACACCAAAAAGCAAAAAGTGCTACCGAAAGCGCATGCATACGCAATAAAACCATAGCAATTAAAAAAAAAAAAGCGAAACTGTTCTTCTATACAAACTATTTGTGCTATGTTCACGTCACATTCATTGCAGCCACGCCGAATAGTTGATTTCTGAATATATGTGTGACAACTTATATTAACGTACAAAGAAAAAGTATTCATATTTTTCTTTTTTTGGGGTGTATCTGAATTAAAATTAAATTTGATAAAAGTTTTAATTCTAGTTTCTTTATTATTACTGTTGATTTATTTAATCATTAATTTTAAAATTTTAAAAATTAATTGTGATGCGAATAAACTGACACAGACACCTGAATTTTAAATAAAAATGATACAGGTTACTCCCTCGTGCTTTTGCAGGCTCCCAATGTCTATGATTCAACATTTTAGGGGAATGAGTCTTACTTAAGACATTGCATCCACTTGGGTTCTACTCAGGGCTAGGGCTACTCCAATAGTCCAACTACTGTCGGACCACTAAAATGACAGGCCTACTTGCGGTAGGGTGCAGAGCATCAGAGAGGGGTTGTTTGCTTACCACTGGGGGTGCACCTTTAGTTACTTCGTTCTTTTCTTTCTTTATTTTTTTTTTAAATAAAAAGATACAATATTTCGTTGAAAACATATTGATATAGGGGCATTCCGTACTATCAAGATCGGCGGATCATTAAGAAAGAAGAATTTCCGGCCAACATTTTCCCGATCGGGGCAACTAATATGTTCCAGTGACTAGGTTCTCAACCAGGAATTTGATTCACTCGGATTGCTCCTTGTTGAGCATCTCGACCAGGGCATCTGATGAAATAATATATGTTATAAGTCACGTGTATAATCATTCCATAACACATTTCAAATCTTTGCTTACAAAAGTGTTATTATTTCCAGTTATCTTATAACAGTTTGATTAATCAATTGAGAAATCAATTTTGAGATTCACAATACGGGCGGCATATCTGAATTGGAGGAAATGATATGATTACATGTGATTTATGCACACATATTTTACGTAAAATTTTATTTATATGCATTTATTTCACAAGTATACACGTGTAACTTTTTTTTTTAACTGTAAGTACAATTCTTTATCCATAACATTTTTTTTAACTCTAAAACTAACTTTAAGTGCTGAAAGTTTTTTTAATAGGTATCACACTGATGTACTTAATATTTTCTACACTTTTGGACAATTTATTGATTCATCACGTATTGTGCTCAGTGTTTGTATTTTCTCCAAATAGAAGATGATGCTGACATTTTGTGGAAGCCTGGCATAAGAGAAAAAAAATGAAGAAATTGTTGAGCGGGGAATGAAGTTTCAAAAGTGGTGAATCCTTTATCTTTGTTGCTAAAACATTTTGGCGTGAAATTTATGTTGATACAGGAAGAATTCAAGTGCTTTTCAGTCTGGAATTTTTTCTGCTGTCTTTATAAGAGATAAAACTGATTAGGCCTCGGAAACTTTTGCATCTAACTTGGCAACTTATTGAAGATTTCCCTTGTTCCTCTCAAATATTCAAAATTTCCCTCGGATGATCATCACACCCAAGATCTGCAATCGATAACTCTGTGGTGTTAGCTTGCAACATCATGCAGTTATCGGGTGCCGATTAGCCGATAGTTGGGTATTTGATGCAGCTCTGTACCGAATTATTTGGAAAAGAGGAATTTTGCTTGAAAAAAATGTGCAGATATTGATTTGGTCACCAGATCCAACTATCGTGTCCATTTTGGTTTTGCAATATGCCTACTCTTGAGTATTTTTTTGTAGACTGCCTGTGAAACTAGGGTCACAGAAACGCTACTGATCACAGATGATCTATTTAGGAATGATCTATTTAGGAATGTAGATTCTGGGTTGAGAAAGAAGTACAAAGGGATGCTTGAATCCATGAAGGAAGCAGAAGGGAAGGCGGCGGTGGTGGTTTTGGCAGTTGATTTGTGCAGGGAGGAGCTGGCCAAGCTTGCCGGCATAGCAGCGGTTCTGAGATTTCCGTTGCCGGAGCTTGAGGATATTGAGTTGTGGTTTCCTTCGCCGGCGGTTCCTCTTTTTTTATTTTATTTTCGGTTGTATAAATTATATATCTATGGCTGTGCATAGGAAAACAAGATAAAAGATCATGATTAACTTGGGAAGTTGAATTTTTTTTTTTTTCTTTTGGGTAATAACGTTACTTATCAAAAGTGTAACTTAAATCATAATGGGTATTATTCTAAACGAGATTTCCCAACTCTAAATGAGATTTCTTAATCTTGCGAAACTTTCAATTCTCATCTCTTGGAGATTGCAGCTAGCCTTTTAATCCTAAACAATGGACTTATAATTAAAGTAATCTCTTAGTATAAAATAATCCAAATTCCTATATTATCATTAATTCTAGTTCATACATTATCATGATTACTAGGGTTTTGTTTGGTGGAACTAAAATCTATCAAAACTCATTAATTTTAACTAATTTTGTATTTTTTTTCAATTAAAATTTTTTATATATCACTTTTATATCACATCTTTTTACTTTTGTTATAATTTTTATCAATCTTTTATTCTACTAAACAGGCCCTAGAGATACCTTCTGTTTTATGGCCTGGCATCCCAAAAGCTTAATTGTCAACTTGCCTTGTGTCAAAGGATGCATGTTGTCCACTTTCGAAGTGATATGGTTGGTGTCAAGTTGCATTATTATTTACACTATTATAATAAAAGAAAAAGATGAATAGATATTTTATAAAATTTCACACTCCACGAAGTTTTAAATTTAGTGGGACTTTTTTTCATTCTGCCTACCTGTGCGAGTGCGCATAATGATATGGTGTGTGTGCAGTTCTTAATTTTTTTTTTCTCATCTCCTAATTTTCTTTTTTATTTTTACAAATTTTTGTCCTATATATATATTTTTTTCTATTTTAGGGAAGTTGACAATAGAAATTACTTGATGATAAGGAAAATTATGAAGAGAAGTTGATGGGCATTTGTGGAATCCAATCAATTGACGCGACTTTGCAAGATGGGAGACGCCAAACATATTCTCCATCTCTATATTAATATATAAAAACCCTCAATTTTCAATAACTGCTTATAACTTCAATTAATACCGTTATAAAGAAAATTTCAATAATTACCAATCGATTAAGTAAAATATATTTATATATATCTAATTTTTGTTTTTTTTTGTTTTTTTTCAATACTTCTTAACTACCAAACATTTTTTAGAATTTTTTTATTTTTTAATGCTCCTTAATTATTCACTATATATATATATATATATCATTTAACTACTTATTATTTTATTTTTATTTTATTTATTAATTTGTAAAAAAATTAAAACAAAACAAAAACCAGCACATAATATGTACATCTACTTCTAATATTAATGCATATTGATAAGTATGTACATCTACTTCTAATATTAACACATATTTCATTCATTAAGTAGGTTTTATATCAAAATGAAAATATTAATTAATTTCTGATCGATTTTGAATGAAACAAGTGGTAACTATATGATTCAACAAAATTTTATTCCTCCAAACTTGATACTGATTACTTTTACGAGCTTGATGTTGATTAGTCAATTAATGAAATTCATTTCGAGCAATTCAATGCTTTCAAACAATTGAGAACCAAATGGATTTGTGTCATAATAACAAATTAATATTAGAAAAAACCGAAAACAAAAACAAAAGCCTTGGAATATGTAATATGGATCCTAAAATTAATATTATTTCTATAATATCACTCTAATCATTTCCGGTCATAATACACGTGAGGATCATTCCTTCTTAGTTGATCAAATTTGACGAATTCCTCTAAAAAAAAAAAAAAAAAGTTATATATAGAGGATAACATTAACCACTCTCGATCGACGTTGATCCTATGCATAGACTTGCGTGCATTGAAAATTAGCAGTTCAATTGTCATAGACTTGCACTGAGGGAGACAATAATTCTAATCTCTAAATCTATTAAATAAACCATATTAATTAAACAACACGTTAACAGCTGTTCCTCCTTTATACGCACTGATAATTACTTCCACTCATCTATGCTTCCTTCGTCCTATATCTTATCCACAGATGGGCTGGTCAAGAATTGTGATAATTACAGGGAGACCACTTAAGGAAAAAGTATATGATAGTAAATTAGTAAAATTACATTAGGATAAATTAGTGAATTTATTCGTGATAATTCAAAAAATAACTATATATAGAAAAAAAATTTAAGGGGTGTGGGTACAAATTGGGTTAAATAAAATAAATTTGATTAATTTTATATTTTAATTTAAACCAAAAATTAGTGATGCATTGATTTTTAAATTAGAAAAAGTCGTGTGCTTTTTAACTAAAATTCCGTGAAATATTATGCTTGTTTCATTATATATAAGCTTGAATAGAAGATAATATCGCACTCCTAATTATTACTTTACATTTTGTTATAATTTTTTTTTTTGGTCAGAATGAGCGTTTCCCGAATATAAAGATAATCATTACATATGACATTCTAATCTTTATTTAGAAAAATTAAAATTTAATAAAGCATAAGATAAAAATTAAAACTTAAATATTATCCTATTTTTAATTGATGTCTAACGGAGCAAATGCGTTTTAAGATTCAGTGGCTGGTAAAGTTAGAGAACTTTGTAACGTAGCTTGGAGTCACATCACCTTGGTGTGCGGATGGGGCTTGGCAGAGCCGCATTGCTTGTGGATGAATGTATATATAAGTACGATGATAGTGAAAATTTTAAAGTAAATTAGTGGGGATCAGCCATCATAAACATATATATATATATATATATATATATGGACTTGGGAGGGTAAGAAAAAATAAAATAATTTGAGATAAAATATAATTTGCGGTGAATTTTGACGTCCTTTTTGTATGAAAATAGTAAATCGTTCCCACGATTTATACATTGTATAAAAAATAGTCATAATGATACTCGTTTGAAAACTTTTGACACGAAGAATATGATTGTATAAAAAATTTACACATTCAGTTAACTTACTTTCAAATTTTTTATTTTTTAACAAAATATTAAAAATTTTTAAAAATTAATAATGATAAAAAAATTAAAAATAAAACCGTTATTAGAGATTTATAGTGATTTTTAGCGATTTATATCCAAGCCAAACCGGGCCAAAATAGATGGGACGAAAGCAGCATAGATGATGAGTGGAAGTGATTGTCAGTATAAAGGTGGAACAACTGTCAATGTGTGGTTTAATTAATATCGATCGTTTACCTAAAAAGAAAAAAAAAATCAGAATCACAAATAATTTAACGTGTGAAAAAATAGAAAGACAGAAATACAAAAATTAACAAGAAAAATATTTATAACTCAAAATAAAAAAAAAATCTCATGAAGAGCAAAATCTTTATTGTGTGCAAATTCGATTATAAAGGAACAAATCACGATTGCAAAAAGAGATCATTATTCTAAATATTTGATAAATAATGCGAACAAGTTTTCAAATGCCATTCAAATTTTCACATAAAGAACTAATCATAGAAAATTTATTTTGGCTAAGCATTTGAAATAAATCTCACTAAAACATAATCAATGAATATAATTTTCTCTCTATTACTACTAATTATATGAGAAATTCTTTTTAAATAGAATATATGAATCTAACATCCATAGGATGTAGAAGGTTTTCGATTTTGTACAAGATTTTGAAAACATAACTGTTTATATGTATATATTCATATTATATTATTATATATCTATATTAGATATATAGTTTATTTAGAATATGTTACCTGCAGTTTATATAAATTTTTAAAATATGTTATCTAGTATTCTTACCCTATTAGATTTTTTGTTTTTTCTATTCTCACCTTATAAATGAGATTATTAATTCGTTGTATTACACAAATTAATACGCAGATTATATACAGAATTTTTTCAACTTTTTTATTTATTCTTTTCACTCAAACAGTTACAATTTACTAAAATTTTCTTTCACTCTGTGGGATGAACTTCGTAACGACCTACTTAGCAAGCTCTAGAATGTTAATGTTTAACTATGTATAGAACCTGTTTTAACAAACAACTCCTAGTATGGTTTCTAACAAGAGCTTTAAAACTGCTCTCAGTTTTTCATAATGATTTCCAGGTGAATTCAACGAAATTGCTAGTGAAGTAAGTCTTTATGTATTTAAAATCTGTGTTAATATGTTATGATATATGTTTTCAAGCCTACATTGAAAACACCTTATTATGTGTCTCAATGAATAAACGTGAAAACATTGTTATAATTTTAAATTGTCAATTATAATGAAGAACCTAGTGCTCGATATTTTTTTTTGGGTAATTATACTCGATCAATAGTTGATACATGTACAACATAAATGTAATCTCCAACATCAAGGATGACAATTATCAATAATCACTATGGGTGTGTTTGTGATACAAATTTCTTGTAATTTTTGATTTTATGAATTTTTTTTGCATGTGAACTTCTATCAAAATTTTTATTAAAAGTTAATATTTTATTAAATACATAACCAGTTATCATATAAACTAAAATCATAAAATTTGGAAAGCTTTTCTAATTTTTTTGTAAAAATTTTTGTATACAAATTTTTTTATAACTTTTAATAATATTTAATAAAATTTATTAAAAATTATGTTGTCAAACGAGTACTATAACTTTTATTTTAGAATGGTCAACAAAGGAACACTTGCAAATATAAATTCGTAATTAGAGTTGTTTTTGTTACTTGGCACAAGACCATAAATTATTTTAAATAATTATTATATGGTGTGAAATTTTTCATCATTTTAATATTTAAGTAAATAAGTGATTATTTTTTAAATATTTCAATTACAGTAAAAAAAATCAATTTTAATGGACAATGCATGCATGAAATTAATTTTCCGTCGAAAGAGAGAAAACTCGGCAATGTGACTGCTAGATAGGCTGCAAGCATCTCTCGACCATAGTGATTGAATCCGATGTCAAAAAAAAAAAAAAAGAAAAAAATGTAGCCTAGCTAGTCATGGGACCTAAATTATATTTTTATTTGTTGGTTAATGATATTTATCTATATACTAAATTTTTATTTTAATTTTTTACTAGTAAATATGATAGAGGATGCCATGCAACTGTTGAATACTTGGTGTTTTCTGCAATATTTATCTAATAATTAAAAAAAAAATGCAAGAGGATGACTCCTGAAGTTGAAAAAAGAGCTACCAAAATATATAAGAGTGCTGCAACCTAGACCTTAATTACTTAGCCAAGACAAAATGTGAGAAAATGAAAAATTGACGCCAACATATTTAAATTAGATAAATTCGTTTGCTAACAAAATATTTTCAATCTTTCAATTATTTTCATAATAATAACAATAAAAAATAAAAAATCACTTATCAAAAAATAACAATAAAAAATCACTTATCAAAAAAAAATAAACATATAAAAGTGATTTTAAATCATTCTCTAAATTTCTTCCGAATAAAAATGACAATATTTTTTTTTTGAAAATAAAAAATGATAATATTTTCAAACATCAAAATCATGTCAAACAAAAACCAGAACTTCGAAAAGCGCCAAACGGAATTTCCTCGCGAAAACCATGGGCTAAAATTTAAAGTTGTCGCGGTAAAATTAACGTACGTTTGAAGTATTAAAAAATGTTAAAAAATTTTAAAATTATTTATTTTTTACTTTATTATATAAATTATGAATTCATAAATTATTTTAAATAATTTACTTTCGTAATGTTTAAAGTGTAAAAAATTAAAAATTAATGTTGATGTAATATAAAAATGATACGTAATAAAATTTGATTAAAAAAATTTAAAAATTTTAAAAATTTTTTAAAACTTTACCAAAAAAAAAAAATTAAGAACCTAAAATTAAGAATCCAAACATACCTTCTATCTCACCTTTTTATTACGCCCAAAGTCTCCTAAATTCAAAAAATAAAAAAATTGGACAAAGAAACAGTTGTCAAGAGGTGATTGGCCAACAGTGATCAGTCCCACTGACCATTAAACAGGTCCGCTTGTCAAGCCACTGCGATGACTTGTCTGTCTCGTCATTCACCTAACCCTCGTCCGTCCAAGGGAGCCTTCTTTCCTCTTTTTCAAACTGCTCCACCATATATACACGCATATATATTTATTTATCTTTTGGTGTTCTTCACAATCAAGCTTTAACGATTCTATTCTTTCACCTTTTTTATTTTTTTTTTCTCTGGAATTCGAACTGGGAAGCGAATCCGTGCAACTTCGTGATCCTTTTTATTTTGTTCCCTACCAAACAAACTTTCCTTTTCTCTGCTGTTGGCCTGCACTGCAAAAATTGTCTATTCTGAGTATTTTATCTTCCTTGCTTCCAATCTCAAGAAGCAAAGCGATACGGCAATTGGTTTGTTTTCTCCAAAAATGGGCGAAAGCTAAAAGTGAAATTCTTCTTCCTGATGCCCCATATGCTTTGTTGAAATTCTTCAGATAAGAAAGAGAGAGAGAGAGAGAAGAAGAAGAAGAAGCTAAATGCTGAGAGATAAGATGGTGGTGAGGAAGGTTGGGAAGTACGAAGTGGGGCGGACGATCGGCGAAGGTACCTTCGCCAAAGTTAAGTTTGCTCAGAACACGGAGACTGGTGAGAGTGTGGCCATGAAAGTGCTCGATCGCAGCACCATCCTCAAGCACAAGATGGTCGATCAGGTATCCCTCAATTTCACAAATTTGTTTGGGGTTGACTGATTGTTAATCTGCTAATCAAGACCTTGTCTATTGTCTTTTTGTGTTTTGAATTGTTTTTTCCAATTCATCAGATGATTAATTTTGAAGTATCTTCGTTTGAACTAATGAAAAATTGAAAATTGAGCTAAAGTCCTCTCAACACTATGCTTCTGCAAACCTTGTTTCTTAGGAACAGCTTGTAGCTTACAGCTAATTTTACATTTTAAAAAATAGTCAAATTTATTCTCTTATATTTTTATATATTTTTTTAATTTTTCAAGGTAAAAATATCAAATTAACAAAAATATAAAAATTACCTATTAAGAAATTAATTTTTTTCCTTCTTAAACAAAAAAAAAAAAAAAAAAAAAAATTAATTTTTAACAGTTAGCTATAAAAAAAAGTTAGTTCTTTTATTTCCCAAACCAAGCTTACATGTGCACGCATGAAAAAAGACCTTCACACACAAAAGCGCCATATACTTGCCGTGTTGGACTCTGCACCAAATGCACTGAGATTTTGCTGAAGAGGAGAAAACTAATTCACGGAGATAAGAAAGTTATAGGATGTCCTAAATGGAGATATGAGTTTTATGCATAAGCTAAGTAGGCTGTGCTTGGGAGTTTTAAGTGATGGTTGTGAGGTGTTTCTAAATTATGGGATCTGAGGTGTTTTTAAATATGGGTTCTTAGGTGTTTAGATGGTATGGATTCTAAGCTGTTCGGGAAGTGTAAAAATAATGAATCTATGCTTGGAAGTTTATTTTTTAATGAGTTTTGAGATGTTTATTAATGTATATAGTGACTAATATATCCTTATTTATGTTAAGCAAATAGCTATTAGTGTTTAGACATATACATATAAAACAATATAGTATGAAATATATTGAAATGACCACCAAAAAAAAAAAAAAATCAACAATAAAATTCCAAATCACTAAAGGAAAATTTTTCCGAAAATCGCATCCAAAAATACTAATCCAAACAAGTCACATCCATATTTAGATCATTCAAAATATATAACATCCAAAATACTTTTCCCAATAAGTCAAATTCAAATTATAGACCATCCAAAATATGTAACATTCAAAATATTAGTCCAAATAAGTCAAGTTCAAATTATAGACCATCCAAAATACTCACAAGCTTGCAAATCAAAAAGAGGACAAGTTCACAAATAAATAAATATAATAATTTAGCAAACAATTTCTCTGTATGTGTTCAATTCATGAATATATATTTATATGTATGTATATGTAAATGGTTTAATCACCACCATGAAAATCCCTGTATGGGTGGACGAGGCGAAGATAACAATTAATCAACAAATGAATATGAAACAAAAACCCAGGAAGGCAGCATGATCATTTCAACTACATTTTACTTCTAATACTTTTGCTAGGCCAGTTGACTATGGTAGAGGTGCCCTTTGAGACCTTTGAACCCATCAACGAAGTATATATATGTATATATATCAATCAGTGGGACTGCAACAACGCAAAATGGAGAATATGAGTAATGGGGTTTTGTTAAGAAAGGTCAAATTTGGATTTCAGTATTTTTACAAGGGCATTATTATCCACAATTTTATGAATCTATGAGAACCTCCAAATCGATGTGTTCAAAAAATTGGAACAAAACATCCACTCATGGGTTCTAAGTTTTTCAACAAATTCATGAGAACACCCCAGACCTTGTCACTTAAAATCTCCTAAGTATGGTTTTGTATGAACATCTTAGAACCCCTACTTTAAAAACTCCTCAGAACTCATGAACTTTTAACTCTCAAGCACAACCTTATCCCCAGCAGCGGGATATACGTTGGATTGGAGCCCTCCTACATTTCATTGGAATGGTATTTGTTCTTGCACCATGGTATTATCCCTCCTTTTGCCAACTTGACTACAATTTTCAGTCGTAACTCGAAGCACATCTTTTAGTAGGAATTCAAATATATATATAAAATAAATTCTCATCCGAGCGTTAGAACATCAAAGACCTAGCTTGGCTCTTAGTTTTGAGTTTGTACCATAGTCTTGGCACCAAGTATTATGTAGCAGAGCTAGAGAGCTGTGTCTCCTGAAGCAATTGAATGTGGCTTTCTAATTTTATATTTACATTATGGCCTTTAGCTTGGCTATTTTATCTGGGTCTTGTTTAGTGCTAGACTCGGTTCAACTGTATGTACTAGCAGAGAATTCCAGGCAACCTGTGCATATCATGAAATGTTAAAAATAGAGTAACGTGTAGAAAAATGTGTACCACAGTACATTGCTCCTGGTTCATCATACTTTATACGTCTATACTTTTAATATGGTTTAAAAACTTTCTACAAACTCTACCTTAGATTTAAGATCAACTGTAACACAGAACTAGCCTAATCTACATTAACCAATTTTGTAATTCTTTGTTCATTTAAGAAGAGAGAGTAGTTGAAAATCTACAAGTTTTTTCTCCAAAAAAGTAATGAAATATTTGGAATTTGTAAGTGTTCAGGCTCTAACATGAATGACTGGCAAGTGGGGATTTTCTCTTTTCCATGCACTTCTGGTCTCCTCTTTCTCTCTTGCATGCGTATTGATGTGCAAGTGAATTTTCAAGTTGATGTCCCACAGAGATTTAACTTTTTTTTTTTTTTCCTTTTTCTATCTGGCAGATTAAGAGGGAGATAACCATAATGAAGCTTGTCCGACATCCGAATGTTGTTCGTCTGCATGAGGCATGGGCTTAGAGTTTAGGGTTTAAGCTATAGTTATAAATTTTTTAAAGTTATTTACAGGCTCCAAGAGTCTGGTTTATTCTTAATGACTTGTTTCCTTCTAATGTAGAGTATTGTTTTACTAGGTTCTGGCTACTCGCACAAAGATCTATATAATCTTGGAATTTATTACAGGTGGTGAATTATTTGATAAAATAGTAAGTTTTCTAATCAAGGCCCAGCTGGACAAGATATATGCATTTTTCTTCTTCATCATACAATGATCTGGTGATGTTGCACATTTTTATTTAGGTTCACCATGGACGACTTAGTGAAGCTGAATCAAGGAGATACCTCCAGCAGCTCATTGACGGTGTGGATTACTGCCATAGTAAGGGAGTCTACCATAGAGATCTAAAGGTGTTCCTTGTCCGTCATTTGGAATGCTATTCTGTTATTAATTTTTTATGTAATTCTAACCATTGTTTATTCTATTTACAGCCTGAAAATCTTTTACTAGATTCTCGAGGAAATCTAAAAATTTCGGATTTTGGGCTTAGTGCCTTGCCTGAAGAAGTAAGATACTTGATAATCTTTAGTCTCTTCTTAATCTTTATAACATCAATAAAGAGGTGCTATTAAAGAACTTGTTATTTTGTGGTGATTTTGCTCAGGGAGTCAGCCTCCTTCGAACAACTTGTGGGACTCCTAACTATGTTGCACCTGAGGTAAGTACAAGCATCTCTTTTTCCTACTTCAATATGATTTAACGCGGATAGAAAATGTTGCTTTGAGTCTATTTAGTCATGCATTAATTGCATGCTAACAATTTTTTCATCGTTTTCTGTTCTAGGTACTTAGTCACAAGGGTTATGATGGTGCCATTGCTGATGTCTGGTCCTGTGGTGTCATTCTATATGTTCTGATGGCAGGATATCTCCCATTTGATGAAATTGATCTCACCACATTGTATAGTAAGGCATGGGCTATTTTTTCTTAGATTGTAATATTATGCGCAGGGAAAAAAGCTTTTAATTTCATTTTACATTGTTGCATTTATTTACCTGTTTTTAACTAGTAAGAGTAAATATTTAAATTAATAGGTAAAGATCTAAATAAATATTATTATTAGTGCTCAAAATGTATTATTGTTATGAAAGTGGCCTTTTAAATGCTGTTTTGTCATGGTGCTGGAGTTGGCCGTTATTGTAACATTATTACATTTGTTTATAACTCAATATTATTACATTTGTTTATCCCATTATTTGTGACCTGGTTACATCAATCAGTTTCCTCCAGTTGATTCTATTAAACACCATACCCTTAACTAAGGCAATCATGACCTTTCTTACTGCCTCACCTGTCTCCCTCCTTGGCCTTCCTATATTTCTTTATGCACGCTCAACCTTAATCAAAGCAATTCTGCTTATTGGTTTGTTTGTTGGTTTAGGTTGCGCAAGGTTTTTCCATCTTAGTTGGAGTCTCATTTTATCTTCAATTGACATCACATAGCCACTTCTAAGTTCTCCCGAATGCATTAATTTCTTATTCAACTTTTTCTTGCAACACCACTCATACATTTCAACACTCTCAATTCAGCCAAACTCATTTTCTGGGCATGTCTTTCCAATGTTTTGAACCATAATATTGAGGGAAATTGAAAATGTTGGCACCAGAAGATCAGGACTTACCTACTGAAGGGGAAAAAAAGGAAAAGAAAAGGAAAAGAAAAAAAGAAATGAGAAGATAAAGAAAATAGTTGAGGGTTTGATCTTTGCCCCCTCTGTATTTTGTTGATGCGGTACTCGTCTTACTGTTTTATACTGATACTGAATCTTGAACTATGTTCTAATCGATATATAACAAGTATCCATTTACACGGGGTTTAATATCCCTGTTCTTAATATATTTTATTAGCATGCTTCTCATCATATTATTTATTTCTTGCGATTTTTTCAACAGATAGAGAGAGCAGAGTTTTCATGTCCCTCGTGGTTTCCAGTGGGAGCAAAATCTTTAATACATAGAATTTTGGATCCAAATCCTGAAACTGTAAGTATTGTTGTCTGACAGTCATTCTGCTTACTTTCAAACGGCATTGGAAGTGAAAATGTAATAAATCTATGCACAATAGGATGGAAGCATCTTGCCTGAAAATAATGCAGCAAGGACTTCCCTAGTTAGTTATTATAGAATTTATATTCATACTTGTGCATATTGTGATTAATTATCGGAATCAGATCTACTTATTCCATGTATTTTGAAAAGACATGTTAATTTTCTATTGATAGTAGCCAACTTTGTTGTACAATTCATCATTACATTTTCCTGGATTGGCCACAATGCCTAAGGAAGGGGAATTTGCTTACTGTCTTTCCTAGAATTCAAGTCTAGACTAAATAAAACGTACTACATGCCATCCACAAGGAGTTGTTTTTATATCATATTAGCTAAGCAATTTTGCTTCTAGCATTAGTTATCAAAAGGGGGAAAAAGGGTTTATTCTTTAGGACCATACCTATTGATGTTGCTATTTATGTCTATTTGGAAGATGTGGACCTGTGTGCTTTTGTCCTGAGAAATCTGATATGCTGACCAACTATGCTGCTTAAATTAATCGTGCATATTGAATTTAATTGCTTAGATATAGTTGTTTGGCTGTGGACCTGTGGTTATTACTGATAGCTTTTATCTTCCTGCAGCGTATTCGAATTGAAGAGATTAGGAATGACGAGTGGTTTAAAAAGGATTATGTTCCTGTCAAGCTTATTGAAGATGAAGATGTTAACCTGGATGATGTTAATGCTGTTTTTGATGATTCTGAGGTTCGTGTCACTTTCAATTTATGTTTCTTTTTCGTATCATTGGGAATTCTACTAAATAATGGAACCATTGCATAGTTTCTAAGATGAGATTGGTGGTAGAAGTTCTCCTTTGTGATGAATCTTTCTACTCTTCATTGCTACAGCTCTGAATCCACAGATTGGATGATTAGGAGTTAAACTCATTTTGCAATCCAGGTCTTCTTTGTTCATATTAATGTTTAAAAATCTTTGATAGTGGGTTGCCCCATCTATCGACTTCTGTACCTGCTGAACATTTTATAGAATCTGGCTCTCTGGATAGAATGCTGGCACAATACAATGGCTTCAATGACCACCCACATAATTCTTCACATAACTAAGTTTTGGCTTTGGCAGTACAGCCTCAGTTGTCCTTGACTCGAACATTGCACTTAAAAATTACAAATGAAAAGATTATTAGATTATAGGTACATGAAAATTTAAAATATGGATTTACTTGCTTGTGTGTACACACAGATGGGGTTTAGACTTGAATGTTCTATGAGAACAACTGCCTTATTTTCTCATCGTTGCACTCTTCACATTTCTGTCAATTTGTTTTATATATTCTGAGCCTTGTGATTTATGCATTCCTTAATTCGATGAGGAGGACACCTGCTTCACTGTAGAATTTCACTATTAAAACTGTAGTTTCTGTTACTCACTTTATAGAGTAATTTTCTCTTTCCTAGCTGTTGTCTCTTTCTCGCAAAACTGGTGGTTTGACTGCTGGCTGTGTCTGGTTTTTTTGTTGAAAGTTGCTGTGTGCCTGTTACTGGTTTGCCTCAAATTAGCCTGACATTCGTGGTGTTTTGTAGGACGAACAGGCTGATGAGCAATACAAGAATGAGCTTATGGGTCCTCTGACTCTTAATGCATTCGACCTAATTATTCTTTCTCAAGGTTTAAACCTCTCAGCATTGTTTAATCGTCAGCAGGTATGAATAATGAGGTTGTTAATTATGCTTCAGTCATTTGTATTTGATTACCAAGCAATCTCACTTTTATCTCAAACATGACCAAACTTGTGTCCCGCTCCCCCCCCCCCCCCCCCAAAAAAAAAAGAGCAACCCAGCATACCACTTGTACTGCTGCCTTTATTTTTCCAATTTGCCACATTAGGAGCATGTTGCCTTGTCGCCTCACTTTTGTCACGCACATTATTGAGTCCAAGTTTTAATGTCATATCAATTACTCATTTCATAATTTTATTTGATTTGGCTTTATTGAATTTCTTGCATTCTTGACAGGACTCTGTGAAGCATCAAACGCGGTTTGTTTCACAGAAACCACCGAAAGTGGTTTTATCGAGTATGGAAGTTGTTGCACAATCAATGGGTTTTAAGACACATATTCGAAATTTTAAGGTAGACCAGTTGAAAGTTTGCTAGTTAGAACTTCAGTGAACTCGATCAATTTCCTGCTGCTACTTGTTATCTTATTTTGATATTGGAAATTGACATGCGAAATAGTCTATGTTTTATTTTGCTTTTGGTGTCATTTCCTGTTGATCCTATGAAGAGTGATCTCACAAGTACTCCCTAAAACATAAAAATAATGCTTTGTTATTTATTTTCAGATGAGGGTGGAAGGTGTTTTGACAAATAAGATGTCCCATATTTCCGTCATTCTGGAAGTGAGTTCTCAGCCCTGAACCTTGGTAGTCAATTTTGGCCACCAGTCGAACTTAAGTTTGCTAATCATTTTTCGGACAGGTATTTCAAGTTGCTCCTACATTCTTCATGGTTGACATTCAGAAAGCAGCTGGGGATACTTGTGAATACCTCAAGGTCCGTTTCTTCTTTTGCTTTAGTTTCCAGATGTCCATGTATATTTGGCACACATATATATGTGTATACATTGCTCCTCCAATTGGTTAGCTTGCCCTTGCTCTATGTGATTATTGTGAAATCTTCCTCCCCTTTCTTCCCCTCTCACTTCTTTCTTTGTAGATGGAAATGATAAACGTACATCAGTTTTTAGGATTCAGGTCATTGAGCTTTACATTTTTATGCTTACAGTTTTACAAGAATTTTTGTGACAAGCTTGAGGATATCATCTGGAAGCCACCTCACGAATTCTGCAAATCAAGGATTACCAAGACTAAGAGCAAAAGGCGTTGACGCAACTATGTTGGCTAAATTGTGTTTTCTTATACAGTGCCACTCTCTCTCTCTTTCAGAGACTAGGAGCATCTATTTGAGTTACCTAGCCTGACCACTCCCAATCTCCAACCTCTAAAGGTAAAAAACGAGAAAAATAGTATTTTTGCTTTTGTAAATTAGTGTTGTAAATCTCCATTTACTCGAGCCTTATAATGGCGTTTTGTAGTTAGAAATGTATGAGCTGAGAGGCTTGCTACGGGTGTTTTTTCAATTTACTATTATAATGCTATTTTGGCATTTTGTGGTTAGAAATGTATAAGCTGATGGTCATTCTTGGTAAGTTATTATTATTATTATTTTTTTTTTAATGCATTTTGTAGTTACAAATGTTCTGACTTTAAGGCTTCGTTCGTTTTAATACAAAATGTTTTGTGGAAAATTTATTTTCTTATTATTATTATTTTAAATACGAGTTGTTTACACTTAATAAATAGATTTAAAAATAATGAAAGCTACAATTAAATTGTAACTTACACTGTAAATCAATCGAATTGAGCCGAACGGTAAGATGTTTAAATTAAAGTTGTTAAATTTAACTAGTTTTAAAAAATTAGATGGTATTTAATTTGTTGAAGATGTTTAAATTAAAGTTGTTAAATTTAACTAGTTTTAAAAAATTAGATGGTATTTAATTTGTTGAAGATGTTTAAATTAAAGTTGATAAATTTAACTAGTTTTAAAAAAATAGATAGTTTTACTCGAGTAAGCTTTTAATCGAATTAATTTTGAGTGGAGATTGAATAATTAAATATATTATACTTATATTTATTGATTATTAATTTATTAAATTGAACTCAAATTGAATATTGTGACTTAAAATTATAATTTAGATTTCTATTCTTTAATGTTTCGTATCAAATTGAGGGAGCATATAATCGAATCAACTCGTTGAAGTGTCGGGTAGGTTGGTTGATTTTGCAGCCAACCTCCCTACAATTCTATCGTACTTTGCTTTGCAAGATGTTGAACTCACATACCCGCCAGTTAGACTCCAAGCTCTAATAACTTATTTCACTTTTATTTATTTTTTTTACACTTAACATTATAAATATATTTTTTTGTTTTTTGAAACTCACCATCATAAAATTCACTACTCCCGTGATCATCACTAGTCAGGACTGGCGCCTGGGAGGTCAATTTCTTTTTTCTTGAATTGAATTTAGGCTTAGAAAAAATTAATTAATATTATAAATAATATTTGGTAAATGGTACAATCAATTAGATTTCTAAAATTTAGATTATGGCACTGTTTAGAGTGCCAAGAAAAAGAATAAAACAAAATAAATCTCTAATAACCTCTATAAATCACTAAAATTCTCTATTATACATTTACACATTCCCACCTTTATTAATTGTAAAAAAAATTAATGTTTCGCTAAAAAAATGCAAGAGGTTAATCGAGTGCGTAAATTTTTTTTACAATCGTATTCTTCAAGTTAAAAACTTTCAAACGAGTATCATTGTTACTATTTTATACGAATTTTTTTGGATCCGTTAGAACGGATTTGGAAAAACCGTTCTAACGATTTTGGCGCTGTGCATCTCCAAAGAGACATTTTGAATCCGTTAGAATAGATTTGAAAAACCGTTCTAATGATTTACCACTATCGAAAGAGAGAGTAAAACTATTGTGCAAGATATTAAGTATTAATTTTTTGAATCTGTTAGAACGGATTTAGGAAACCGTTCTAACGGTTTACTACTGTTCATATCCAAAAAACGCAGTTTGCAATGAAAACATCAAACCCCAAAATTAACTACAAACTACGTTTTATTTCAATTTATTTTATTTTTTTCTTGTTTTCTACCACTCCAAATGTTACCCATATATAAAAATTAAGAAAAAAAAAATTTAGAGAGATTAGTCCATAATCTAAATTTTTCTAATTCAAAATTTATATGTATTGGTGATGATATTTTTTTTAATGAGATCAATCAATTTTTAAAATTTTATAGAAGGTCAAATCATAATATAAAATTTTTACATGTAAAGTAGCATTTTTTAAGTTTTAGAAGGGACCATGACTCCAGGCACACTATGGCCTCGTTCCTGCCAATAACTCTCGTTACAGCACCCTATAAATTCAGTACAGCCCTTTGGAGTCCCTTAACCCCATCTATATTACCACCCCCATCAATTATTAGTCTATTAAGTGACAGATACTCCAAAATCGTATTAGTTATAAAATATTTTACACTTTAATCAAATCACAATACAACATTATCTTTTAAATTAGGATAAAGTTATGTATTTTTGCCAAATTTCGAAAGATAAATGCAATCACATAAATATATATATATATTTATAGATTATACAGATGTCAATATTACACATTTTAGTTTAACATTCCACTAGCTTTTCTTTTTTTTAATTTTTTCATTTCAATCAAAATTTAATTTTTTTATTTGCTAATTTTTAAGCATGTTATTGGCCTTAATTAAAAAATTACAAAAAAAATGCTTCTAAACTCATGCAAGTATGAAAAAACTAAGTTTTTTTTTCTTTTTTTTTTTTAAGTCAAATATCTTGTTTTTACTGTAGGTAAAATTTTTATGTTGTATTACTTTTTTTTTTTGGTAGCCCTTTTAAATGAATAATTAAAAAAAAAAGCCGACTTTTCTTTCTTCTATCGGCAATTGTACATTCACAATCGTGCAATCTAAAATGTGAGGCAAGGCAATCTCACCGGGACCAACCAAATTGAAAAGGGCCAAATTAATCGATCATTACGCTTGCCAGCACCGCCACGTTGATTAGCCTGTGAAGTGGATTAAAAATTACACGAATTCAATCTCAACTTCAATAAATAAAATAGTTCATAAAAAATTGGTTAAAATAAATACATTAGTAATTTTTACATTTGTTAAGAGGACAAATTAATTTTTTTAAAATATATTATTTTCTCTAACCTCTCGCCCTCCCACCAACGCAGTACCTTAAAAATATATATGTATATATTCATGCATTTTGGAAGTTCCGATATGCCGGCAGCTTCTTTGAAAATCACCCGCTAATCTAATTAGCTTAGATTGTCCAAACAAAATTAACCTAATTAAAAAAACAGCTGTGGATAGCATCAACCAATCAAACCACAGAATTCAACAATTAGAATCGGGCCAATTTGGATCATTTGATGGTTCTTTATTTCAGAACTTTGATCATAGCCGTGTATGCTTTGTGAATATCGGCTTTTTCGAATTCAACCCCAACATTATAGCCCACAAGGGCATAAGGGCACCTTTGTAATTGCACTTTGGTGGGAAAAAAATAAAATAAAAAAGGTATAAGCACAAATCTTTATAGTATTGTTGTTTTGATGCAAAATAGTAATTAATCTTTCTTTTTGTAATGTTTTAAATTATAATTATGGTTATTTGTGCAATTTTCTTACTGAAATTGTCCCTCCAAATGAAAAGAAGAAGAAGCAATAATGTTCTTGTTTTATATTTCTTCAGATGAAACTTATTGTGCATGGCTGGAAAATGTTTATCGATATAATAATGCAAATTCATATTACCAAAATTTAAGTTCTATAGTGAAATCTATTCAATACTTACAAGGGATGATATTAATTATTTTTTATATAACTTAAACACAATAGACCTAAGTAAAATCACAACAACAAAATACTAGTTTAATGGCCAAAATAATTACCCGACATACAAACAACTTCTAATTACATTTTTCAAACTAATAATATTATTTTAAAGAAATACAAAGGACGCTTATATATTAGTGACCCTCTTGGTGAGACTTAAAAGTGTCATCTCAATAAGATGGCTTGACTTATTTTATGACACTTTAAATGTCAAAATATATAATTTTTTTGACACTTTGAAATATAAATAGACTTTATATTTTAAGAACCGCTACTATGACTTGTTAGTGGCACTTGAAATGCTATTATTTTAAAAAGTGTTATTATGTGATCCTTAAATGGCACTTTAAGTGTCATAAGTAAATATTTTTATAGTATTAGCAAATGTCATTAGAATCTAATTATTATAAAAGAAATAACCTAATTATTATTTAAGCATTTTTATTAGTGTTTGTAATTAAATTCTATTTTATTAGCGTTTTTTTATTTAACACCCAATATAATTAAGGTGCATTTTGAGTGACAAAAAATTATGAAAAATATGACTTGGATAATGTTTTTTACATTTAAAGTGCAATCACCAAATTATATTTTTAGATATGAATAGTGAAATTTTTTTACTTTTGCATCAGCTTTTTAGAGAGAAAAACTGTTTGAACGGTTTTTTTAGTCTATCGGAACGATTTTATATCAGAATTTATTGAAAGTCGTTAAAAAGTTTTGGGATTTATAAAAAATTTATTGGAGTTTATGGAATATTATTGGGGTTTATAAAAAATTTATTGAGATTTGTAAAAAGTTATTGGAATATGTAGATACAGATAAATTTATATAAATTTTACGAAGTACTAGAAGGGCAAAATGTGTTAAAAAATTTTAAAAATTTTCAGAGATTTTTAGCAATTTTAATTACACCAAACACCTCCTTAGTAGGTAAATTTTACAAATATTTAATTTATAAGCAAGTGAGTCTCTAAAATGGTTCATTCACATCAATTAAAATTACAAGTTATAATTATAGTGATTTTATATGTAAAAGAAAGAGTAAAATTGTAGTTTTTTACTTATGTGGAACACAAAAAAAAAAAAAAAAAAAAACTTTGTGAATGAGGGGAAAAAAAAAAGAGAGAATAGGAGAGAACGAAGGAGAAGAGAGTGCCACAATTGCTAAATAAAAATTAACATTCTCTAATAAAGTGCCATTAAATGATTATATTTTATTTAAAATTTAATAGTATTTTTTAAAAGTGTCACAATTACTATTCAATAAATAGTGTTATTTCTTACTAAAGTGTCATTAAACTAGTATAATATATTTGTTATTAAATGATATTTCTTAAAAATATCACGACTAATAGGAGAAGGATGCCAAATTATTCAAGTTTTACTCGATTTGATATCCTATGTGGATGTTATAGTAAAATTATTTAGAAAAATATACCAAATATATGCACACAAACAATAATTATTTGGAACCCTATAACTTAAGTGCACCCCGAGTGCTTAATTGGGAGTGGAGGCACACAACAGGTATTACTTGCTGTATCACAACTTGACAATTTCGAGTATTCTTAATAAAAAAAGTTAAAAACGACATCATTTTAAAAAATAAAGAAACAGTTTAGATGGGAGGAAACTCTGAGGACAATTTAATATTCAATCAAATTATGTCCATACAAATCTCCTTTATACCTTTCACCACCTCTATATTAACAAACCACCTCCGAGAAAGACAGCCGTATTCTCTGTCCCATCGCCATGGGAACCGTGTTAGAAGAGACACCGCCAGTGAACAACAACGCAGACGACGCCGTCGAAGAGGACGAAGAACTCTCTCCGGTGGAAGAAGTCCGACTGACGGTGCCCAACACCGACGACTCGTCGCTCCCGGTCTGGACTTTCCGGATGTGGGTCCTGGGTATATTCTCGTGCGCACTCCTCTCATTCCTCAACCAGTTCTTCTCCTTCCGGAAGGAGCCACTTGTCATAACCCAGATCACCGTCCAGGTGGCCACCCTCCCCATCGGACGATTCATGGCCGCTGTCCTTCCCGCCACCAAGTTCCGGATCCCCGGGTTCGGGGACAGGGAGTTCTCTTTCAACCCGGGGCCGTTCAACATGAAAGAGCACGTGCTCATCACCATATTCGCCAACGCTGGATGTGCTTTTGGGAACGGTTCGGCTTATGCCGTCGGTATTGTCACCATTATAAAGGCTTTCTATGGCCGGAATATCTCCTTCTACGCTGCTTGGCTTCTTATCATCACCACCCAGGTCACTATAATACTCTCTCTCTCTTTGCATTGGTATGGCCCTTTATTTGGTTGCTGAGAAAATAATTTTTTTATTGTATATAATTATTTCTTGTTTATAATTTTGTTAGTTTCCCCTCCTATAATTTTGTTAATTTATCTTCATTATCCACTTATTATTTTTTTTTTCCAGTGTGCATAATTAATTCACAGTGAAAATTACTAATTATATTAAAATATATTTTTATTTTTTTAAAATCAATTATTTTCACAAATTTTATTACATTATCATAGTTATTCTTAATAATTTTATTATAAAATATTACACTTTCTCCAAGACAACATGTAATTTTTGTTCTTAGTAACTAAAAATTAGATTTGCCCCTTATTGTCAAGAGGATGTATTGATAACATTTTTGTAACAAAGTACATGCTACTAGTGTGTTATTGTTTCACAAGTGCATTAAATTATGGAAAAATAGCACCACGTTTGAATTACTAATGAAGAATGATAGTTTGCAAGAAAGATTTTTTAAAATAAGTTGGTAGATGTAAAAGATTTTTATACTTATCATTTTAAATAAAAATATCTTTGTTATATATGCATATTGTAATTATAAAATTGTCATTGATTGATCATTCTAGCAATTTATTTTTGTATAATCAAATCATTATTTCCTTAGTTATGCTGACTTTTGCTACTGCTTGTATCATCTATTTGTATCATATATGTTAATAATTGTTCATTAATATGAATAAATCAAAAACTGAATGGGCATTAACATTTCCCAAACCATGGAAGCACGACTGTACAATTAATTTAACTGTTACATATTTTCTTTCATAATCTCTGCAACCAAACAGTGCCGCGTTATCGTTTTGGAATTCTTGGCAACCAAACAGAGCTGAAAGCCTGAAAGGGTATTGGTTGTTTGGCTTTTCCGGTTGTTGGATTGTGTATCGTATTGTTGCTAGAGTGCGTGTTTATCGACCAGTTTACAGTTGATGATGATTAGTTGTTTGTTCCATCACATCTGATTACTTGAATTTGAGGTTAAATCGCTAACATGCGCCGCGTTATGGTGGGCCAGGTTCTGGGATATGGCTGGGCTGGGCTCCTAAGGAAGTACGTAGTGGAACCGGCGCACATGTGGTGGCCCAGCACCCTTGTCCAGATCTCTTTGTTCCGGTGAGCTTTCTTTTGGTTTTCAAGCTTGTGACCAGGAAAAAAATTAATAATAACAATAAAATACAATAAAAATTGATATTGCTTTGCCTAGAAAAATCATCTCATGTAACAATTATATAAATATAATATTTATTGTAACCTAAAATTTTACAAATTTATACACCACTCATCTCATATGTTAAAATCACAGACTTGAGGGTAAAATAAGTGTTAATTCTTATATAATAATAATAATAATAATAATAATAATAATAATAAGCTCTCCCAAAAAAATATGGCACTAAATTTGATTATTTCCCTTTATGTATATCAATCAAAAAAATCTCAATCCATCAATTTTTATGGACTCATAGGCATGTAAATCAAATTATAAATCAAATTATAAATATATTAAAATTTTTTTTAAAACAAATATACTTAAAATTCACAAAAAAAAAATTAAATTTTGAATTCGGATTTGTGAATTTGATAATATAAACCGTATAAAATCCGTCTAGTAATAACTCATTATTAAATAAATATAATTAAATTCAACCTCTTTAATTACAATATGT
This sequence comes from Vitellaria paradoxa, assembly GCA_019916065.1. Taxonomy (NCBI): domain Eukaryota; kingdom Viridiplantae; phylum Streptophyta; class Magnoliopsida; order Ericales; family Sapotaceae; genus Vitellaria; species Vitellaria paradoxa. Next base: position 10,637,431 of record CM034233.1, read on the forward strand.
TTATGACTCAACTCAAATTCATTTATTTGCAAGTCCTAATAATTGCGTTTATAAATTTTTCTTAATTCGTTAGACCTATCAAACAAGGTCTATATAAATTAGAGATCGCCGGTGTGGTGACAATTCTATTTTAATAAAATAAAAATTTGGACCCGCAACTAGGTGAAATAATAGTTGACATATTTTGTATTTTATATTTTTAATTTATTAAAATGAAATTTCTATTACAAGAGGTCTTTTGTTTTGAAATATTTTCAATAAAAAAAAGTAAACAAATTTTAGAAATATTTTCACTTAATCCAAAATAAATGAAAAGGAAAATTTCTCCGCAGGACACTGCACGAAAAAGAAAGTGAAGATGAAAAATCAAGCGGCAAAAGGCGGATGTCAAGGCCAAAATTCTTCGTGATTGCAATGGTCTGCAGCTTCCTGTGGTACTTATTCCCGGGCTTCTTGTTCCAAACGCTGCAAAGTATCTCGTGGGTGTGCTGGGCGTTCCCTCACTCCGTCACCGCCCAGCAGCTCGGCTCGGGATTCAACGGCCTAGGGATCGGAGCCTTCTCCCTCGACTGGACCGCCGTGGCTTCCTTCTTGTTCAGCCCTCTCATCTCTCCCTTCTTCGCCATCGTCAACGTCTTCATTGGCTACGTGTTGATAATGTACGTGGTCATGCCAATCTCCTACTGGGGGCTCAACGTCTACAGCGCCAAGACCTTTCCCATATTTTCTTCCGACTTGTTCACTGGGCAGGGTCAGGTGTACAACATAACGGCGATAGTTAATGACAAGTTTCAGCTTGATTTGGAGCAGTATGAGAAGCAAGGGCCGGTACGCTTGAGCACCTTCTTTGCTCTTACCTATGGCTTTGGATTTGCTACCATTGCTTCTACTCTTACTCACGTTGCCTTGTTCTATGGAAGGTATAATGTTCTTCTCTACTACTCCATTGGAGTCCTGTTTAGTTGCATTATATATTGATTTTCTTTAACGAGAAATTACATTATCAATTGTCACGAAAAATAATTTAGTGGATGTAGCACGTTACCGTATTAGTAGAGCAGATGCAAAGTTCAGTGAAGACAATTGTTGTACTTGTTCTGGGAAACCCGGGGGGGAGAGGGGGTGCAAAATTAGTCTTCCACAATCTAGCCATGGCATAGATCTTCATCACAGTGAACACAAAAAAATGAACCACCCAGAAAATTCAGCTTCCCTCAAGATGACTTTATTCTAGACAAAAAAAATTTAGCTATAGTGGCTAAAAATCACTGTAAATTTCCAAGGTAACAGGGAGATTTATGAACGATACCGAGCTTCTTCAGAGGGAAAGGAAGACGTTCACACAAGAATGATGAGGAAGTACAAGGACATACCTTCTTGGTGGTTTCATGTGCTTCTGGCGGCAACCATGTTGGTCTCGCTTGCACTCTGCATCTTCCTCAAAAAGGAGATCCAAATGCCTTGGTTCGGACTTCTACTCGCAGCTGTCATTGCCTTCTTATTTACCCTCCCCATCAGCATCATTACTGCCACCACAAATCAAGTAATTTTCTGTTACCCTTATGTTAATTAATACTTTTGTAATAATTACGCTTCGAAAATTTGCTTTTAGCTCTACCCGAATTAGTTCTAGAGAACATAATTAGTTGTAACCTGCGGATAAGGATTTAATTGAGTAAACCTTCAAATTTGCCTATGAAGTCTGATTTGTTATATATATATATATATATACACACCGTATGTATGTTTGATATCTTTACAGACACCGGGGTTGAACATCATCACGGAGTACATAATGGGATTAATGTTGCCTGGGCAACCCATAGCTAACGTGTGCTTCAAAACGTATGGTTATATGAGCATGAACCAGGCAATTTCCTTTCTTAGTGATTTCAAGCTAGGCCATTACATGAAGATTCCTCCGAGATCAATGTTCTTAGTTCAGGTACTTCCACTTGTCACTCTAGCTAATTATATAATCCCATAATTAAACCTAGTTTCTATTCCTAACTAATTCCTGATTTTTCATGTAGTTTATAGGAACATTAATTGCAGGAACAATCAATCTCAGCGTCGCGTGGTGGCTATTGACCTCCATTGACGACATCTGCAACGTTGATCCCAAATCAAACAGTCCTTGGACATGCCCCGGTCAGCGCGTCTTCTTCGACGCTTCTGTCATCTGGGGTTTGGTCGGACCAAGACGAATCTTCGGACCTTTCGGAGACTACCCAGCGCTCAACTGGTTCTTCCTCGGAGGATTTTTAGGACCCTGTTTGGTATTTATACTCCACAAGTTGTTCCCCAAGCAATCCTGGATTCCCCTAATCAACCTTCCGGTGCTCCTCGGAGCCACCGCCTCTATGCCCCCAGCAACGGCAGTGAACTACAATTCCTGGATACTGGTTGGGACAATCTTCAACTTCTTCGTCTTCAGGTACAGGAAAGATTGGTGGCATAGGTACAATTACATCCTCTCGGCGGCTCTCGATGCTGGGGTGGCTTTCATGGCGGTTCTTCTTTACTTCGCTGTGGGAATAGAGGACAGAAACGTTAAATGGTGGGGTACTGTGAATTCTGAGCACTGTGATCTCGCAATTTGTCCCACGGCAAGGAATGTAACTGTGGAGGGTTGTCCTGTATTTTAAGCCCCATATTCCATACTTTTCTCCAAACCTGTCAAGATTTAATGAAAAGAATCAATGCAGAGGTTCTTACCAAACTCTGTGTGTGTGTGTGTGTGTGAGAGAGAGAGTGAGTTTGAGAGGGAGAGATGGAGTGCTTCATCTAACGTAATTTTAATTTTGGTCTCGTTTGATTAGTTAAAAGTTACTACAATTAAAAAAAAAAATTTCAAATATTTACCTAATTTTAGGTTTTGTTTGATTAGTTAAAAGTTACCACAATTTAAAAAAAAATTACAAACATTTACCTAATTTTATTAACTTTTATTAATTTCGTTTTCCGTGCATTTACTATCAAATTTTACAAATTTTAAAAAAAAAAAGTTAGAAAAAAACTGTAAAATATTATCTATTTTTTTCAATATTTGTCAATTTTTTTACAGGATTTTCGGGTAAAACTATTGGAACCAATGGGTTCTTTTGGTGAATTTTAATTGATCTTTGAAATGTTAAAAAGTAACTAACATAATCTATTTTTTTTAATTTCTTTGATACTTTTCAGTCATCCAAACGACATCGTATATCCAAATGCTCAGTGTCTTTAACAAAGAAAAGATTATTTCTATGTTTTCTCGCGTCTCTGAGACTAAGGGTTTGTTTGGTGCGGCGAAAAATAATAAAAAATACAAACAATATGATTTGGAAAAATTTTTAGCGTTTGGTGCACACATCTCAGACCGCATTTTTATAGATGAACGGTAGGATTCCCGTTTCGACAGATTGAATTTTTGTTTAAACGGTTTCAAAATTTTGTATTAGTAGTGGCTTCTTTGCAGACTAAATCGAACTCGAAATGCCACTGGTGTCGGAATAGTTTTCAATGATCTATTTAAACGGAAGTTAGTAGTGCCAAATCGTTAGAACGGTTTGGTGTAAACCGTTTGAATAGTATTTAACTATTACGCTTTATACTTTATCCTTCTATGCAAGTATCCAAATGATTTTTATAATCAGTCGAAACAACTCCAGAAAAATTAGTCATAGTGAGTTTCATTCGGTAACTTGAGAGTTTATGGTGAAAATAACAAAAAAAATTTTTTGCTATTTAATTAACTAAATTCCAATTTTTGACTTTTTTTAAAAGGTATTGAACTATTTTCGAATTTCAAAAAAGTAAGAAAGTGTAAAAATGTAATAGGGATTTTCAATAAATTTTGTTACGCCAAATGGGCCCTAAGGTTCTGTTTGGCGCAATGTAAACGTTAAAAAATTCTGAAAATCTCTAAAAATAATTCACTTTTTATCTTACTGCACATGTTACGAACTCATAAATTATTTTAAATTATCTTACTTTATCCTAATTTTAATCACTTCCAACGCTCTCTAAAAAGAGTTAGTAGGAATGTAAATAGCGTCGGGTCGATCCGATTAGATCCTATCTCAAACGTCTATATTGTAACACCACGTCAGGAAGTAAAGCTATTAAGAGATTATATGATAGCTATGGCCTTCTTGATTTTTGAAAATTTTCATTTATACATGTAAATTTTTTACTTAAAAAAATTTATAGTATGGTTCAGCTCTTTTAAAATTTAAAAAAAAAATTAATTTTGATTAAAAAAATACAACTAGTAGTACATTTAAATTTTTAAAGTTAAAAAAATTTAAATTATAAACCAATCTTCTTAAAATTCAATTATTTTTATTATTATATATAATTCAAATTTGAAAACCTAACTAATTATATCATCTATACATATATATTAATTTATTTTTTATTTATTAAATATAATAAATAATATTAATTAAAATTTTTTTTGGAACCCCAAACTTAAAATCCTAATTTCTTCTCTCATCCCCTACCCAAGCCACCCCTCCCTCAGTCTTAGTCCATGCTTGGGTTGCCCTAAGCCACCCCCCACCCTCTCTTTCTCTTTCTATTCCCACGCTTACCTTTTTTTACACCATTTTTTACACCATACTAATTTGCACTGGTCACTACCCATAGTGACTAATATATTTTATTTAAAATCATTACAGCTGCAAGATGTTATCTTGATTTTGTGTCTGTGATGATTTTGAATAAAATGTACTAGTCACTACAAGGAGTAACCAATGCAAATTAATAAAATGTAAACATGGGTGTGAAGAAAAAATGTAAATGTAGCATTACTATTTCTTTTACTTCCCTCAAACTTGTAACCTGGATCACATTTTGACCATTTGACCATAACGATTTAAATTTTAATTTCTTTCCAATCGACAACTATAATTTTGTTATACTTTAAAAATAATTGCAAACACCCATCATCATTTATAGGGTACGTTGAGAGTGACATAAAGTAAGATAAAATGAGATAAGTTGTAAGTTTGTAATTCGTACAGTGAGATAAAAAGTAAATAATTTTTAAATTTTTTTATCATCTCAAATAGAGTCATAAATAGGTCACAAGTCACAAAAGTTCCATTATTCTCTCTCGAATTTTTCAACTCTGAATTGCTTTCTTCAATTATGTTCAAATACTGTAAGTTGGAAAATTTTTTATAAATTGCAATTATAAAATTCAATGTAATTGATCTTTATTAGTAAAATTTATTCATCCATAATCTATTTACTATTTTTTGTTTTAAAGCCAAATATAATATTATTGTATTTTAAGTTATATCGATAATTTATTTTATTTTAACAAAAAAAATTTTAAAAAATATATAAAGTTAATATATTAGGGCAAGGTCAGGGTTTTCAACCTTAACCTACAACCTGGTAAAAGAAAGAGACAGAATTGTGATAAGCCAAAATGGGTCGAGTTGAGATCGGTTGATCTAAATGGCTAATGTGATGTTAACATAACTAATTTTATGACTGGTGGACACGAAAGGAAAATGGGTGATATAAATTTTCTTCCTTTGAGGATGAAAATTAAAGAAAATTTTTCCTTCCTCAATGTTATTTCTTTAGGAGGAAGGAAAAAATTTGAAAATTATGTGTATATGGTTCCGTTTGGTTTGTTATAAATTTTAAAAAATTTTAAAAAATTATTTATTTTTTATTTTATTGCATAAGTTACGAACTCACAACTTGTCTTATCTTATCTTACTTTTTATTACTCCAAACACATCATATATGTTTAAATATATTATAATTCAGATTTTAAATAAAAATTTAATTTAAAAATAAGTGAGACTTACTTTTATAATCCCTCCCCCTCTTCCTCCCTTCCCTATTTTCCCTCCTCTTTCTCTCCCAGATTCCTTTTCTTACATCTTTCCTTTCAAACTGAATAAGGGAAAATCACTTTTCTCTTCTATTTTCTTTCACCAATTTTTTTCCCTCTCATTTTCCTTCAAACCAAATATAGCCTAGATGGAGAATAATGTAGGAATAAAATGGGCATTTGTATTTTCAATGTTAATTAGTTCAGATCAATTTAAATGTTGGAGTAAATTAACTGAAAATTAAATCTTTTTCCGAGAATAATTAAACTCATTTTATCACGAAAATTCCATCTTTGTTTTTCACGGACCTCTTTCTCTTTCTTCTTCCTACTCAAGAGCCTCCTGTCTACTGAATTTCTAAGAAAAAACTACCAGGAAAATGGGCAATTAACTAGTACCACACACACTTTAGAGCAATAAGGTTTATAGAATAAATATGGCACCGGTTTTTTATCAAAATCAACTTACACTCAAAAGTACAAGGCATGAATTTTTAAAGTTTTAAAACTCTAAATCGAATAAGACACTAATTGAACTCTTAATTACCACATAATCACAGTTTCATTAAAAATGGTAAATTCCAGCTAGAGTAAATGTGTTCTTTGTAAAATATATTTTGTGGCAAACTATTATGGATTTGGGGGTTGACAAAGCACAACTCTGTGACTTGCAATCAAAATTATTTGATTAAAATTTAATAATTTAAATATATTTATGTTTTTTTAATTAAAATAGTGTAAATGTGTTTAAACTTATAAATTAAAATCCAACATTTCCAATTCAATATTATAGAGTGACATAACCTCTTCCCTTTCGACTATTATCACTATCTCTTCACGTTAGAATTGAATTTTGTTTGTATCCAAAAATATATACACATATAGAAAATAAAAAATAACAATTATTAGACTACCCCTGGAATGTCACATTATTTTATTAAAAAATTTTATTTTTGAATTAAAAGTAATATATTATCTAATATAAAATTATTATCGATTCATCATCAGACAAAAATTTGAAGATTTCTTAAAAAACTCAAGATTTTTCTCAGGTGGAATGAAACTATTTTGGCATTGCAGGTTGGAAAAAGTAGTAATTTAGTAGTGCAGCCACTCGCACAAAGATGGTGAAATTTTGTTCTATTTGAAAAATCATAGATAAACGGTGATTTCATATGCGCCCCTATCCGTAAACCCACACCCGTGAATCGCTGAATACATCCAAACCAAAACGTAACAGATTCACTTGAATATCCAACCCCAAAACCCCCGGGGCCCGATTCTCTATCCACGTAAAACTCTGATCTCTTCTCTACTCTCCTCACACAACACACCGATTCTCTACTCTTCTCTACTTTGCTCTCACACAACACAACCCACTCCATTTCTCGCCATTAATCAAACCCAAACACCCCTCCCCCTCTATCGCCATGGGAGCTCTTGAAATTGAGGCTTCGTCAAGATCCAAAGACGAAGGCATTGAGGAAGAGGAAGAGTCCCCAGTAGAGCAAGTGCGCTTGACAGTCTCGAACAGCGACGACCCGTCTCTCCCAGTGTGGACCTTTCGTATGTGGTTTCTGGGTCTGGTCTCGACCGTCCTTCTCTCCTTCCTCAACACCTTCTTCTCTTACCGGACGGAGCCGCTCATCATTTCGATGATATCGGTGCAGGTGGCCACGCTTCCCATCGGCCGCTTCATGGCCAGAGTTCTGCCCAACACCAAGTTTCGATTGCCCGGGTTTGGATCGACCTAGTTTTCGCTGAATCCGGGACCGTTCACATGAAGGAGCATGTTTTGATTTAGATATTCGCCAATGCCGGTGCCAGCGGAACTGCTTATGCCGTTGGTATCGTTGATATAATCAAGGCTTTGTATCACCGGAACATCTCCTTTTTGGCTAGTTGGATTCTGGTTGTAACGACTCAGGTTGGTACAGCTAGATTAATCATACATATACGTATAGATAGATAGATACAGATAATACATATCTATCTACAGATAATACATACATGCATATGTATATGTTATGTATGTACCTGGGATTGTTATTCAAGGCGGTTTTGCGCAGGTTTTGGGTTATGGTTGGGCTGGGATTCTGAGGAAGTACGTCGTTGATCCGGCGCTAATGTGGTGACCGAGCTGTCTCGTTCAGGTTTCTCTATTCAGGTAATAAAAAGGAAAAACGGCGTCGTATGTGAAATCTGTTCTGCTGCACTATAAACGGTGTCGTTTTGGTGCCATTTTGCCTGATGCCCCTTGCCCTTCTCTATTGGTTTACAATGATTATTCATTTAATGAAAACAAATCGAGTAACCTTCCACTAAAATTTTGAAGTTATGCTTTAATGGATGCGGATTTGAGTCTCTTTAAAATTATTAAGGAGTTTACTCAATTTTTAATTTTAAGATTTTAGAAATTAATTGAAGTCGGTAAAAAAAAAAGGTCTAAATTCTCTTTGTTTAAAAAAAATACCTAAATATTCTGAGTTATAAAAAAATGTGGGGTTATTGTAGTTGTTATTTTTTAATTAACTTTCTAAAACACTTAGGGCATTTTTTTATTCTTTTTTTTTTGTTTTTATTTTTTATTTTCTGTTTTGAACTCATTTTTTATTTTGTACTTTTGAAAATAAGGAAAAATCTCAAAATGCATTTAGTCACTTGTATTTCAAAATTTATTTTAAAAAACAGAAAATAAGTTTACATATAAAATAAAAAATGATAAAAAGTCGTTTTAAGTGTTTTTAATCTAAAATAAGGAAATTTTTAAAATAATGAAAATAGAGTATTTTCTATTTTTTTATTTTAAAATTTTTAAAACATAAAATAAAAACAGAAAATAGAAAATAAAAAAATAACCAAATGCCATCTTACATAATAGTCTGACGGAAGTTTAATTCCTTTTCCTTTTTTTTTTCTTTGGTTTTTTTGTTTCTTTTTAATAAAAACTTTGTTTGTTTACCATTTTGGCTGGTGGGCATGATTACGTTTAGAGTATTAATGCTAATTTTGTTAAATTTTTTAAACAGAATGATGCATGTGATACATTTATGAGTTTACGTTAACAAAAATAGCTCATTAAAATATATTATCATTATAGGGTATAATTTTTTTTTTCTCTTCCTTATGGTAGAAAAGTTCAAATTTATGCCATTTTTGTTCTTTCCTGAAAGTATTGGTTTTCCATTTTGTATACAACTGTTTTGCCTTTACGGCAACTATGTATGTTTTACCGTAAATTCAATTACTCGTAGTAGTACTCATTTAAGAACTAACAGAGCCTAAGGTGGGTTTAATAGCAGGAAAAATGGGATGGGAATCATGTGATGTGAGGTCCATAGGAATTTTTATTATCTTCTGGGTACGTGAGGTGAACTAGCTAGGATCTACAGAACATTTGGCAGTACTTCTAATTGAAGTTTTTTTTTTTTTTTTTTTTAAACCTTCCTTTCTCTTTGCCATTTAAAAATTCTACAGAATCTATTTTTGTATTATATATAGCTGTTGGTTATTAAGTCTTGTGAAATTTAAAATTTTAATATAATTTTCTTAAATATCTAAATTTCTTTAAAATCTCTTTACATGTCACATTTTTTTGTTTTGGTTTGTTTGGAGTAAGAAAAAGTAAGATAAATTGAAATAAATTGAGAGTTCGTAATACGTACAGTGAAAAAAAAAAGTTAATGTGATATAAAATTAATAAAAATTTATAGAATTTTTTATTATTTTTCAACAAATCAAACGAGACTTTAGGTTTTCAAAAAAGTTTGTTCAGTATCCATAATCTCTATATAGAAGTATTGATTAATAAATATAAAACTTAACAAACCTAGTTTGAATAGTTTTCTTAAAAACTATGACCACTAACATTTTTTCCTACATGCAATAATTTGATGGCAGTATGCTGTTTCTAAGTGCATGTGCGGTAGATATTGAATGCTGAATTTTTTTTTTTTTTGGGGGAATGTTGTTTTTTTCATGCTTTGATTGTTTGAAATTTTATTTTTTGTACTTTCATGAATTTAAAGGCAATTTGGTGTTTTAAGAAATATTGAAGGTTTAATTATAAATATTTCAAAAGTTTTTTTTAAAAGTTACTTCACATTTTCAGAAAGGTAAATAGTATATATTAAAAAAAAAAAAAGGTAGGAGTCATGTATGTTATGTTATATACCAACATCTTCTTCCTTTACTTTGTAAGAATTTAAAAATGATCTAGTGCTATAATATCGGGGGTTATTTGTTTCAAAATAGTACGGCAATAATCATGTTATAACATTTTGATTTAAAATTTTAAAAATTAAGAAAAAAATTAATTGTATAGCGTTACTACTTAAAATATGTATAATCCACACTATCCTTAATTCAATTTTTATGATAAAGATGTATAATCTACGCTGCCCCTAATTCAACTTTTATGATAGAGATGTACAATATTTTCATTTTAATTCCTTTATTTTTTTATTATTATTGTTATTTTTTGGGGGGAAGAAAGGTGTATAATGATGTAGGCATGTAAATTTCAATTTATGGGGCATTTGAAGTGACAAAAAATAAAATAAAGTAAGATAATTTAAAATAATTTGTAAGTTCATAATTCGTGTAATAAGATAAAAAGTGAATAACTTTTAAAATTTTTAAAAAACTTTTAAAATTTTTCAACATTTTTCATTACACCAAACCAAACTTCAATTTCACCAAGCAAAAGATCGAAGAAATGCTATATATCTGAACATAACACTACGTCGTTTGCAATCTGCAGAGCCCTCCACGAGAATGACAACAATCGGATGTCACGAGGGAAATTCTTCTTGATTGCACTAGTCTGCAGCTTTTCTTGGTATATATTTCCAGGCTACCTATTCCCCGCACTGTCAAACATATCTTGGATTTGCTGGGCGTTCCCCAAATCAGTGACAGCTCTTCAACTGGGTTCGGGCATGAAAGGGCTTGGCATTGGTTCCCTGACCCTTGATTGGTCTGTCATAGCCTCATTCCTTGGTAGCCCACTCATCACCCATTCTTTGCCATTGTCAATGTTTTTGTGGGCTATTTGATAGTCATCTACCTCGTAACCCCACTAGCCTACTAGGGCTTGAACCTGTGCAGTGCCAAAAATTTTCCCATCTTCTCCTCAGATTTGTTCAATAGCCAGGGGCAGCTGCATAATGTGTCGGCCATTGTCAATGACAAGTTTGAGCTTGACATTCCAGCGTATGAGAAGCAGGGACACATTTACCTCAGCGTCTTCTTTCCTATGGCCTATGGGATTGGTTTCGCTGCTATTGTAGCTACTCTCTCGCATGTGGTAACTAATTGTAAGACTATCGAATTTTTCATTGATTGCATTTACTTTATACGTTTCATGAGTCGACACCTGAAATTGCTCAATGAGTTGTGAATTTCAATTGCCCTTTCAATTTATAATTTGCAAAGAATATTATAAGTTGGGGTAGAGTATATTATATATATTTTCTACAAATCTCTTAACTACTTAGTTGTTATTTGGTATCAATAATTAAAACTAACCTTTTAATCTTTTGTATAAACCGAAAAATATACCTTGCTGAAATTATAAATATATCTCCTTAAGTTTTCTTAATTTTTGTGCATAAAAAGGATAAAATTGAATTTTTAAACCCAAAAAGTAAAAATCAAAAATCAACTTTTAGTACCCAACAATCTAAAAATTATTTATTTATTTATTTATTATTATTATTATTTTTTTTTTTTTTTTGCATTTGCCCTGAGATAGCTTTTTAACCTTTTTTTTTTTTTTTTTGGTTCATTTAACAACTTTACCTTTTATAATTTGAGAGATACTTAAGGGTAAGTTTATAATTTTACAAAAAATAAAAAAGCATACTTTTTTGGTTGCTTCTCAAACAGTAACTTATAATAAGTTATTGGTCATAAATGAAATGAAAACACTTGAAATGAGAATTTTCAGTGTTTTTGATATATTTTGAGATAGTATAATTATGTTATATTCAACACTTTTATATTTTACCATCAAATTTATTTTGTTTTCTGTATATTAAATCGTATTATTTTACTTGTTGTATTTTAGAATCATCTTATATTAAATTTATTGATAAAAAATGTTATATATCCATACTAAGTATGGATATGTGACTTTCTCAATGTGTTTAAGTATGGATATGTGACTTTTCTCGAGGTGTTTTTTTTTTTTTTTTTTTTTTCTCAATGATACGAAAATAAGATGGTCAAGTGAGCCAATTTTAAAGTATGTATGAAAAATTGTAATAATTTAAAGTACTAAAAAAAGAAAAAAAAAAAGGTAAAATTGAAGATAAAATATAAAGTTACCGAGAATATTTTATCCTTTGAAATATTGTTCCTACGTAGCAGGCATCTTGCGATTCAAATGCAAGATACTTTCTAACTTTCCCGCGACTTCATACTCAATTTGGTAGGTGTATCGTGTTTGGAATCTGTATCTGCAATGTTTGAATTACTTTTCATGCTGCAGAACTGATTTGTGTTATAAACATAGTAATGTAATTGACTCTGTCTGATGCAGGGAAATATACAACCAATTCTGGGCTTCATACAAAGGAAAAGTAGAGACATTCACACAAAACTAATGAAAAAGTATAAGGACATACCGAGCTGGTGGTTTAATGTGATGCTTGGGGTGTCATTGGTACTCTCTCTCATACTTTGCATCTTCATGAAAGATCAAGTTCAAATGCCATGGTGGGGACTCATTTTAGCTGCACTTCTTGCATTGACTTTCACCCTCCCCATCAGTATCATAACTGCCACAACTAATCAGGTAATAAAGTTGAACGGTAAAATTCAAGGTGGGCTAGATCCAAATTTTATATTTAGAGATGGTAGAGTAAAACTATCAAGTGAATGAAACCAAAAGTAAAAAAATAAAAATAACGAGTTATAAGTGATATTTATGTCTACCTTGCACCTAATCACCTCCATCCATTCTTACTTGCAAGATAATTTATGTAAATTTGAAATTTGGGTGCTTGAGAGGGAGAGGATCAATTGTTTCATTATTGAAAAATTATTTAGTGCTCTTAGGACGCATACTTGAAATCTATTAAAATCTTGTCTCACATATACAATTATAACGAATCCTACTAAAATATTTACGTGACATGATTTTAACAGAACTGAAATACCTCGTTATTTCACTGACCGTGTTAAATTATTCTCTTTCTTTTGTCAGACACCAGGCTTAAATGTAATCACAGAGTATCTAATGGGCATCATATTGCCAGGAAAACCCATTGCATATGTCTGCTTCAAAACCTATGGCTATATAAGCATGGCCCAGGCAGTCTCCTAGTACGTGGGAGTCCGCAACCGCTTCCCCGTAAGGAGTGTGCTCAGGGCAAGGCACGCTCCGTGACCCTAGCCTTCCGTTTATTGTGGCAGACTTCTAACAGCTCCCTCGATCGAGCCGATCAGTCAGGGCTTGTCTAAACTGGTTTACCTTTCGTGACCCTTTACTTTTCTCAGTGATTTCAAGCTAGGCCATTACATGAAGATCCCACCAAGATCGATGTTTATAGTGTAGGTATTAACCCTTTTTCGCATGTGGTTATTGATAAGATTAGCTGTGAAACTGGCCCTTAATTTCCCACGAAATCAAGAACATTCATTATGATTGTAACAGGGGAGTCAAATCTAGTCTAAAAACACATTAACAGTTGGAGTAAAAATTGATATTTTTGTTACAGATGAACTAATTTTTTGTCTTCTAAGTTCCTTCTTTATTTTATTTCATATTTCTTTAGTTTCTTAAATATTACATGCTTAAATTTTTTAAGTCATTAAAATTTTATTTTATTTTATTTTATTTTATTTTAACCATTTGCTTATCTTCAAATTTTCTTATTCTTTTTTCTTTATCTCGTTGAAACACTCCTCCCTGGAAGTGTGCTGGAACAATCATAGCTGGAACAGTTAATATCATCACAGCATGATGGCTGCTGACAACCATCAAGGACATATGTCAGGAAAATCTACTCCCTTCCAACAGCCCTTGGACATGCCCGGGGGATAGAGTCTTCTTCGACGCCTCTGTTATCTGGGGCTTGGTGGGTCCCAAGCGGATATTTGGCACCCTTGGGAATTACAGAGCCCTAAACTGCTTCTTCCTGGGAGGTGCACTGGGGCCTCTCTCCGTGTGGCTTCTGCACAAGGTATTCCCAAGCCAAAGTTGGATCAAGATGATAAACCTCCCGGTGCTCCTCGGAGCAACCGCCACGATGCCACCCGCGACGACCCTGAACTTCAATAGCTGGCTCTTGGTAGGAACCATCTTCAATTTCTTCGTTTTTAGGTACAGAAAGAATTGGTGGCGAAGGTATAATTAAGTTCTTTCGGCAGCCTTGGATGCTTGGCTGGCTTTCATGGGGGTGCTTCTCTACTTCTCACTCAGCATGGCGAATATAAGTGTGTCCTGGTGGGGATCAGAAGGTGAGCACTGTGGCTTGGCCAAATGTCCAACAGCAAAAGGGATAGATGTTGATGACTGTCCATTGCATTGAATTCTTATTTATCACTATCAAATTAGCTGACCCAGTATTAATTCTGTGTTCTTAGACTTCAACTGAAAAAAAATATATACATGTAGATATGCACATCTATATAGGAACAGAGGAGATGTTGCTGACAATTTGGAAATATCAATTATGTACAGAGCACATTTCTCAATCGTTCTTTTTTTTTCTTTTTTTTTTTTTTTTTTTTTTTTTTTTGTGGTGGGGGGAGGGAATAGTGTTGATTTCTTTTCTGCGGCTGCAATAGAGACAAGAACGGAAAAAATACAATAACTGGCAAAGATGCTCAAATTCACTGCTGGGTTATATTAATATCGGCTAGAGTCTAGAGTTGAGACAAGGCAGGTACACAATAACACGCAAGTACACAACTGATCTCTTATGCTTTTGTTGGCTCATAATTTTGTTGGCGTGGTTAATTAAGCTTTTTGTTGCAATAAAATTCGATTGTTAAAATGAAAGTGTAAAGGATAAATCGTTAACTGTCCAATTTTGAGGACAAGATGATCACTGAGTGAAGATATACAAGAGATTACAATTAATTAAAAGCTCAGTAACATAATTATTAATAAAAAAGAAAAATTACCTTGGAACTGAAGTAAACCTTTAAACACAACCTAACTAATAGAGAAAAGTGAAATTTTTACTTTATGTTACCCGATCTGTTGCACAAATATACGCATCTTCACATCAACGCAATACAGGATCTATTATTCCTCATCGGAGATCCATTTTTCTCTTGACTATTTGGATGAAGTAGCAGCATATCTAGAAGAGAACCCATGCCGATGCAGATAATCCTCATCATCATCATCTCCCTCATCAAAGTTCTGAGCATAGCTCAGTGGATCATACCTGAAACCTCCAACTGCTAGTCTCGGACTCGGACGTTTGCACAGGAAGATGCTTTCTATGCTTTGTTTTATAGCACGTCTCCTTCTCCTTCTTCTTCCCCATGGAAGTCTCATCTTCAGCTTCAGACGACCCCAGCAGGAAAGCCCTTCTTGTTGAATATCTTCTGGTTCTGGGTTGTCTCTGGGAGATGATGAATCTCTCTCCATGGAATCCCAACTTTTTTTCTAGAGATGCTCTCCCTGGCTAGTTCCTATCTTGGAATTGATGAATGATGGCTCCTCTCATGATTGTGGCTCTTTCTATCAGTCTACTGTTTGAACGCGTGTGTGTGTGTTTGTGTGGTAGAGAGGAATATAGAGGAAATGAAAAGAACGGTGGAATGTTCTTATTATTGTGAAAGAGAAAAGAGGAGTGGAGAAATTGATTAGGTATGAGTGAATGATAAGTGATTGTCTGGTTGGTATGATTTTGACAAGCAAAAGGAATCTCTTTGGGCTGCAACTTTTGGATGATGCCTTTATGCGCAGAACTGCTTAAGTCCATTAAAGTCGATTTCCTTTACAGGGTACCTTTGTAAAATGAAGGGGCTGACTAACGCTTTATTTATATCAGTCTCCTAATAATGAGCGTGAACTGTCTAATTAAAATTAAACGGATCATAAAAAAATAATTCAATTACTCAATGTACAGTATTTGAATTTATATATTTTTTTATTGATCGTTCAATCCTAATTAGAATTTATTTTTTTGTTGATTGTCCAATCTTAACCAGACAATTCACAATTGTTGTTATACTGCTAATATCAAAAAATGATGTCAATCCCTGGTCTACCTTAGTCTCTTAGCCTATAATTTATTAACAATTTGATTCTTTATATTACGAGTAAAAAATTAATTAATTAATTTCTATAAAAATATTTGTTATTAGTAAAATTTTCGCTATTTCAAATGATGTGATGAGAATTTTTATTAAGAAAACTTAAAAAAAAAAGTTAAGATACTTTCTCAAAATGTAAATAGGAGCGTCTAATTAGAAACATTTAGAATCAGCTCTTTCCAAAACTAGATAATATAATTGTTTAGATGCAATAAAACAAAATATAAAAAAACAACGAACATAATCTTTGTAAACATTAAAGATACTTATTTCATATAGAACATTAAATTACTGAATCTATAGGACAGAGAAATGCAAATCGGCAAATGTATTCCATCCTTTCCTTGTAATTCCTTCACAAATTTTGAATTAACTAACTTATAAATTCACATATATTGAATTAGTTGATTAGAGATCAAATAATTCAATTTGCATTATAAAGCATTAATTCATTCTTATACATTGTAATGTGAATAACATACAAACAACGAGAGTCAAATCAACAATCAAAAATCTGAAAACAAGACAATGGCCACAGAATATCTCCAGAACAAACGGGCTCACAAGGGTCCAAGCATGTATTCAAGGGGAAAGCCCCACAAGATATCTCAAACCAGAGCCTTTGGCCCTACATTCTAAATTTAGCGTTGCCTCTAATTTTGGGATAACCATCATAAATCATAATGCCCTGATCTACTTGTTCATGATACTTCTTTGTTTTGACAATGTTGTTCAGAGTAGCACTTTTTTCATTTGTTATTTATTTATTTCAACTAACCAATTTACAGAAATAAGAGGCTCCAAATAAGTATTTCACACTTGCTTTGTACCTGTTCTCCCCGTTTATCCTTGCAAAGGTCAAGTCTTACATGGCTGGGGACGTCTAGATTTGTTGCAAGAATGAACTAGTTCAAATTTTGTGTCCCTGAATGTTGAAAGTCTTAGATCGTGGATTCTACTCACACCTAAGGTCCAACAAAAAACGAAAAAAGATGTCCACTCCATGGGCAATTACATGAGTAAAAAGCTATACAAGGGCGGACAAACCCTGGGCTCCCCTGGGCTATAGCCCGGGTGGCCCACCCAACAAAATTTTTTTATAGTGTAATTGTTTTTTTAAATATAACCCAGTCTAAATTTTTGTAACTCAGTCTAACCCACTCTATTTTAAACCTTTGTCACTCTGTCTTCTCTCAATTCAAATGAACTCCAGAATTTTATGTTCGGCCAAGTGAATCCAAAATCTTGGGTTCGTCTGTATGTATATAAAAAACATTCATACATAATAAGACCACATAATGATTTTACAGCACAATCCTATCAAAGAGTTATCCCAAGGACAGTCACTTACAACAGTCTAAGCTCACAAATGGGCATCAAAGATTGGTCAGTCGCAACTAACAGTAGCATTGCTCTCCTCTCAAATCACTATGAATACCTTTTTTTTGCACAAGTTGTACAGCATTGCCTTGCATGCTCAATATCTTGGCAACTACAAATGGATAGATAGCAGAACTATGAGCGAGTACAGCTTAACAAAATTGATTCCATTTCACTAGTATTATAACATGAAGTGAAACAAGTGTGTACCTTCTGGCAAATGAAAGCAAAAGCCAAATTACTAGGAACAAGCAAATAGACATCACGGGGAAAATGATGACATACATCCTAAGCTACGTTTACCATTGCAGCTGAACTTTTCTTCACGACTCCTCTGGAGCCGCATAGCTCATTCAGTAATTCCAAAGCTTCCTTTGCTTGGCCATTCATAAGCTATGCCTTCAACTATATGTGGTTTCAGTAGGTTTACATCCCTTGGATACCATATAAGCCAAGAAGTCAATGGCGCTATCAATCTGACGTGCCTTACAAAGCCCCCAACATGGTAGCATTTTAGGTGATTGCGTTAGGCCTGACACCCGATCCTTGCAAGTGATGAAAGAACTTGATGGCTTCATCAGCCTTACCTTCTTTGCTAAGCGCTCACAGAAGGGAAGAGTAAGTAATTATGTCAGGTTGAAGACCCTTTTCCCACATCTCATCCAATAGCTCTGTAGCTAGTTCTGCCTTCCCAGCCCTGGAGAGACCATCGATTCAATGTATTGTAAGTGATTACTCCATAAAAGCAACCTCTGCTACTTAGCTGATTAAGAATCTCACAACGCTGTGAGAATCTCCATGACCCTAGTAGCCTTCTTTGTCTTCCCAATTCAAGAAAACCCACGAATCAAGCTTTTGCAAAGGATAAATATCTGGAATATCTCCACGATTAACCATGCTTAATCTCTGCAGATGTTTAAAACCCTCCTCCAATTCCCCATTTCTAACTAACCAACGAAGATAATTGTTACTCTCCAACTCTTCAAAACTCCTTGAAGAATTCTGCTGACCTAAAGACGGATTACCACTAATCGATCACCCCAATTGGGTTTTCTGAGGATACGACAACCGACCATTAGAAGTAAACATTTCAACTCCAGAAACAGCACGTACACCATTCAGCCTTTGTTTTGCAAGAGGCCCAACCCACCCGCACTGCCAAGCGAAAGAACAAAGAAAACGAGCTCTATGGCCCAAAAAAGACCTTCACTGGGCTCAAATTGGAACAAACCCCCCATCCTCGGACCCAAACTCGGAGCTCAAGTTATTAATTGCGTCTGAAGAAAATAAAAAATTTTGGCTAATAAAAAATTTTATCTAATAAATAAAATGTCTCATCATAGTGCTAAAACATTCCGTGTTTATCAAAATTATTATATAAAAAAAGTCTCCCGTATGAGTTGTTAAATAGAAAATAATTTTGAAATCTAACAAAAACAAAATCTAACGTTATATATATTTTCAATAAAATTAAATGTTATAAAATTTAATCTTATAAATAAATTTTAAATAAGAAACTTTAATGATAAAAATATTTTTATTTGACTTCTTATTAAAGAAAAATAATTATATATTTTAATAACAAATTGACAATTAAATTAAGAAAATTTTGAATAACAAATTGAGCAAATAAATAAATATTTAGAGAATGAAAAGACTTTAAAAATCTAAAACAAAAAGATAAAAATAATTTTGTTAAAAAATCTAATAATAATTATGGCATGAAGTTGAGTTACGTTATTCATATGAAAATGTTTAATATAAACACAAATCTTGTATATTTGTATTCGTAGAGTAAAAAACATAGCACTTAAGAGCGAAAAATAAGATGGTATGTCAAGACTTCGTTTAAAAGTTAAATTTTTTGTAATTTTTGATAATTTTTTTGTCAAAAGTTAATAGGTGAATTTTTTTATGTTTGGTAAAATAAATAAAATTTTTTAATAACTTTTGACAACTTTTAAATGTTTGATATAACAAATATAAAATTTTTAATAACTTCTACCAATTTTTAAGTATTTTGTAAATAGTTAAGCTAAAATGAAATAGAGCACACATGCAGCTCAGTGGGAGAGTTGATGTGCCAAAAACTCACCTTCGCCCACCATATATTCAAATCTAGGCGTGGATATCCCCCTCCCCAAACATGGCCTAAATTAAATTGTATTTCTATAAATTGGTATTAGATTTAAATAAGGAATTTAACCACTAATAATGCAAGTAAGATTACCATAAGCAATGTTATATTTGTATTAAGAATTAATAATTTATACATTAAAATTGTACTATTAAACAATATTTATGAAGAATTCAGTTTGGATAAAAACTATAACATTAAGAGTAAGGTGTACTTATGATATTAAGTTAATAATTAATTAATAAAATTAAATATCTTAACTAATATTAAATCAATATAATTTATATATATATATATTTATATAGAATCGATTTTCACGTTGCAGTAAATTTTAATTAATTAAAATTTTAACAATAATGAAAAAATGTAATAAAATCTAAAAAATTAAAAAATAAAATCATACCTTATAAATTTAAATCATCAAATTGAAAAATAAGTCAAAGAATAGGCTTTTCCCTGAAATATGAAAAAGAAATTAAAATTTTACTAATAATGAAAAAAAAATAATAAAATTGACAAAATGATAATAAAAATTAAAATTATATTGAAAAATAAAATAAAATTTAAAATTTATTTAAAAAATCATATCTTATATATTTGAATGAATAAATTGAAAATAAACAAAATAAATAAATAAATACATGAACAAAAATAATTACAATGTAAATGAATATTATTTTATAAAAATACATATGGCAAGACATCTGAAGGAGATGTGAATAATGTTAAACATCAGATCTTGTGAATAATTTCAATTATAAGAGGAATATATAGTATGTAGTATATTTATAAAATCAAACATAAGATATTTTTTATTCATATTTTAAACGACAAATATGTAGTATACGATATATTTATAAATTTAAAAATAAGATGAAGTTAATAGTTTCAATTAAAATAAAATTATAATTCTATGCTTTGTGATATTGTACGTTTATTATTTTTATTTTTAATATAATCAACTTAAATAAGTGGTATTTATGATATAAATTTAATAAATAATTAATAAAACTAAGTATTTAAACTACACATGTGACGATTATAATACCCAATAAATTGTCAATCTGATATTTCAAAAATATTATTATTTTTAAATTGTAATATTACTTAATAGGTAAAATTTAGCTTAGATAATTATAATAGTTAAAATGCGAACACTGAGTGACAAGGATTAAATTAGAAAAAATTTAATCATATACCATTCAAATATTAAGTGATAAGTATAACGTAATTTTAGATGATGATGATAATAATAATAATATTTGATAAATAAAATGTTTATAGAGTAAAAAAAAGATGAATTGGAATAAAATTATAATTTTGTATTATTTGTTATTTGTGTGTTTATTATTTCTTATTTTTAATATAATAAACTTAGATAAGTAATAGACATTATAAAATATACTTATCATAATAAATAATACTCGATAAACTATCAATTCATAATATATTTTAAAGAGATTATTATTTTAAAGGTACATTTGGTTTGCTACAAATCACTGAAAATTTTAAAAATCTCTAAAAGTTTATGAACCCGTAAATTATCTCATTTTTTTATCACTTCAAACGCACCATAAGTTATAATATAAAGTAATAAGTAAAATTCAATTTAGATAATTATAATATTTAGAATGCAAATATTGAATTACAAAAACTTATAATGTAGAAAGAAAATATTAAGTGATAAGTATAATTTAATTTAGACAAATATGATAATTGATAAATAATATTTAATGACTATTAATTAATAAAATTGAATACTTTAAAAAGTATGTGTCAACTATAATATTAATAAGTTGTCACGTGGTCCAATTATGTTTCTCAAAATTTTATTTTATATATATATATATATATATATATATAAAGTAGAATTTGGCAACGCTACTGCATAACGTAAAATCTAACTTGCTCTACGGTTGTGATATATAGTACCTAATTATAACTATTTTACGCCACGTAGATCTTAACTTGTATATATGTAAAGTAAAGTCCGGTAATACCACTGCGTCACATAAGAGTTAATTTGTGTTATGATTGTGACACATGACACCTAATTATAACTATTTTGTACCATGTTGGACTTAAATTGCGTTACGATTGTGACACGTGTATAGTTGTGACATGTGATGTCACGTCCCGAAATCCACAATTGGGGACGTGGGAACGAAACCCAAAAATAAATATCAAACCATGAAAAATGTACCATATCAGAGCGAAAGCGAATTAAAGTAAATATTATTCAATTTCTTGAATACTCAAAATAATTTTAAAATGCCATCAAAATGGGCTACAAAACCATGCCACAAATATGGGCCCAAGTCAAAACTCCATTACATTATAATGTAAATTTTGGAATGCAAAATAAAACAAATCATCCAGCTATCACAACCCAAGATGGCTAGCTAACTCACTGGTCCATCACGAGCATCAACCCCTACATTACCAACTGTAGTAGGTGGTGAGCAGTAAATTTCACGTGTGCTCATAGAGTGTTTATAAAATACAATTTATTAATCATGCAAAAATTATTAACACTAATTAATAAGAATAAAATTTAAAATCTTATAATTTTCAAAATATCCATATTTAATCATAGCATTCAAATTATAAAGTTACTTAGCCATGATCCCACAGTCTCATGCTAAAAATAAATCATATTACTTCATTCATATCACCACACACTAATATTATACTATGGGTCAGGTACTCTGCAAGTTTAGTCTGTGACCTTAGAACTAAACCCAAAATAAATCCCCAGGCCTAAGCCGTGGGGTACAACTAGTCCTGCAGTCCTAGATGTACTCATCACATCCCCAGATCTCAGTCATTGGGTACAATTGGTCCCGCAGTCCCAAATGTACTCATCACATCCCCAAACCTCAATCATGGGGTACATTTGGTCCCACAGTCCCAAATGTACTCATTTGCCTTAGTAGGCAAACCGATCCCGCAGTCCCGGTACTAAATATGCGCTATAATAAGTCGTATATATATTTCATAGGTTTCTGGCCTACTGGTTATGCTAACCACCCTGCGCAGGTTTTGGCGCTTTCAACCTTTGGGCTCTAGAACCCACTCTTTCTAGTACCCTTAATGACCCCAATAACCCAAAAATTAAATTTCAAGTAATTACTTTAATTAACAGCACAACATACACAAAAGTTCTCCCTAATTTGATTTTTGTTTGTGTTCTTCCCTTTACTTTATAAGTTTTATAAAGTATGAATATGTTTTGGGCCTAAGTTTCATGTTGCCCTTCCATAAAAATTTTCTTATACACGATTTATCAAATAAATATCATGCAACCATATTCAGGAATATATATATATATATATACGCAGCTAGCTTAGTAAATAAATTTTTATATCAAGCATGTCATGACAATGAAGGATTCAAGACAGAAAGTTTGATAATTCATAAAAAATAGAAAATGAAATATTTTACACTAATTCAAAAGCCTAAAATACTTATAATTAAGTCTAGTTTCATAAAAACAATATTTAAAATTTATTCATAAAGCCATATAATACAGATTTTAAAAATACTAAATGGGTATTTCTGTTAGAACCATACAGAATAGCTCACTTTAACGATTTTTATAAAATACATTTTAAATCCAAAAATTTTGAAATTTTTACAAAAAGCTCATTCATATATCTAGTTTAACATATAAAAATTTCAAAAATTATATCAACTTTTATCTATACATTTTATACCAAATATCTGACTATTGTCAGTACAGCAACCTAAACCAAACAGCTAGGTTTCAATATTTTTATAAAATAAAATATTACTTAAAAATTTATAAAATATTTACTGTAGAATCTCTAACATGTCTAGTTTTATATATAAAATTTTTAGAAATTAATTTAATCTCTAGGTATCATTTTTATACCAAAAATCAACCTCCTATCAGCACGGCAAATTAAAACAAACAGTCAAACTTCACGATTTTTATAAAATCTATTTTAACCAAAAAAAAATATGAAATTTTTACTGGATACTATTTTGGATATGTAATTCAATATATAAAAATATTGAAAATTAATTCGGCCTCTAAGTATGAATTTCATATAAAAACAGTGTGCTGATCTAGGTACAGAAATCCCAATCAATCAGTCAAGTTTGACTATTTTTAATAAATTCATTTAAATTTCAAAAATTATGAAATTTTTACAGGAAACTCTTCTATATGTCTAATTTAACATATAAAATTTTCATAAATTAAATCAATCTCTAAGTATGATTTTTATGAGAAAATAGTATACCCATATCAGTGTGAAAGTTCCAGAATTTCATATGCATAATCAAGAATCAATTTATAGAATAGGTTTTTCATCTTTTGCGCGTGCACACACACACACACGCATTTATATATATATATATATAACATGATAAAAAAATTATATCAAATAAACACAATCCCACCTACCTCACTACACACGTAGATGATCGGTGTGTAAAGTAATCAACACCAACTCAAGTTGGCCTTAAACACGAACCGGTAATCGTCTTTGAAACGGAAATTATGTGTTTTCTCGAAAATCTCTCTACGATCTTTACCAATATACAACCGATAGCATGATCTATCTCTCCTCTCTCTCTCTCTTAAATTTGAAAGGCCAGAGTGAAAAGTACAGAATTTTGTTGGTGGAAAACCATAGATGGTGAAGGTTCTTTTAACAACCCTAGAGTCCCCCTCTCTCTAATTCAAATGCACTCATAAAACCCTCCTTAATTTTCCTATAACTCCCATAACCTACCAACTCTAAAACTCCCATCCCTAATGAGAGTTATTAATATAATTACAAACACATAACATAAAAAAAAAATTAACACAAATACATAAAATATAAATGGGGTCCAAGAATATCAGAATTTAAAATATTATTAATTAAAAATCAAAAATTTCGGGTCTTTACACGTGATACCAATTATAATTATTTTAATTAACATATACATAAATTAGTATTTTACATAATTATTACTTATTCATAATTTTTTATTTTATTCAAACTAGAATGTTCATGGATATCATTTGATATTTTTATTTAATTTACACTTCTATTTGTCACATAATTTCTTTATTTTTATTTTTATTTTTATTTAAAACATATTCTTATTTTTTTATTTTTTTCTATATTTAAATAAATTATTATTTAAAACATAATAAACATTATTATTGTTCTTAAACAAGATAATGTAAAAAAATATTTACTTTGTTAAATAAAGATTTTAGTAATAAATATTATTATTAAACAAAATAATGTAAAAAAATAATTAACCTATTAAATAAAGATTTTAATTTATTAACATAAATTTATAATTATAATTATCTTAATTTATAATTATATAATCTAAATAGAATTATTATTGTACATAATTACAACTTATTCACAATTTTATTCAAACTAGAATGTTTGTGGATATCACTTGATATTTTTATTTAATCGACAATTCTATTTGATTATCATATAAAACATCTTATTTTTAAATTTTTATAATTTAATAAATTATTATTTAAAAAATAATAAATATAATAATTATTATTATTAAATAAAATAATACAAAAATAATTAACTTGTTAAATAAAGATTTTAATTTATTAACAAGTAACATTTCCTATTTTTTTTTTATCATTAGAATAAATAAGTGATATATCTTAAATCAAATTGTAATATTGTTTATTAAAATTATATATATATATATATATATATATATATATATATATATATATATGTTGTAATATTATGTATTAAAAATATCAAATAATATTAGAAATTAAAAAATAAAATTGACAATAGATAAATCAATCTAACTAAAGTACCACTTAAACTTTTCTCGAATATGAACTTTCAATTTGATCAAAATTGTATTCTAATTGGAATAAGATAAAGACTTCAAGATGGTTTTCAAATTTAAATAGAATAGAATTCTCCTGAATGCAAAATCTATAAATTGATATAAAATCTTCTTTTCTTTCAAATTTCTTTGAAACTTTTTATTATAACAATTTTCTCTTCGACTTTGCAATTTGCTAAGTATGTACTTAACTTTTAATTTTTGTAAGTTTTTATATATAATTGATATATATTTTATAAATTTTTATATGTAATTGATATATATATATATATCCCGTGGTAAGAAGAGTAGAAACAATAAGCATAAAAATTGTTTAATTATATAAGTAAGTGTTGTTATTCTTTAACCTTTTTTATTTTTTTCTTTTCTTTTTATTTATTAGAATTAGAATTTAATCAAATCAATGTTATTAATGGTATCAATATTTTAATTTATTTTATACTTATTATTTGATTGAATTTGCATAAATAACAATTTATTTTATTTTCAAATATATTTTTACAACTTAACTGTTATAACTTATGTTAATACTCTCAACTTAATCATATAATATAACAAAAATTTATATATCGCACGGACCATATCAATTGTATGCAATATAACAGGATATGATATGATATACATAGTATAACGTAACTTAGTGACAAGATTAATAAAAAAAAAGTAAGAAGTCCCATTCCTTTTATATAAAAAGATATAGCCACATAATATAATTTAGTAATAATCATAAATGATATGAAAAACCAATTAAAATATATATATTTGAATTAATTTATATAATTTGAATTTTGTAACTCAAATGTATATAATTCAATGGTTAGAATCATTATAACTTTTTATATATTATATACCTAAATGCACATATTTATACTATATTATAATATTAAAATAATGTAATTTTTCTCTCCTACTCTCCTTCACCGCCATCCTGTGGCATGCCTCTTTACTCTCTATTTCACTTTTTCTTTTCTTTTTTTTTTAACAGAATCTTGAATTATTTTTAATTTCTTCAGTCTCTCTAATTTTCTTTTCTTTTCTCATTTATAAACTTTTGTTTCTTCATCCCATATCATTAAAACACTACAATTTCACTTTTTCATTTGTTTTGTTTTATAAAGTACGTACTATATTTTTTTATTAGAGTTATTTTTATAAAATAATTAAAAATTATTATCAAATATTATGCGACACTCTCTATATTCATCATTCAACTTTCTTATTTTTATAAATATTTGAATGAAATTAGTATTGGAGTGATTCTTTTCTGAAAATTATTAAATGTTAAATGTTAATCAAATTTAAAAATATAACTTCTTTTACAATAAAAACTCTTGTTATATCTTAAATTTGAAAATAAAAAATTCCAAAATATTATTTAAGGTTGAGAATAATTATTTTTAGAAAAATTTTAACTTTAAATTTAAGTTCGTAATGTTGATAAATTTTAAACGATTAATAATACTTAATATTTGAGTTATTTTATAAATTTATATTATTTGCCTATATCTAATATTAAAATAATGTTTTCATCTCTTTTTTTCTCATTCATTCTAATCATATGTGCGATGCTCCATTAATACTCGACATTCTTTAAAATACTATTTTTTCATTCACAAAAGGCTTTATTTTTTTATTTTTTTATTTTTGTTACACATTAGTAGATGATTATAACTTTATTTTTTCTTTTATGTATAGGGTTACTGCGAGTGCAACACATGATCTTAATTAATGTGAAAACTCATAGATTCATTAAATTGACCTATTTACTTATTGGTTTATTATAGTTATAAAATTTGTATCCAAGTAATAATATAGGAAAGGGTTTAGCAATTATTGCAATAACAACTCTTAGTAAATTCTAAATTTTAAAACAAAAAGAAAAATGCCTAAATACTGATATCAAGAAAAAATACTTAAATATTAATTAGAGTTATTTTTATAAATTACAACGTACAGTATACGATTAATAATATTAGTATTTTTAATGTATGTTAGTTTTATATGACCAACCAAAATTTATTTTAATAAAATTAAAATTAATAATATTTTTAACTCAAGTTAATTTTGCAAAATGAACTAATAATTAAAAAAAACGTATATTGAAATTAACAAACTCTTGAAATAAAAAAAGAAAGATCTGATCAATTAGATAAGTTTGAGATTTAATATATATTATAAAACTGACCAAACTTGATTTTTTGAATTGGGTTGAGTTAACATTTGATAAAAATATAAGTTTTTAGCACGCGTATAAAAACTTGACTTTGATTAACTCTATCGATTCATTAAAATTTACACACACACACACACACACACACACACACACATATATGTGATTATACTAAATTATGCAACTTCATTATATATATGTCACAAAACAACTGGTTTGACTAAATATTATCTTGCTAATTACTGATTCATTCACAAAACATTTATTTTTTTATCAATGTAAAATGTTGTATAATCCTGTGCATTGCATGAGTTACACACTAGTTATTTATATATTTTTGTATCGAACTTTTCAACTAACCTACATAGGATATAGAAGGTCTAACTCTTTCATTACTTAAGCCCACGACATATGGAGCGAGTGCTCGAACACGTAATATTTATACAAAGAAGGGACACGTGCCAACTATTTGGGTTGCTATCTTTTTTACCACGTTAAATAAATGTACAAGTTGAACAGTTGCACCACTACCTTTATTACGATTCTAATCTTGATTACCTCACTACCTATGATACTCAAATCATGGCCAGGACTGTCCTGCATAGAAGAATCACAAGTACCTAGAAAGTTATAAATATGAAGAGAATAAAGAAGATAGGTAAGCATTATTTATTTTACCGAAACTTTGCCAAAATTACATCCGATCTTTCCCTTTTTCTCTGTAAGTTCTAACTTGACCATTGAAGGAGCATTCGGCTGAATACCACCTAGCCAATAGTGCATTGCAGGATTCAAGCAAGGTGCCGAGGAGCTTAAAGTACTACCACAATCAAACCAACTGTGTAACCACATTACAAACACTTTTACAGTTGGTCGAGCACGTCACCAAGAACCTAATTGAATTTTTGACACTCCAACATAAAATATGGAATTGTGTCTTTCATTTTGGGGGAAAAAAAACTTTTTCTTTTGCTTTTTGTAAATACTAGAAAAATGCACGCACATTAGCATATGTTTGTTCTTTTATATATTTAAATTTAAAAAATAAGCCAACAATAAAAATATTATTTTATAAAAATAAAACCTACATTAAAATTTTTATATTTTTTCATATTGAGTGTCTTGATGAAGTGCCAAACACTAAAAAATTATATAGTTTAATTGTTTGCTTTATAAAATCTATTGAAGTCTATTTTCATAAATTTGCTATTCGATGTAGGCACACACGCACACACATGCGCGCGCATATATATATATATATATATATATATATTGGTGTGTATATATTTATAATTATGTAAAATTAAAAATTAATGAAATATATATATATATATATATATATATATTGGTGTGTATATATTTATAATTATGTGAAATTAAAAATTAATGAAAGTGTTGAAAATTGATTATACAATATAGAAGATTTTGAGCTGGGAGTTGGAGTGAGATTATTCTGAAAAATTGAGTGGTTGATATATTAAGAACGATTTTCAGTAGATATAAACAAAAAGTAAAAGTGAAATTAAAAAAAATAATGGATCAAAAAAATCCATTGAAATCCAAAAGAATCATATTTAAAATATGCGAAAGATAATTTTAGTAGATATATAACTACATAGACACATCACATACATTTAAAAACATTGTACACCATATTATATATTTATTTTAATTTTTAATAAAAATTTATATTAATAATCGTTTATGAAAAATAAGTTAAAAATAAATACATAAATAAAAAATAATTTTAATATAAAAGAATATCATCTAATAAAAATAAATGTAATATATTATTAATGAAAAAATTAATAAAATTGAAATATGAAATTTTATGATGCTTTAATAATTTTTTTATTGTTATTGTACAATAATATTTTCACATTAAAAAAAATAAAATAAAATAAAATTTTAAAAAATTATACCTGATATATTTTAAATAAACAAATTAAAAAATAACACCAAAAAGAGGCATCCATTGGAATTTAATATACGAAAATTTACATTTTAATGATAATGAAAAAATATAATAAAATCTTAAAAATTATATAAACAATCATATTAAGAATTACAATAAAACTTAAAAAAAAAATCTTACCTTATATTTTTTATCGGACAAATTGAAAAATATAGTAAGAAATATACTTTTCTTTAAATCTAATACACAAAAGAATTAAAATTTTATCAGTAATAAAAAAATAATAAAATTTAAAAACCTAATATTAACAATCACATTAAAATAGAATAAAATCTAAAAAAGTCAGACCTAATATATTTTAATGAACGAATTAAAAGTAAGTTAAAAAATAAATGCACAAACAAAAATAATTTTTATATAAAAGAATATCATCTAATAAAAATAAATATAACAAACTCATTCGCATTCTTAATAATCAAAAATTAACAAACAATATTATATTCTACGCACTTACTCCCTCTTAACCATGTTAATTATAAATAAAAGTCATCATAGTAAAATTCTAATAAATTTTTTCTGAACGTGAATGTTATTTTATATATATTTTTAAGCTTGCTATGTGTATTAAAATTTCATATAAATTCGTATTATATTTTAAATAGGAATGTGTTATGTAATTCAATACATTTTAAATATTTGATAATTTGAGCTCATGGCTTATTACAAATTAATATATTGAAACTTAAAATATATAATTTTTGGCTTTTTTTATAACATATTTTAATATCAAAAACATTTTATTTATATTTTTTGTTTATTTGTATTAGTTTTGGTTTTCGTTTTTTTTAATTGTCTTTTTTCCCAACATAAAAATAGAAAACACGTTTAAAAGTACAATTCTCTTTACCATAATTAAATTTATCTAAAGAAATATTTAATTTATTGAATTTATTTTTTAAAATATTTTATAATTTATTTATTAATAATAATAATTAATTTTAATAAGATATATAAATGAGGTACGTGAGTTAGGAATAAATTATCATTGAATAAAATTTAATTTAATAAAATATTTTAATAAAATATATTTTAATAAAACATATTTCAATACTAATAATATATTGAATCAGTCATCGTGATAAAAAAAGTCAAATGATAGTAATATATTGAAACTTAAGTCCTCATGGATGGATGAATGAATGGATAAATCATAAAAAGATAAAATAAATAAATAAAAAGATTAATTATATTAGAAAAATTAAAACAAAATAGAAAGAAAAAGTCTCACTTGCATGTCCAATCACCAAAGAGGGTCCAGAAGATAAGCATGCCTACTAACACCTAATCAAAACAAAAATTGAAGGCAAACCCATTAATCAAAATCTAAAATCTAGAAAGAAAAATCTAAAGAAAATAGAAAGAAAAATTTCAAAGAAAAAGAGATGAAAAATAATCACCAGCTCTGATGCCAGAAGTAAAAATAATTTCAAAGCGAGCATAGACCAATCAAGTATGGACCAAACTTTGAATCATAAGCTAAATTTACCCAAAAAATAATTGCATCACTAAGAACGATTCAACCTTAGATGAGTAATTTATTAGACGGAAAGTTAGGAATAGTAGAGACAAAATAAGAAGTTGTGATTTTTTTTCTTTCTTCTTAATAATATAACCAATATAAATCCAAAGTAAATTATCATGAAAAATTATAGTGGAATTGGATTATAGAGTTCAATTAGAATTCAGTTAAATTGAAAAAAAAAAAAGATAATACACCATCATAAAGAATTCTAGTGGAGTTAGGTTATAATGTTGGATTAGAATTAGAATAATAAAGAGACAGAGTTGAGTTAAATTGAAAAAAACAGGAGTAAAGCAGTAAAAAATGTTTGAATTTTTTTTTTAACGTGAATGCTATTTTATATATTTTTTCAAACTTGCTATGTGTATTAAAATTTTATGTGAATTCGTATTATATTTTAAATATGAATATATTATTTAATCCAATACATCTCAAATATTTGATAATTTGAGTTCATGGCTCATTAAAAATTAATATATTGAAGCTCAAAATATATAAGATTTGGCTTTTTTTGATAACATATTTTAATACCAAAAATATTTTATTTATATCACTTTTGGTTTCTATTTTTTAATTGTCATTTTTCCCAACATAAAAATAGAAAACACATTTAAAAGTACAATTTTGTTTACTGTAATTAAATTTTTCTAAAGAAATATTTAATTTATCAAATATATTTTTTAAATTATTTTATAATTTATTTATTATTAATAATAATTAATTTTAATGAGATATATAAATGAAGTATGTGAGTTAGAAATAAATTATTATTGAATAAAATTTAGTTTAATTTAATAAAATATTTCAATAAAAAATATATTTTAATAAAACGTATTTCAATATTAACAATATATTGAATCAGTCCCTGTGATAAAAAAAAAAAGCCAGACATTGGTAATATATTGAAACTTAAATCCCTGTGGATGAATAGATGAATGGATGAATCATAAAAAATAAATAAATAAATAAATAAAAAGATTAATTGTATCACAAAAATTAAAACAATATAAAAAAAAGACTCACTTGCAAGCCCAACCATCAGAGAGACTCTAGAAAATAAGTATATCCACCAACACTTGATCAAAACAAAAATTGAAAACAAACCCATTAGTGAAAATCTAAAACCTAGAAAGAAAAATAAACAAATAGATTGAAAAAATTTTAGAGAAAAAGAGATGGAAAATAATCACCGGCTCTGATACCAGAAGCAAAAATAATTCCGAAGCGTGCATGGACTAATCGAGTGTGGACTAAACTTTGAATCACGAGCTAAATTTACCCATAAATTAATTGTATCACTTAGAATGATTCAATCTTGGATGAGCAATTTACTCGACGAAAATCAGGAATAGTAGAGACGAAATAAGAAGTTGGGATTTTTTCTTTCTTCTTGATAATATAGTTAATATAAACCCAAACTAATTTATCATGAAAAATTCTAGTGGAGTTGAGCTATAGAGCTGGATTATAATTCAGTTAAACTGAAAAAAAAAAAGATAATGCACCATTATTAAGAATTATAGTGGAGTTAGGTTATAATGTTAGATTAGAATTAGAGCAATGAAGGGACAGAGTTGAGTTAAATTGAAAAAAAAAAAGGAGTAAAGTAGTCAAAAAATATTTTTCAAATATTAAAGTAGTCAAAAAATGTTTTTTAAACATTGGGATTTTTTATAATACTATAGATATAGATATATAATTGTACATTAATTTCATGTATAAATACAATGGCGAACTCTTTGGGTAAAGGAACCAAGGTAAAAAATTTTATATTGAATAGAGAGTATAGTAAAATTTTATAAAATTTAGAGGAGCTAAATATTATATTATATGAAAAAATCTTAAAATTTATAAGAGTATTAAAAGATTTTTAAAATTTAGGGACCAAACACTATAGTTTATAAAAAATTCCAAAATTTATAAGTGTGTTAAAAAATTTTTAAAACTTAGAGGGCCACAGCTCTCCACCCGTCCTCTTAGGACCGCCCTTGTCTAAATAGGAATGGATATTGCAGGTTCAACTCACCAGAGCAGCCCAAGTCTTTACTTTTTTTGGAGACTTGGGATTGATCTTATATGCTCAAGTCTGGCCCGGTTTCAATGCTGAAACAGATATTTTTTTTATACAATAGTATATTATTTTATTTGTATATATATTTTTTATAAAACTTAAGTTTTTACAACAAATTTTTTTAAAATTATTTACCTTTATCTACAAAAATAATTTAAATATTTTTTAAAAAATAAATAAATTTATATGAATGAATTTAACAATTTTTTGGTAAGTACGAATTTAATAATTAAACCTAAGCTAACAAAAAAAATTTTATGTGTCCCTATGTACAAGTAACGAGGGAACCCAGGCTGACATCAAATTTGATGTCAGTCCAATGACAATCAAATCTATTAGATTAAAATTTAATATTATAAATATATTTATAAATTTTTAATTAAAAAATACGTGAATTTGTCTGAGTTGTTAAATTTTGATTCAACGATTCAAATCTAATTGTTACTAGACCCACATCAAATTTTGTATCTTATACACGTGACTAAGGGTATGTTTGATTAAAAATAAATAAAAATTATTTTATTTTTTGCACAAAAAAAAAATATATACTTTGTAAAAAATCAACAAATTTCTTTTTTTACAAATCAAAAATATATACTTGTAAAAATTACAAATATATCTTACTAAGGTAAATTAATTTTTCTGTATATATAAGTAGGAGTAAACTTAATTTTTTAAATCTCAATTTATGTAAAAATTAAGAAAATTAATTTTTATTTATTTTTACCAAACAAACTCTAAAGCAAAATTCAATCACACCAAGTTACGCCACTTGGAGTGACGGAATTTAGGCTCCATGACCCACCAATATAATCAATCCACGTCAAAGACTATATTTTATTCAAATTTCAATTATTTAACAGCCTTGAATCCTAACTAGCCAACAATTAACAATTATGTTATGTTAAATTTAACATCATCTGGAATTCCCAAGATCATCATCTAAACTTAATATTCGCAGCGTACTTTTGCCAAAGATAAACCTAACACTTTTTTATTTTTATTTTTTAAACAAAGGTATTTGGATCAATTTATGCACATTTTGATTAATTTTTGAAGGTTTGAAATTAGTTATTGAATAAATCCTCTAGTAGGCCAAAGAAAAATCGAATTAATAACCAGTGAAGAGTAAAACCAAAATATTACTAATTGAGATAACCCTTAAGATTTAACATACATTGATACTTAAATCTGGTATAATTGGTAGAATTACTTCGTGTCGCTAGTAGGTTTAGTTATTTTTTTATTGTTTTTTTTATAAACTGATTGATTAGCATAGCAATGACGCAATTAAGTACATAATATATATTAGATGTATTTAGAGTTATATAAAATTGTATAAAATTATAAAAATAAACATCTCGTAATTCGTACAGTAAGTGAAGAATTTAAATTTTATTGTCTCGTAATTCATATTTAAAGAGATTTATAAGATTTTATTTTTTCTTAAAGCTCCGAACGGAGAATTATATTTATACACTTGCACGTGACGGGCACTTTGCTTTGAAATAAAAATTAAAAAAAAATAAAGAGAGAACATGATTTTTCGTCAATGTACCGGAACGGGCTAGCTTTTTAGCTTGCGAACCGAAGAAAATATCTTCGTTACAACTGGCGCTGCATTGCTCAAAATATCTTAGTGCTATAACTATTTTTTAATATTAAATTACTTGATTGGTACGTGGGAACCAATCATATGACCAAACGTTGCTATGACAGGTGATGCATCGATGATCGGGAATATGCCTGTTCCTATTTCAATTGGACGGAGGATTTCGTGTCTGAGTTAACTAAAATTAGTACGTGTGGAGCACTGATTCGAACACACTCGCGATGATTACCTAAATCCGAAGTGTTTCTTAGGGACTAATCGTGGCTTTTTTACGGTTTGACACGTGTTTGTTTTTTATTTGTTAGCTGAGCCGTCGCAGTAAGTACGGCTGTCGGCTGAGTGTTAGGCTTCGTTTGGCAACAAATTCAGAAAAAAAGTTTGGTTTTTGAATTTTTTGCGAGAAATGTGGTCTTTCAAAATTGCATACCGCCCTAAGTACTCTCAGTTTTTGTGCATAACGGATAAAATTGACTTTTTGAACGATGTAAGAGACCGTTTGATAACACTAAAAATTATAAAAAAAATTATACATGTTTATCATTTTTATTTTCTGTACTTATATTTTAAAATTTAAATTTTATAAACTTTTACTTACAAAATTACAAAAGGTTATAAATAGTTACCTATTTTTTCAATTTTTTTTAACTTTTATCAACTTTTTGATAAGGTTTCTGCTCAAAACTATTAGAACGGATTACTTTTATTGTTCGAATGAATTCTTTTGGTGAATTTTAATTGATTTTTTCAAATGTCAAAAAGGTGATTGACACAACTCATTTTCTTTAACTTTTTGTATTGTTCGACCATCCAAATAGTTCTAAATCAATGGGTTAGTTTTTTTTTTTTCTCTTTTTTTTTTTTTAAATCTAGCTTTTGGATTAACAAACAAACTCTAAGAGTGTACTGGATTTAGGAGGCCCATGACTTGAGATCAGTATTGTTGAACTAAAATTAAATGGTGCAGATACATTTATGATTTTTTGAATTAAAATAGTGTAAATACATCTAAATTATTGGATTAAATCCAATGGTACACAATCAATGTCACGAAGCATAGCAATTTCGGGTGTATTTGGGCTATGGAATAAAAAATTTATAATTTTTTTGTACAAATCAAGAAATATACCTTACCAAAATTATAAATGTACTCCCCAATATAACCTTGGTTTTGTGCATAAATGGATGAAATTAACTTTTTAAATCTCGATATGCAAAAGAAAAAATAAGTTTTTAATTTTTTTCCCAAACACACCTTTAAATTTGATAGCAAAGAAATCGTTATTATTATTATTATTATTATTATTATTATTATCATATTTGTCTTCTTTACTATTTTTGCTAAAATTTGATTTTTTTATTTTTAATAACCTCACATGTTATTTACATTTATAAATAAATTTATAAAAAAATTCAAAATGGAAAAACTCGCATGCAAATTAAAAAAATTAAGTTTTTTTAAATGTGAGTAATGTGCTTAAATATTATCAAATAAAAAAAATTAAATTTTATCAAAAAAGATAAAACAAAAAAAATAACCCAAAAAAAAAATTGATTTGTCAAACTAAGCTTAAATTTTGGCTCATTTCCACACATCCTTGTAGTATTATGCCGTATTCATATTTCTCTCTCCATAATTTTATATTAATTTTTTATGAAGTTATAATGAGTTATCGTATTATATACAATATTAATACCCGATGCACTTTCTGTCTAAATTTGAGAAAAAAAACCAAGGGAAATGGTTTCGATATTTAGTTTTAAACTAGTCTTACTTATACAAATTTATTAGATCGAAGAAAATAATGATGTTCCTGTTTTCCTCGCTTAATTACTTCTCTATCATTTTATTTTCATCACCTCTTTTGTATTTTCTTCATTTCCACGTAAGTGTAAAATTTACAACAAATGAATGAAGAAGAGAAAATAATTTTTTATCTATTCTCTTACAGGATCATCATGTCAGAAATAAACAGGTGATAATAATAATGACAGTATGATTTATTTTTTTCTCTATTATCATTTTCTTTTCTCCCTTAAACCTTACCTTCAATGTTTTCAAATGATGCTCACGATCGAAATGGTTCAATTTTGAGTTTAGAATGCAATCAAATTAATCCTATTCAATTAATCTAAAAAAATAGAATAGAAGCCGAACTAATCTTAGAACTAAATTAACCATAATTGGAACACATTGACTTGGTTTTGTCTAGTCAATTCTCAATTATAAAAGATCGGTTTAGTTTTGATTCTAACACCGACCTGATACTGAACCCTCTTTTTCTCTGAATTAATAATCTTTGTGTTCTGAAATGATTTCATGCTTTAAAAATCAAACTACTAAATTTTCTAAAAATTAAAAGTTAAAAAATTTAGATTCAAGTAAACAACTATCTTATATTTATTTCTTGTAAATTACTTTAAACCTTTTGACCATGAATATTAGATCCCAATCAAGAACAATCTTAGATATCGTGGGTGAAAAACTCTAAGGTTATTTTTGGATTAAGGATTTGTAAAGAGAAATGAAAAAAAATATAGATTCAAAATCACTTTTCATGTTTAGTTTGTAATAAGAAAAAATATGTGAAATTTGAGAAATTAAAAATTAATTAATTAATTAATGACTTTTATTTTTTTTTGAATTTATTAAAACAAAAATATCTATTTAAGATTTTATGTTTCATGATTCTTTTTCATACATTTTTTTTCTTTACTTTTTCATTCGTTTTTTTTTTTCTATCCCTAAATTCCCACTCCAAATACACCCTAAAAGTCTTGATATGAAATTTCACAAAGTAGCATGGAAAATAACTTCCTTGTAACTTCGTCACATAAATTAGATAAAATCAAGAACATGACAGTCATGGCCTTGTGGTTGAAAATATCCTTTTTTTTTTATACGAAAATTCATAAACCAACGGAAAAAGAGAGAGAGAGAGCAGGAGAAACCTTAGATGGGGAGTTTAGGGGTTTTTAACATGGCATTTGTAACACACGATGTTTTATTTTGGTTATTTATTTAAGATGTTGGGGTAATTAGATATTTGTACTTGAGGTTGGATCTAGATGATGGGATTTATTTTATTGTTTCTAGGTCAAGTTTGAAACTGTATTGGGTTGGATAATTAGACCAAGGGCCCAACCTTTTCGTTATTTTCTTTCAATTCTTCATTTATTCTTTTCTTTTCTTTTTCTCTTCTTATTTTTCTTATGTGCTTCCAAAGGGACCGATAAGAGAAAGAGAAAAGAAAGGAAAGAGAGAAGGGAGAGAAAGTTAAGTTTGGGGAAGAAAATTGGTGGATCAGGATAACATTCGACGCCACGATCGTTGTGGTGGTAATCATTTTCAGTAGTGATTTAGCTTGAGGTAGGAGAAATCAGTTTTGGAAGATTGGAAGCTCAATTTAATTTTTTTCATTTTTCTTCTTCTTTCTTCGGATTTGAGGTACGTGGAACTTAGATTTGTGTTCTACTCATTCTTATGAAAATTTTAACATATTATTTGTTGTTTATTGTTGAGGTGTGGAGATTTATGTATATGTGTATATAGATGTGTATATGCATGCATATATATGCTTGATGGTAGCATTTTATTGACTTATACTTTAAATAAAATTTATAGGATTTGGTATAGTGAGATTTTGACACATATTCATGTTTTTATTGATGAATATTGAACCGGAGTTGTTCGAATTTGGCCGAGGTTAGTTGGAGACGATATATGATGTTTAGAACGAGAACCAACTGAGGCCCGAGGATGCGAGCTGCCTATGGGTAGCGGACAATCCACATTGTCAAAATCTAGAATTGGCTAGCTCAAACCTGCGAGCTCCCACCGAGTAGGATGTGAGATTAGCTTGAAGCCACGCGCTCCCTTCGAGCAAGCTGCGACCCCCTTTGGAATTTTATGTTTAGGCTAATTTGAACTTAATTTTCTTGGATTTATATGCATCTATGTGTAGAACATATTTGGATAAAAAATATGTGAATTATGTGAGATTTAATTAAGGTTTGAATATATAGTATGCTTTATTCTAGATCAAGATATATATTATGAAATTCATATGATATTAAATTTATGCTTGAGTATAACATGCTATTATGTTAATGATAAGATGTTCATGTTGATTATGCATCATTGAGCATATTATCTGTATTAGGTTGGGATGGTTTCATTTGGATATGAAATTGTGATTATTGATTAGCCAAGAGTGCCATATGGATATGATTGATGTGCTGAGGCATGAGTTATATATATATATTAACGGGATCTATGATTTTGAGAAAAAATGATAAAATGAGATTTTAGAAACACCGAGTGATCCATAGTCAGTGTATATGACTGGAGTATAGTCATTTGGAGATGAGATATTAATTATGAGATATGATCATGAGATTTTATCTGAATTGCAGTCGGATTCTACTAGAGTTAAGTAGATGCCTGACTAGAGGTGTAGTACGATTCCCTAGCAGAAGAGCCAATGGTGCAACACGGTTTCTTTAAGTCTTACACCAGTTGGGGTGTAACACGGTTCCCCACTTGCGATTATATATTGAGATTATCGTTTACTGTAAGTGTTAAACGGTGTAGTTGGTGACCTTGCGTATTTTGTTAAGCGTCACTTGTCCAAAGATAAAGTTGGGGTAGATGGAGATTAGAGATTATACATTGACATTATATTCCATCATTTTTCATTTCATGAGATTGCATGGGTTATTATTGTGCATTGATATATTAAAATATTGAGATAATGTAACTGTTACGTTTATTGATGAGATGTATGGTTTATCCTATTAATCATAAGTTTGGTTATGAAATAAGATATATAAATTAGAAATTATGGTGATTTAATTCTCGAAATAAGATACGTAAGCAGCTTAGTCTTGAGTAGCCTAAGTCCAATATTAACTGTAGATAATAATAATAATAATTGTATTATTTTTCTAAAGTGAGAGTTGAATTATTAGTATTATAAATGTGTGACCCAGAGGGTGGGCCGATACTTATATTTACGACATTATATTATTGATAAGTTAATGGTGACATAGTCAAATATTATTTTACATAGATATGAGTAATAATTTTGGATATATTAATGATTATAACTCAATGTGAATTGAATTTTATTTATTTATTTTAATGTTCACATTCTCATACCGTCCGTTCCTAACGGTTAAATTAGAGACATGACAGTATTGTAAGGGCGTGAAAGTATTATAAATATGTTATTATTTAATTATTATTTATATAATAAATTTTTAAAAATATGCAAATAATATTAGCATCTAACATGGCAAATCATATGAGTTTATTAGGCGACTTTAATATTTAAGAATTAGCATAGAATTAAGCTTGCGATGAAATAATATGCCCAAAATATTTATTAAGTGCAATTTAGATATCCAGTATATATTTTACTAACAACGTCAACTTGACTCGACCCGATTTCATCTAAATCTATCCGAAATGCTTTTGGCATTAGAGTAAAAGAGTGAAAAATTATAAGAGATCAAAGGAGTAATTTTTCAAAGTTTTATACAAGTT
Source organism: Vitellaria paradoxa (assembly GCA_019916065.1). Classification (NCBI taxonomy): domain Eukaryota; kingdom Viridiplantae; phylum Streptophyta; class Magnoliopsida; order Ericales; family Sapotaceae; genus Vitellaria; species Vitellaria paradoxa. The sequence goes on from CM034233.1 coordinate 10,677,825, forward strand.
TTGAATTGGAGGGTGAGTATTAACTTTAAAAAATATATACCCTCAAAATATTTTTCTAAAATTAAATTATTTACTAGTTAAAATAATAATTTATTAATGTAATTATCAATAATTATTAAATTGAGTTATCATGAAAATGAAAAATAAATATTTCATTAAGAATGGGTGTTTTGTTAAAATTAAAATTAATTACTATTAGAATGATAACTTAATGTTAAAAATCAATATTTTGTTAAAAAAATTACTTATTATTAAAAATAAATTAATAATTTATTAATAATATTTTAATGAGAAAGCATTTTACACATATTAATTATTATTTTCAAACCAAATATAATTAAATTGTATGAATGAATTATTATATTACACTCCAAATCTAATATAACCATTACATATTAACTTTTAAAGCTAGTATCTAAATATAGTTAATTTATATGAACCAATTGTCATATGGATGAATTATCACAGTCGCTCGAAACTCAATATAATTATTAAACAGTAAATTTTATACATTTTATCTAAACATAATTAAAAATAATACATTACTTCCTTTACTAGTGTAAAGCTTACTTGTGTAATATTTCATCATAAAATTTCATTTGTTTTAATGTAAAGTATTTTTTGAAAAATACTTTTTTTTTATATTTTATGAATTTATTTTTTTAAAATATGAGTAAATTAATAAATGTATTTTCCAAAAAATTCTAAAATATGAGTAAATAATTTTCATGCGAAAACAAACTCAGACTTAGTTTGGGATTATAAAAGAACAAAAACTAGCACTAAATACTAAAAAGTTCGTTTGTCTTTTTATGTTTAAAAAGAAAAAATAATTTTAATTATTAAAAAAATAAAAAATTGAATAAGTAAAAGTTATCTTCCCTCATACAAGTCATGTCTTAGGTTTTGTTTGGGAAGAAAGTTAGTTAACTAGCTAAATTTATTTTTGGGAAGAAAAAAAGTGATTTTTTTTTAAGGTGAAAAGATAATTTTTGTTAATTTGACATTTTTACCTTTGAAAGTTTAAAAGAAGGTTAAAATGTAAGAGGGTAAAATTGACCAAATACTGTTGAAACTAAAAAAAAGCTAGATATTAGTCGGGTTTTCCAAACGGACCCTAAATTTGTGGGATTAGGGAGAATTGAGATAATAATGTTATTTTAGTTTCATAATATATAATTTAAATCGTTAATTTTAAATTTAGGCTCTATTTGGTTATCAAACGAATAACAAAAAATTCTATAAATTTCTATTAACTTTATATCATATTAACTTTTTTTTTACTGTACGTATTACGAACTCTCAATTTATTTCAATTTTTATTACTCCAAACATACTCTTAATGATTAAAATATATGTACTTTCATTTTGAATTCGTTTGTATATATCAAATTTGTTGAATTCGTAATTAATGCCACGGACTGCCGTAGCGCCTCCCCTTTTTCCAATTTGTGAGGGTTAGAAAGAGTGTTTAGTTGATAGAAATTTAGATAAAAAATATAATAAAAATACAAAAGTTTTGATACAAAAGTGATGTATAATAAAATTTAATTAGAAAAAATATAATAAATTAATAAGAATTGATAAAGTTTAAGTAATTTTGACTAATTAAACATTCTTCTTAATTTTTTTTAGCCAGTGGTGGGACCTAGTTCAAACCGCCTTAAATATCGATAGTGTTTTGAAATTCAAAAAAATTAAAGTTTTAGTAGTTTTTGAGTGTTTTTTTTTGTACTTTTTTTTGTGTTTGGTTGAACTAAGTGAAATTTTTAGTATTTATTAGTAACTTTTGGATGTTTGGTAAATTTTTTACTGTAATAAAGTAAAAAATGGTAACTTTTGGGTGTTTGATATTTTTTTTACTGTAACAAATTAAAAAAATTATAATTATGAAATGTACTTTTTACTATAACAAATAAAAAAAATAAAAAAATTTGTAATTTTAATAAACACATTAAAAGTAACTTTTGATATTTATTTACTCATTTTTAAGTTGTCAAACGTCCCCTACGAACGCCTGACTTAATGAGCCGAGAAGCAAAGTCTTAATCAAGCCTTACCGACTCGACTGGCGAGTTTTAATTAATTTAATCCGCTGCTAGCCAAGGTGAAACAGCAGCAGCCCCAAGAGGTGTGCCAAAAATCGAATCAATGAGATTAAAAAATTTATAAATAAATCCAGATCAATTACATCCTAATCTGCGAGGGCATCCAATAATCCCCTTTGCTCCCCCACTATATAAAACCCCTCCATCGCATTCTAGATATTTGTTCTCTCTCCTCTCTCCATCGTTTCGGCTTTTTTCTGCCTCCCTCTCTGAAGCACAACTGTAATTTTTCTCTCTCTCATTTTGTTTCGGATTTCATCTTTTGATCTCATGTCGTCGATTTCGTCGATCACTTCTTGATCGCTGCTCACCGGCATTCATGCTTTCAATCTCTTGCAACGGTAATTTGCTCGACTTGTTCGGTCTTGAATGCTCTTGATTTAATAGGTATTTATTGTTTCCGTTTGGTTCTGGAGAAAATAAGGGAAGTACGAGAATTTGTTCGCTGCATTTTCTTTCTTCTACTCCTTCTTCCCACACTCGTCCGTCCTGAAAATATACTTTAACTGCCATTTCTGGCTGTAGTATTTACAACTTGTTCGTATTGGTACTACTGTAATGTTTATTTTGAATAGTTTGTTCTTATTTATTATTGGTTTTTTGGAAGGCTTGTTGATCGACGGTAGATATAAAGCGGATCTTGATCAGATGTGGATGCGCCTTCGGTTCATCAGGTGATTAATGTTTCCCTTCACTGTTTAATATTACTATTTTGTGTTATTTTTTATGCCTTGACTCGATGTTTTTAACTTGCGATCCTTGTTTCGCTATTATCTTTTCAGCGCTTTCATTCGCTGGGTCCGAAAAATATGTTGCTTTAACATGTTATAATCACGATATATGTATTTTTAATTTTGTTTGAGATAACAGTTTTATCATAGTTATGATTTCCTGCTTACCGTCTTAATATGGTTGTATGGCTACTGTGGTTAATCTATGGTCATATCTTCCTTAGACTATCATGGCCAAATAGTTACGCTTTTGCATATTAAGAGACAATGGATCTCTTTAATGTTCAGATAAGTATTTCTTACTGCAAGTGCTGGCCTTTGCGAGCAAATGCATTGGACGTTCACAACAACAATTGACATGGAACTTTGTGTATTGCTACATTATGGCATAGATATATGCTTTTAAAATCGTAATTTAAGAAATACTAAGCTCTTCATCATCTTGTTATGTTTCTTCTAATATTTTCTCTCTCCACCCCCTCTTCAAGATTTTAATTATTTGGCTATTGTGTTCTTCTAATTTTACTAGGACTACGACATTTGATTTAGAAAGCTATGATATTTTAACTAACTAGAATGTTTTACACCTAAAAATAAAAATATCCATATATGAAACCCAGAAACCTAACTTGACCCATGGGTGAGCTTTAGAGCTTTTGGCCATCAAATTTCAAAAATTACAAAGGTATGTTTAAATACTAAATCCTAAAAACAGCCATGTGTAATATGTTTAGTGCCTTTAACGTGTAAAATACATCAAAATTATAAAACGAAAGGTAAACATTATCATGGTGGTGCACGTGAAATTTCAGATCTGCCCCTATATTTTTTCCTCCATGCTCAGCATCATCGAGGCAAGGATGGGAAATTGGGGTTTAGGCTTCTTGATGCTGTGTGTTTTGGCTGGGTTATGGTGAGGGCTGGGTTATATTAGCATGATATATGTATTAACGTACATTTATTACGAGAATGAATGTACTATTTTGTGCTAGATGCATTAAGGTTATGTTTGATTAGAGGGATTGAATGATGGAGTATAAGTTATACCATGGGATAATATACAGGATTGGATATAAAATGAGATTTATTTTTTACGTGGGATTATATTTTTTGGTATTTGGTTGGTGGGATAAATTGGGGTAAAAATGTGATTTGATATGAGATGTGATAGGAAATAATTTTGGACCTTTAGAGTTTGGCACAAGTGAATCTGGGGATGGGGGGATTTGTCATCCCCCACACGGTATTAATTATCTCCAATTTTGGGGGATATTATAAAGTGATGTAGGTTAAACATTGTAATTATATTCTTCTAAGAAAGTTTCCTACTTGGTTTAGATATGCGTCAAAAAATCATATTTAGATATCAATCGTGTAAGTATTTCTCCAATAAATTACAATCAAGGTTATAGCAGAATATATACACAGTGGGCTGATTAACTCTACCAAATCAGTTCCTATCTCTTATCCTAAGATTAAGGAAACTACCTCATAAAATCATGGGATTAGATCCCAGCAGATCACAACAAAAAACTGCAGCTATCTTATCTATATAAATCTGTTGTAAGTCTATCCAAATCATACCAAATTCATGCTAATCCTCTCCGATCAATTCATACTAGAAATATATGGTTTATCTTCACTCCCCCTCAAGCTGGGAGTATATGTTGATTATTCCCAGCTTGCCTACCAAATTCTCGAAACCTGATTTGTGTAAACTCTTGGTTAATACATCGGCTGTTTGTTCTTTAGTTGGAATGTAATTCAAACTCACACTTCCATCATCTGTTTTCTCCTTGATGAAGTGTCGATCAACCTCAACATGTTTAGTACAATCATGATGCACTGGATTTTGTGCTATACTTACTGCTGCTTGGTTGTCATAGTATATCTTCATATGACTGTAATTAGGCATCCTCAGTTCTTTTAGCAGTTGCTTAAGCCAAATTCCTTCACAAATTCCATGGGCTAATGCTCGGAACTCAGCTTTGGCACTGCTCCTTGCAACAACAGGCTGCTTTTTACTCCTCTAAGTTACTAGATTACCCCATAAATAGGCACAATAACCTGAAGTAGATCTTCTATCCACTGAAAACTTGCCTAATCTGCATCAGTGTAGATTTCCACCATTCTGTGGTCTCCCTTTTGAAAAATAGCCCCTTTCTGGGTGTATTTTTTAGGTACCTTAAGATTCTGACCACAGCTTCAAGATGCTGTTTCTTTGGTGAGTGCATGAACTGACTTACCACACTTGTAGCGAAGGCAATATCAGGTCGAGTGTGAGATAAATAGATCAGCTTCCCTACCAATTTTTGATACCCTTCTTTGTTGACTTCTTCACCTCCTCCCTGTCCCTTTTATTAGGATCCATAGGGGTCTCGGCTGGCCTGCAGCTTAGCATTCCCACATCTTGAAGTAGATCTAGCACATACTTCCTCTGATTTATTGTAATTCCTGTGCTGCTGCGAGCCACCTCCATGCCAAGGAAATCTTAAGGTGCTCAAGTCCTTTAAATCAAATTGCCTAGCCAAATACTTCTTTAAGGACTTCAATTCCTCGACATCTCCTATGACAATGATCATCTACATACACAATGAGGATAGTTACCTTACCCTCCTGAGAGTGTTTGTAGAACAAAGTGTGATCAATTTGGGCTTGACTGAACTTCTTTCTTTTCACAGCTTGAGTAAACTTGTCAAACCATTCCCTCGGTGACTGCTTCAGTCCATAGAGGGATTTCTTCAATTTGCAGACCATGTCATTCCCTTCTTCAAATCCAGGAGGTGCCTCCATATAAACCTCTTCATGTAGATCTCCATTTAGGAAGGCATTCTTCACATCTAGTTGCTGTAAAGGACCCAAGATTGGCTGCCAAAGAAGCAAGACTCTTATGGTATTTAGTTTAGCCACCGGTGCAAAAGTCTCTGATAATCCCATATGTTTGAGTAAATCCTTTAGCAACCAGTCTGCTTTTGTACTGTTAATGCTTCCATCAACATTGTATTTTATAGTAAATACCCATTTACAACCGACTGTCCTTTCCCAGCAGGTAGCTTCACCATTTCCCAAGTCTTGTTCCTTCTAAGTGCATCCATCTTTCCTGCACAGCTGCTTTCCAATTTGGATCAACTAGTGCTTCTTCTATTTCTGGGAATTGAAGTTTTTGAGAGGGCAGTAGTAAAGGCATGAAACTTTGGGACAGCTTGCATAGGACACAAATTTGGATATTGGATACTGAGTGTAGGATCTGGTTCCTTTCCTTAGAGCAATAGGCCAATTCAGGTCCTGATCTGGATCTGCAGTAGCCTGTAGGTTCTGATCAATCAGATGCTGATCTGATCTGTAGCAATCTGCAAGTTTGATTAATCGATTTTGATCAATAAGTTCTGCATTGTCCTGAGGACTGGAATTCAAGTCAGATTGGCCTTGTTGCTGTCCTAATTTCTTCGTGTATATACCAACAATTGACCCTTAGTTTGAGAGTCAGTGGTGGTATCTTCTCCCCCTGACAGAGAAGCATCTCCTCTAGGTTCCTCAGATGAGATAGTGTTAGGTTCTAAAGGCAGTAAAGAGGACTGATGTTTTGTGGGCAGTACAGGTAAGGTGTAATGGTTTGTGGACTGATTTGTATCCCTTGGCTGATGTTCTATGGACTGAGGTATATCCCAACTTTTCTTCACTCAATCTCTCCCCCTGAAGAGAAGTATTGGGAAAAAAAGATTGAGATTCAATGAAGGAGACATCCATAGACACAAACACTTGACGGAGATGAGGAGAATAACATTTGTAACCACATTGAGTTGGGGAATAACCAATAAAGATACACTTAATAGCTTTTGGATCAAGTTTGGACTGATTTGGTGAATGGTTGTGGACAAACACAGTACATCCAAAGATTTTTGGAGGCAGAGAGGTCATAGTTCTAAAGGTTGGGTATAGATGAAGGAGGCTGGTCAAAGGGACAGAGAATTTAGGGGTTTGGAAGGCAATTTGTTGATCAAATAGGAAGCTGTTAGGATGGCTTCACCCCATAGATACTTTGGTACACTCATGGTGAACGTTAGGGCTCTAGCAACCTCAACTAGGTGTCGGTTTTTTCTCTTAGTTACCCCATTTCTGAGGTGTATTGAGCAAGAGTTTTGGTGGATTATTCCACTGTTTTGAGGTATTCATTGAGAATGGAATTGAAATATTCTTTCCCATTGTCAGTTCTTAGAGTTTGAATGGGAACATGGAATTGAGTTAAAATCATGGAATGAAAAGATTGGAAGGCTTTGGCAGCTTCAGATTTTTCCTTAAGTAGATACACCCAACAAACCCTTGTATGGTCATAATAAAAGTTATAAACCATCGAGTACCAGAGATGTTTTTTACCCGAGAAGGCCCCCATATATCACTGTGTATTAAAGAAAAGGCTGAGATTTTTGGTATGGTTTGATGGGGAAGGATGCATGATAATCTTTAGCAAGCAAGCAAAATTCACAATTAAAGGAACTAGGATTTTTATTGATGAATAAATCTGGAAACAGCCTTTTCAAATAGGAGAAATTTGGGTGGCCTAGCCTCTAGTGCCTTAACATTATTTCATCATGGTTAAAACTAGAGGAAGATACACTCTCTGCCAGTGCACCAATTTTTGCTGGTTCCTTGTCAGTCTCGAGATAATAGAGCCCATCTCTCACTCTAACATTGCCAATCATCATCCTTGAATCCAGTCCCTGAAATTCACAGCTAGTAGGACTGAACTTAGCATAACATTTGAGTTCAAGAGTAAGTTTTCTGATTAAAATCAGATTGCAGGCTAGGGTAGGAACATATAGGATAGAGTGAAGGGAGATATTATTTGAAAGATGAACAGATCCTTTTCCAGCCACACTAGAGTAAGAGCCATCAGCTACTTTAACTCTAGATTTTTCCGAGCATGGACTATATGCGTAGAACAAGGAAATGTTACCTGTCATGTGATCAGAGGCATCGGAATCCAGCATCCAAGAGTCTGTACTCTTGGTATGCAGTGCAGTACCTGAAGCCAGTGCAGAGATCTTTGAGTTGCTGGTTGCAGTTTGGCTTAGCAGCTTCTGCAACTGTTCCAGTTGGGCTTTATTGAGGAAGATTCCATTCTGTTCTGGGTCCTTTTGATGCTCAACAGTTTTTTCTTCTGCTTGAACTTGAAAGCTCTTTCCTTTATTTTGTCCCTGAGGTTTCCAGTTAGTAAGTTTCCTATGGAGATCCCAGCAGACATCTCTGGTATGTTCTGGTTTGTTGCAGTGATTACATTAGGGTCTTCCTCCTCTTTCTCCCTTTTGATAGCTTCTTTGGTCACGATCATTCTTAACTACCAGGGCAGTAGTATTGATGGGCCTTTCACTGACTGCAGGTGCTTCCTTATTCCCTCCAATTCCAAGCATGACTCTTCTTCTACTAGCCTCTCTTCTAACTTCAGCAAATGCCTCTTCAAGTGAAGGTAAAAGCTTGTGGCCAAGAATCCTTCCTCTAACCTCATCTAACTCTCTGTTTAAACCAGCCAAAAATTCATATAACCTCTCCTTCTCTAGATGTCTTTTGAATTTCACATTATCTTCTAAATCTCCCCAGTCAGCTTCATAATGTAAATCAAGTTTCTGCCAAAGAATCTGCAGCTCATTGTAGTATGCAGTCACCTCCAGACTTCCTCGCCTTATCTCTTTCAATCGATTTTTTTATTTCAAAAACTTGAGAGGCATTTTTGAGATCTGAGTAATTGGTATTCACATCATCCCAGATTGCTTGTGTTGTGCAAAGAAAAAGGTAGGTTCTACTGACTTGAGGCTTCATGGAATTGATTAACCAGGCCATGACAATCGAGCTATTAATCTCCCAGTTTTCATAAGCTGGATCCTCAGGTTTGGGCTGTTTAATATCTCCATTGAGATAGCCCATTTTTCCTCTGCTGCGAATGACTAAAAGGACTGACCTAGACTATTGAATGAAATTCTTTCCATTCAACTTATGGTTGGTGATCTGTAGGGCTGTGGCTTCTCCAAGAGCTTGAGAAACCATCGGGACTTGGGGATGATTAGAGGAAAGAGTTTCAGATACTCTTTCTGAACTCATTAGAATAACTTGTGACTGGAATAGAGGCTAAGGAGGACAAACCTTAGCAAAGAAATTGAAGTGGCTAAGGAGGACAGATCTTGGCCCAAACGCTGACGTGACTAAAGGGGACAAACCTTAGTTGAAGAGGAGAGGATCGAGGTTTTGAGGCTCTGATACCTGTAAGTATTTCTCCAATAAATTACAATCAAGGTTACAGCTGAATATATACACAGTGGGCTGATTAACTCTACGAAATCAGTTCCTATCTCTTATCCTAAGATTAAGGAAACTACCTCCTAAAATCATGGGATTAGATCCCAGCAGATCACAACAAAAACTGCAGCTATCTTATCTATATAAATCTACTGTAAGTCTATCCAAATCATACCAAATTCATGCTAATCCTCTCCGATCAATTCATACCAGAAAACATATGGTTTATCTTCAAATCGTATTTTATTTAGGATCAATTTTGGAATATTACCTTACTAGAGAAGTAAGGGATTTTTCTAGTTTTGGTACTTAATTTGTTTCCTAATTTTTGCTTTTTTTAGTTTCCTAGTTCTGAATTTTGCTTTTTTTATTTAAACCATTGTAAGCCTTCGAGGTTAGACAGACTTTGATTAACAAATGTAGAATTTGGTACTTTTAATATATATTTTCTAACTCTAATCCAGGATAACGGAAAATATATATAAGTACAAGAATAATAAAATTCACAAAGAACCAAAAACTGTTCTAAATTCTAAAACTCTACTCCATTACACAATAACCTATTTATACTTTACACTTCCCTTTAAGATGGAGTATATACGTCTCTTATGGCCCATCTTGCATACAAGAGATTTAAAAACTTACTACTAAAACCTTTAGTAAGAATACCTGCAAGTTGCTCACTAGACTTAACAAACAGTATGTAAATTTGGCCATTCCTTAGCTTTTCTTTGATGAAGTGATGATCAATCTCTCGTGTTATATTTTGTCGTGTGGAACTGGGTTTTGAGAATACTGACAGCCGCTTTATTGTCACAAAATTACATAAGAGGACTATCAGTTTTAATTCCCAAATCATGAAACACACTTTCTATGCATAGTAGTTCATACTCACCATGAGCCATAGCTTTGTACTCAGCCTCTACACTTGATCTTGCTACAACATTTTGTTTTTTATTACGCCATTCCACCGAATTGCCACCAACAAATATACAATACCCAGTTGTAGATCTTCTATCGTTCATGGACCCTGCCCAATCAGCATCTGTGTAACATTCAATCTTGAGGTTACCTTAATTTGAAAATAGTAAACCTTTTCCAGGAGCAGACTTTAGATACCTGAGAATTCTATAAACTGCATCCATATGAGTAGATCTAGGATCATGCATAAACTGAGGACCATACGTATTGTATATGCGATGTCTGGTCGAGTGTGAGATAAGTAGATAAGTTTCCCCAAAAGCTTTGATATCTCTCCTTGTCTACCTTCTCACCACCACCATCACCACCACCACCACCATTTTGAAGTCTGTGACTAGCTTCAATTAGGAATCTAGTAGCCTAGACCCCAATATTCCACAGTATGTTTAAGGAAGTTTAGAATATATTATTCTTGGGATATAAAATTTTCACTATCTGATTTGGCCACTTCAATACCAAAGAAGTATCACAATTTTTTAAAATCTTTGATCTCAAATTCTGTAGCAAGATGAAGAAAAGGAATGAAACTTTTCTACATCTTCTTAGCCAATTTGGTGGTATAATATACATTTACAGGCTGATAGCTTTCCCAATTAAGGAAAGAATGGACAGCTATTTACAGAGCTAATTGAGCCAAAAATTACGCCTATACTAGCTAATCAAATCTGTCTAAATTAGCTAATAATTTACAGCATAAAATAGGAAATAGAATCATCTAAATAAGGAAAGAAAAAAAAAAACTGTCATATTTCTTCACTCCCCCTCAAGCTAGGTTGAAAAATATTATTCATCCCAAGCTTGGAACTCAGATCTTCGAAGCTTTTCCGAGGCAAAGCTTTAGTCAAAATATCAGCAACTTGTAGCCTTGTTGGAGTATAGACTAACTGAACAATATTATCTTCGATTTTCTCCTTTACAAAATGACGATCAATCTCCACATGTTTGGTTCTGTCGTGGTGCACAGGGTTTTAGCAATGCCGAGTGCTGATTGGTTGTCACAAAAGAGCTTCATAGGTTCGTCAAACTCAGTACCAAGTTCCTGGAGAAGTCTTCTGATCCAAATTCCTTCACAGATTCCATTAGCTAAAGCACGAAACTCCGCTTCTGCACTACTTCTGGAGACCACAGACTGCTTCTTACTTCTCCAAGTAGCTAAATTCCCCCAAACAACGTGCAATAACCTGATGTTGATCTTTGATCTGTTACCGAACCAGCCCAATCTGCATCACTGTACACTTTTAATCACGGCAAGCTCCCTTTTTGAAATAAAGTCCCTTTCCAGGTGTTAGTTTCAGGTACCTTAGAATCCTGAACACTGCCTCCATATGCTCTTCTTGTGGATCATTCATGAATTGACTCACAACACTTACTGAAAAACCAATGTCAGGTCTTGTATGTGAAAGATAGATCAATTTTCCCACTAGTCTCTAGTATCGACCCTTATCAACTGGAGTGCTTTTCTCATCTCTTCCTAACTTGTGTGTTACTTCCATTGGCGTATCTGCTGGTTTGCACCCAAGCATCCACATTCTGTTAGTAAATCCAGAATATATTTCCTCTGAGTTACAGAAATGCCTTCACTCGTTCTTGCCACCTCCATTCCTAGAAAGTATTTCATGTTTCCTAGGTCCTTGATTTCAAATTCTCTAGCAAGGATATTCTTCGAGCAAGATACTTCTTCTACAAAATCTCCTGTAACAATGATATCATCCACATATACAATTAGTATCGATAACTTCCCTGCGTGAGATCTCTTGACAAACAGCGTGTGATCAGTTTGACACTGAATATAGCCGTGTGACTTTACTACTCTGGTAAACCTTTCGAACCAGGCTCTTGGAGACTGTTTGAGTCCATATAAAGATCTCCTCAGTTTGCAAACTTGGTTTCTAGTGTCTGGAGTTTCAAATCCCGGAGGAATCTTCATATACACTTCTTCTGCTAGATCTCCATTTAAGAACGCATTCTTCACGTCTAGCTGAAACAAAGGCCAGTCTAAGTTTGCTGCAAGAGACAGGAGTACGCGAATCGTATTGAGCTTTGCTACCGGGGAGAATGTCTCTTGGTAGTCAATTCCATATGACTGAGTAAATCCTCTCGCTACCAATCGAGCCTTGTATCTATCAATACTCCCATCTTCCTTGTATTTCACCGTAAATATCCATTTGCATCCTACTAGATTCTTTCCTGGAGGTAAGTCTGTGATCTCCCAAGTCTGATTCTTTTCTAACGCACGGATCTCGTCATAGACTGCAGTTTTCCAGGAAGGATTACTTAATGCTTCCTGAATATTGGTTGGAACCTGCACAGTCTCAAGATTTGCCACAAAAGTTTGGAAATTTGGTGAAAGACTTGAGTAGGATATATAATTGTGCAATGGATGCTGAGTGCAGGATCTCACTCCCTTTCACTGAGCGATAGGAAAATTCAAATCATCTATTATAGGAGCTTCACCCGAATGATTCTCAGTCATAGAATTACCTCCATACATACCTTCCATCGACTCATTTTCATTCAATGAGTTCAGGTTGGACTCGTGGACAAGCTCAGGTGGCATTCGGGATTCTCTTTCTGTACAAATTTTTCTTCTTCGAGAGTAGACACGAAGCTCATCGTTAGTTGGTAAGTCAGACACTGGAAGTGACTCAGGAGTATTGACACATTGGGTTTCAGACTCAACAGAGGAATCAACAGGGATGACTGGAGTAGTACTATCTGACAATGAACTTTCTGAGATGGGTATGTCGATATCCCAGGATTGACATTCCTTAATATACTCTCTCTCCCCCTGAATGGCAGTGTTGGGATAAAAGGGTTGGTTTTCAAAAAAGGTGACATCCATAGAATGATAATATCTCCTTGTTGTTGATGAATAACACTTATAACCTTTCTGACTTGGAGAGTACCCAAGGAAAATACACTTTATGGCCCGAGGATCAAGTTTCCCATGATTATGAGGATGGATATGAACAAAGGATGAACACCCGAATACTTTGAGTGGAACAGACGACATGAGACGAGAGGAAGGATAATGATTTCGGAAGACTTGTACTGGGGTTTGAAAATTGAGGACACGGGATGGCATTCGATTTATGAGGTAGGCAGAAGTTAAAATAGCATCTCCCCAGAATTGTTTTGGGACATTAGAGGTAAACATTAGTGAACGAGCAACTTCCAAAAGATGTCTATTTTTACGTTCTGCGATACCATTTTGTTGAGGTGTGTCAACACATGAACTCTGTTGAATGATTCCTTGTTCTAACATGTAACCCTCTAAGATATTTTTAAAATATTCCTTGGCATTATCAGTCCTGAGAATTTGAATTTTGGTTTGAAACTGGGTTTGAATCATTGTATTGAAATTTTTGAAGACATTTTCGACCTCAGACTTTTGTTTGAGAAGGAAAACCCAAGTTAACCGGGTGTGGTCATCAATAAAGGATACAAACCAACGGAACCCTAGAACATGTTGAACACGAGAAGGTCCCCACACATCACTGTGAAACATAGTAAACGGAAGAGAGGGTTTATAATTCTGTTGCGGAAAAACAGTTCGGGTATGTTTTGAGAGCTGACAAATTTCACATTGAAATAACTTTGAACTTTTATTTTTGAATAACATAGGAAACAACTTCTCTAAATACACAAAGTTAGGATGTCCTAGGCCATAATGCCAAAGCATAACATCATTATTTGTACTAGAAATAGAAGAAACTAGACTTCCAACATGTAGAGCTTGTCCACTTGGAGACTTGTTTGTGAGAAGGTATAACCCTGAACACTCTTTAGCACTGCCAATCATCCTCCCCGAATCCATATCCTGAAAATCACATGAGTTTTTGGAAAATTTAGTAAAACAATTATAGCTCTGGGAAAGTTTACTGATAGACAACAAATTGCAGTTCAATTTTGGAACATATAAGACAGACTGAAGGATTAGATCCTCAGTTATCTTCACTGTTCCAATTCCTGCCACCCGTGAACGTGTGCCATCAGCAATTTGAACATACCATTTCTCCTTACACGGGCTCATATGAGCAAACAACTGTTCATCTCCAGTCATGTGATCTGAGACACCTGAGTCTACTATCCAAACACCACATTTTTCTGTTTTTACATTAAAAACATGGCAGATATTACCTTTATGGGCCACGGCTCCAGTGGAAATATTGGAGGAGGAGGAACTGTTTTGCTGGACAAACAATTGTTGAAGCAACTCCAATTGTTCCTTGCTAAACAGTGCTGGCCCAGAGTTCTCAGACTTTTCTTCTATGACAGCCGAGTGACCTTTGCTTCCTTTTAGATTGTTGAACTTCAAGTCGTCTGGCTTGCCGTAAAGATCCCAACACTTGTCTCGGGTGTGACCAGGTTTGTGACAATGATCACATTTTGGTCTTTCTCTCCTTGGCTTTCCACTTGAAAACTGTGGCTTTCCACTCCTTGCGGCAAGTGCAATTCCTTCAGCATTACTTGGCGTGTTTTGAACCCCTATCATCACCTTCTTGCGGCTTTCTTCCCTTCTCACCTCGGCAAACGCTTCACGAAGACTTGGGAGAGGTTGCTTTGAGAGAATCCTTCCACACACCTCATCGAGATTTTTGTTGAGCCCGATTAAGAACTTGTACAGGCGTTTCTTTTCTACAATCTTTTTGTAGTAAATAACATCTTCCGAGCACTTCCAATGAAGTTCTTCAAACATGTCCAGCTGCTGCCACAATCGATTGAGAATGTTGAAGTATTGAGTGACGTTGAGTTCTCCTTGTCTTTGATCATGAAGAACATTCTCAACATCGAACAACTTCGATGAATTTTCAACATGGGAATAAGCCTCCTTGGCTGCCTCCCAGATCTCTGCCGCTGTTTCATATAGGAGAAAATTCTCTCCTATTTCGTTGGTCATGGAATTGAGAAGCCACGACATCACCATGTTGTTCTCTGCCTTCCATGTTCGGTACGCCTTCTCCTTTTTGTCGGGCTGAACCACCTCTCCGGTAAGGTACTCTTCTTTCCCTTTACCGGAGATGAAAATACGGACTAACTGGGACCACTGAAGATAGTTCTGGCCGTTCAACTTATGGTCGGTGATGGTGAAGGGCTGACTGTCGACGGCTCCAGGTTGGCTGGGCAAACTCGGGATGACCTCCATCGATGATGCTCCTTCAATTGACATGGGTTTGTGTTTTTCTAGGGTTTCGGTTCAGAGAAAGGCTCTGATACCATGAAGAAAAGGAATGAAACTTTTCTATATCTTCTTAGCGAATTTGGCTGGTATAAATATACATTTACAGGCTGATAGCTTTCCCAATTAAGGAAAGAATGGACAGCTATTTACAGAGCTAATTGAGCCAAAAATTACGCCTATACTAGCTAATCAAATCTGTCTAAATTAGCTAATAATTTACAGCATAAAATAGGAAATAGAATCATCTAAATAAGGAAAGAAAAAAAAAACTGTCATATTTCTTCACAAGATGTGTCTTTAGCCTGGTCATCTCTTTATTATCATTCCTTATTTACACGTCATCCACATATACAATAAGAGCTGTTACCTTTGTGTCGGAATGTTTAATGAACATAGTGTGACCTCCATGACTCTGAGAATAGTCAAAGGCTAACATAGCCTTACTAAATCTTTCAAACCATGCCTGAGGGGATTGCTTGAATCCATAGAGAGCTTTCTTCAGCTTACAAACTTTCCCAGTCGTGACTTTGGAGATGAATCTAGGAAGAACATCCATATGCACTTCTTCTTCAAGATCTCCATGCATAAAAGCATTCTTGACATTTAATTATTGAAGATCCTAGCCAAGATTAGTTGCATAGGAGAGAAGATTGCGAATTGAGTTCATCTTTACTATTGGAGCAAAGGTCTCTTGGTAGTTAATACCATACGTTTGGGTGAATCTCTTGGCCACCAATCTGGCTTAGAGTCTCTCTACAGTGCTATTAGCTTACTGTTTAACGGTGTACACTACTTTCATCCCACAATTCTCGTTCCCAGAGGTGAGGAGGTGAATTCCCACATATCGTTTTTCTTCAAGGCTTGCATTTCTTCCATCATGGCTGTTTTTCACCCATCATCAGATAATGCTTCCATCCAAGCCTATGGAATATTAATTGAAGACAAGGACGACCCAAAAGCTTTATAGGAAGTGGACAATGCATTATAAGGGACAAATTGAGAGATAGGGTGTTGAGTGCAAGTCCTAACACCTTTTCAAATGACTATAGGAATATTACTGTCATAGACAGGAGAATCAAGAGACTTAATCTGGGATTGATCTGGTGAAAGAAAGGTGGAATCATGAATTGAAACAGGGAGTTGCTCTTGATGAGTTAGAGAATGCATGGCAGGCTTTTGACCATACTATAGTAAGTTGTCTCTTATCAGTCGCCTTGGGGTCTCATACTCACCTCTAAGGGTCATATCCTCTTCTTGTTCATTTTTATTCAACTCAATTCCTTATGTTTTCTCTTCCTGAGCCTCAAAAGTAGAGATTCATAAGGAATCAACTCCAGAACAGGCAGTACTCAATAATTTAGGATTAACCTCCACTCTGGAAACCCCCTGTGTGGAGATTGCCTGGAGAAATATTATTCTCATGGAAAGTCACATCCATAGTGACATATACCTTTCGAGAGGGTGGAAGATAACACTTGTACCATGTTTGAGGGCGCAAAATATCTGATAAAAATACATTTAAGAGTCCAAGCATCAAGTTTCCCAAGGTTAGGTCAATGATCATGAATAAAACAAGTATAGTCAGATACTTTGAGAGGAACCACATAGTGTAGAATACCATGAGGAGGGTCATTTAGATGACCGGGGAATTTGAAGATACGTTGCAAAGGAGTCTGGAACTGGAGTGTTCGTAGTGACATTTGGTTAAGAGCATCACCCCAAAATGCGTTAGGAACATGCATTGCAGGTAACAAAGACTGCGCCACCTCAAGGAGATGATGATTTTTCTGCTCTGCAACTCCATTTTGAGCAAGAATGGAGACAACTAGTTTGGTGAATAATAACTTGATTAATTAAGTAATTTCCAAGTGAAGCATTCATATACTCTTTGCCATTATCACTGCACAATTCTTTAATCTGAGAACGAAACTGCGTACAAATCATCTTGTGAAACTGCTTGAAACATAAGAAAACATCACTCTTGGCATGTAGTAAATACACCTAGGTTGTATTGCTATAGCAATCAATAAAGGTAACATGCCACCGATAACCATTTAAAGACGCAACTTGACTAGGACCCCATACATCAAAATTAATAATCATAAAAGGTGTAGTACTACGATTATTGAGGATAAGAAATTCGTGTATGCTTGGCAAATTCACAAGCATATCACACTTTAACATATCCTAAGTATCAAATAACAGGGGAAACATCCTTTTCAAAATATCAAAAGACAAATGACCTAAACGTCTATACCAATGCAAAATTTTCTCAGACTTGGTAATTTAAGCAAAAGCACAACATGCAGTAGAAGCATCCTTTGTAGAGTGAGAGATCCAAGTATCACAAACCACCATGCATTCTACCGGAATCAATCGTTCTCCCCGCGTTCAATTCCTGAAAGACACAATATGAAGGGAAAAAAGTCACCTTACAGTTCAAGTCTTTAGTGATAGCACTAATTGACATTAAACTACTAGAGAAATCAAGAACATGAATGACATAATTTAATTTAAGTGAAGAAGTACATTGGATAGTTCCTTTTCTAGAGAAGAGGACAGCGAATCATATCAACTCGAACATTATCTCGACAAGAACATTGTTTATAAGATGAGAAACAGGCAGAATTACTTGTCATATGGTCAGAGGCCCTTGAATTAGTGATCCAGGACTAGAGGCAACTACAATCAAGGCTTGAGAAGTAATAAAGGAAGAACCTGACTGAACAAAATTGGAGGAAGTAATAGCTGTAGTCCTAGGGTTAGAGGAACTTTCCATTCTAGCCATCATTTGCAGGAACATTTTCAGTTCTTTTGTTGAGAGGGAATCACTTGACTGAGATGTACCTAGAGAGGAACTAGCAACTTTAGATAGATGCGCTTGTTAGCGTGAGGAACCTTTACCTCCTTTTCCCCTAGAAGGACGTCCATGAAGCTTCCAATATGTTTCTCTAGTGTGCTTCGGTTGACCACAATAATCACAAACCAAATGATCTTTGGGATTAGGAACCGACTTTGTAGTGTCCCCATTTTCCTTTTTAAGAACTTGATTTTGTAGTCACCACCAAAGTTGATTGTTCATATGTTGAGATATTAAGCATAACACTCCTTAGACTCTCTTCTCGTTGTAAGTAGGAATATGTTTGCCTTAATGAAGGAACAATATTTGAACCCAAATTTGATCATACTCCACACTCAAACCAGCAAGGAAATCAAACGTACACTATCAATCATTATTTGAAAATTGGCTGCATTCGTGGGACATATAGCTTGAAACACTCGATAGTAATCAAGTTCCTGCCACATACTATTTCAAACTGCAAAATATTGAGTAATAGTAAGATTTCCTTGCTTAAACTCATGAATATTCCTATGAATCTCATACACTCGAGCATCATTTCCAACTTTGGAATAAGTTTGAGTAATTACATTCTAAATATCCGAAGCAGTGTCCACCAAAAAATACCTTTCAGCGATTTCAGGCTGCATAGACTGAGTAAGCCAGAATATAACCAGAGAGTTCTTAGCATCCCATTGTGCAAAGGATGCATCAGTGATTGCTGGCTTAGTTTGCTTGTTAGACAAATAAGCTACTAAACCCTTAGTCTTGATTAACATGGAGCAAGATCTGGACCAAGCCAGATAAATCGTTCCATTCAATTTTTTATGGTACTGATTCTGATTTTTTCTTTTGGTAAGTAACTGATTCTAATTTTGATGTTACTATTACCCCCAAGGTTTGTCCCACTAAAGGAAGTGATGCTATTAACTCCAGAAGATACCACAAGGTTACTGCTCGAATTGACTTCTAACGTGTTTGTTGAATTAGAAGAGAAAAATTACAGCATAGTAAATACCAAATGCCTATAATGAAGGCTGCAAAGGCAAGCAAATGAGAGGCAAAGGCTAGTGGAGGAGTTGCGAAGGAGAACAAAGGCTAACAAGGGTTGATGGAAGTCACGGAGGCAGCGTAAGGGTTGCGGGAAGGTCGACGAGTAGGCGCCGGTGTTGGGGGAGACTCGACGAGGGTTCGCGGGTACAAGAATAATAGAATACACAGACCCTAATCCAAGGTATGAAGAATATATATGAGTTAATAAAATACACAGACCCAAAAACTATTCTAAATTCTGAACTGTACCCTATTTACACAAATAACCCTATTTATACTTTACAACAATAAAAAAAATTATTAGAGAAATTCTTTATACAAATTTGTGTTTTTTTTTGGGGGGGGGGCATTCGTAGACTAAACAGAAAACCACAATTGATCTGTTCAACTTTTTATCTTCGTCTACTTTTGCCTTGCATCAATTGATATTAGAGTTCATGGCATCACGTGGCACTAGGAAGGGTTGTGGTAATGATCCGTGAATGATTGCTGTTGAACAGGTTCTATAGCGCAATGAAGTCGCTTGGGAGACGCGATAGGGTGAGCATTTCCAGCAGTTGGAAAAAGATGGTCGGGGTGTTAATCCAGCAGATGACTGCTCTGGTCGTAAGAAATCAACCTCATAACCTATTCATGGATCAATATTCGAAAAGGGAATCTGAATATTCTGAGGAAAAACTTCCTGAAAGGGACTTTCCATTCAAATCAACAATGATTCCTGATTCAATTTGATTGGAGTAAACAATCAATTTTTGACAAAGAATCCCTTACGGTTGAAGCTTCAAAAGATCATGTTAAATTTATTGAACAAGAGGACGTGGATTTGAATTATTTTTCTTTTGAACCTCAGGTAGATTGGTACGATGGTTATTGTTCTTTGGTGTCGTCTATTTGATGTTGCAAATACTAATTGGGTTCATCAATCCACCACCTTGTGTTGAGATGCTTGTTATTGATTTTTGGAGCTTTGGTCGAAGCAGGAAAACATTGTGTGGCGGGTTAAAGTTATTGCTATTTATTTTTTTTTTTTGGGGGGGGGGGGGTGTGGTAATTTGAAAAGAAAGGAATTCTAGGCTATTGAAGGAGATGAGAGGATGTTGAATGGCACGTGGGAGAGCATCATTTTCCTTGCATTTTTTTGGTGTTTCTTCTACTAGATTTTGATATTTATCCTTTATTTGTCATTCGGGGAAATTGGTTAGCCATCTTAAGTTAGGATTGTGGCTAGTTTGCTTCCTTATTACTTTCTTTAGGGGACTTCTTGTCGACTCTTGTATCTCTTCCCTTATTTTTAATAATATCTTGTTGCTTATTAAAAAATATATATATATATTGTCAAGTATGACAGGTTATTGTAGTTGGTGCTAGTTGTTATAATTGAATGTGGGGCATTATGATCCTTTTAGCTATAAACTCTAGTGTTTTTGGATAAAGGTGTCCTCCATCTTCAATAATGATGCTTGCTTGGGCAATAAATAGCATTTGGAAAATTTTGAGTGACCTAGGTTAAGTTATAAATTTCTCGTGTTTTGGGAAAATGTGTGCTTCACTTTTATGATAGACACTTGCTTGGACAAGAAATAGGGTTAAGAACTTTGGTTGACCTTTGCATTATTTGACATCTAGTTATGGTGAAGTTGTTGCTAATTCGAAGGTTGACTTGATAAACTTGGGTTCATGGTCTCCGTGATGGCAGTGAGATGTGTTTCTTGTGTAATATGTGGACGTCATAGTGAACTATTCGTTATTACTAGGCAAGCGCGACTTGACGCCTGACACAATGTATACACAATATATAATGCAATGAATTTGTTAAGTTCATTGAGATTTTGTATGTTTTATAAATGTCATTGGTAATAATGTCGCTCTTTATTAGAAGGGATTTTATGTACAGAAAGATATTTAAGATTACAATAGCAGAATGGTGATGGAGCTTTATTTATTTATGGGATAATTGCCTTTTTACCTCCTGTACGTAAGTTGAAAATAACTTATACCCCCTAAATTTTAAAAACTTACCTTTGTATCTCTTGTACTTTAGGCTAAAGTAAAGTTGTAAACGGTGTTAAATTTTCAAGTGAAAA
Source organism: Vitellaria paradoxa (assembly GCA_019916065.1). Lineage (NCBI taxonomy): Eukaryota > Viridiplantae > Streptophyta > Magnoliopsida > Ericales > Sapotaceae > Vitellaria > Vitellaria paradoxa. The sequence continues at coordinate 10,699,091 of CM034233.1, forward strand.
AGCAAAAATTTCCATGAGAAACTAAATAGAATCAGAGGGTGTAAGTGTAGCTAATATAAATTACAAGGGGTATAAATGTAATTTTTAAACTTCCTTAGAATCAAAACCATTATGTTTGATGGATTTTTCAACATTTTTACTTTAACTAAAAGTATAAAAGGTGTAAAGGTAGGTTTTTAAAATTTAGGAGTGTAAGTGATTTTCACCTTAAGTAAAGGAGGGTAAAAGGACAATTACCCCTTTATTTATTTATTGATAAATAAGCTTTATTCTTGCTTGGTTTGGATGTTGACGGCTTTTATCAATGACATGGGAATGTCTTGTTGGAATTAGTACACATTTACCAATTTGTTTTCTACTAAATCTGTTAAACCAAACCAAACCAAACCAAGCCTTTTCCCACTAGGTGGGGTCGGCTATATGGATTTGTCGACGCTAATTAGATCTGTTTAGGGGCATGTCCTCCGATAAATCTAGGTAAGTTAGGTCATGTTTAATGGTTTCTTTCCAGCTTCTCTTGGGTCTTCCTCTATCTCTCCTACTCCTGACAATCTCCATACTTTCACACCTTCTAACAGGTGCCTCTGCTGGACGCCTTCTAACATGGCCAAGCCATCTTAATCGGTTTTCTCTCATTTTATCTTCAATCGGTGCTATTCCTACTTTGCCCCTAATCTCCTCGTTCCTAATCCTATCTTTCCTTGTAATCCCGTACATCCACCTTAGCATCCTCATCTCCGCAACTGCCATCTTCTGACCATGAACTAAATCTGTTACAATGTGAAAAAAATGCAAAGAAACACTAGTACTGATTTTGACACCAAGTTGATCTTAGGATGATTCATTGAAGTATGAACACCATTGCCTACAATCTTACTCTATATGGTGAGTCCTCCGTATCAAGGAAGCTTTTATAGAGATATCTTTGCATCCTACTTGTGTCTAGCACTAATATTTATTCTACTCTTCTAGGCACATGTTTCATTTATTTTTTGTCTATTGGAATATATCTCACATTGTTAAAATAGTGCTTTCCAAACTAGTTTAAGATCCTACATGCCTCTTTAATCCTTGTTAATTGGTTTCGAGTTGGATGCCTTAGCATAATATCGGATTTGGGTTTGGGAAGGACTTATCCCTTCTTCACTTTTCAATCTTTCCTTTGTGCATTTTTCATACTTGGTGAATGTTTAGCTCCACATGCGAGCGGGGGTCACATGTGAGGGAGTGTGTTGAAATATATTCTACATCGTTTAAACAGTCCTTTCCAAAATAGTATATGATTCTAGTGAGTCTCTTCACTCCTCACCAATTGGTTTTGAGTTGAAGTGCTTTAACAATGTCTATAAATTTAATTTCAAACACTTGATTGATAATTCTTGTCTATAAAATTAACGCCTAATATAGAGTTGTGTGGCACTTTTAAAGATAGGATGATCGCATCCTTAACATAAAGAGTAAAAAAAATTATGATCATTTACATGTTGCTACCACATCAAGAATTAAGGGGTACTTTCCAATCATTGTAAAGGTTATGGACGTAAAGACGAAACTATGAAATAGGGAGCAAAGAGATTATTGGAAGAATTTAATAATGAAGTGTACATAATAATATGCTTATTGTGGAAAATTAGAGAATGAAGAATTGTTTTTCATATCTCAAAAGGGTTACAGCATTATCTATATATACACAAGATTATCTTTCAAAAAAATATATATATATACATAAGGTATCCTAAACCAAAAAGGAAAGAGAAATAATTATCCTATATCAAATCCCTCAAATAAATATGATATTTTCTAGTTTAGGAATACGTATATTTTCCAACACTCCCCCTCAAGCTGGTGAATAGACATTATCCATTCTCAGCTTGGTAATAATTGTTTGAAACATGAGGTTACTCAAACCCTTAGTAAGCACATTTGTTAGCTGGTAGTTAGTGAACACATAAGGTATACAAATCAAACCACTGTCTAGTCTTTCTTTGATGAAGTGTCTGTCCACCTTGATGTGTTTGGTTCTGTCATGTTGCACTGGATTATGTGCAATAGTGATTGTAGCTATGTTATCATAGTAAAGTCTCATGGGATCCTCCTATTTAATCTTTAAATCTTCCAAGATAATCGTCAACCATAGTAGCTCACAAATACCTTGTGCCATTACTTGAAATTTTGATTCAGCACTTGACCTTACCACCACATTTTGTTTTTTGCTTCTCCATGTAACTAGATTTCTATTAATAAAAGTATAATGCCTAGTGGTAGATCTTCTATCAGTTATTGACCCAGCATAATGGCATCTTTGTATTCTTCAAGTATAAGTTCAGCATTCTTCTAGAACAAAATACCTTTTCTCAGAGTTTCTTTAAGGAAGTGTAATACCTTATAAACTGCTTGCAAGTGAACTTCTTTAAGGTTGTGCATGAACTAGCTTACCACACTCATAACATAGACAATGTCAGGCCTGGTGTGAGATAGTAAGTCTTCCTACCAATATGTGATACATTTTCTTGTCAACAGCAACATCCTCTTCTATCTCTTAAAGCTTGTGGTGGGGATCTATTGGTGTACTTGCTAGTTTGCATGTTTACTTTCTTGTATCTTTCAAACCAAACCAAGCTTTTTCCCACTAGGTGAGGTCAGCTATATGGATTTGACGACGCCAATCAAATCTGTTTAGGGTCATGTCCTCTGTTAGATCCAGGTAGGTAAGGTCATGTTTAATAGTTTTTTTCCAACTTCTCTTGGGTCTTCTTCCTCTCCTGGCAATCTCCATGCTTTCACACCTTCTAACAGGTGCCTCTGTTGGACGTCTTCTAACATAGCCGAACCATCTTAATCGATTTTCTCTTATTTTATCTTCAATCGGTAATATTTCTACTTTGTCCTTAATCTCCTCGTTCCTAATCCTATCTTTCCTTGTAATCCTGCCCGCACATCCATCTTAGCATTCTCGTCTCCGCAACTGTCATCTTTTGAACATGATTATACTTTACTGCCCAACACTTTGATCCATATAGCCATGCTGGTCTTACCGTCACCTTATAATTCTTTTCTTTCACCTTGAGGGGGACTTTTCGATTGTGCAAGACCTCAGAAGTACTCCTCCATTTGGTCAATCCGACCTGAATCTTACAACTTACATCAGTATCAATCCTTCCATCTTGTTGCACCATAGATCCAAGGGACAAAAAGTTTTCTTTCTCTACAATCTTTTGTTTACCTAAACTTATTTTTATGCTATCAGTTACTCTACTTTGACTAAACTTGCATTCCATATATTCTGTTTTACATCGATTTAGCCTAAACCCTTTTGTCTCTAAAGTTTTCCGTCACAATTCTAGCTTAGCATTCACTCCTCCTCTCGTCTCATCTGCTAAAATAATATCATCTGCAAATAGCATACATCATGGCACCTCATCCTGAACATGTCTTGTAATCTTTCTCTACAATCTTAGCCTAAACCCTTTTATCTCTAACGTTTCCCGTCACAATTCTAGTTTAGCATTCACTCCTTCTCTCGTCTCATCTGCTAAAACAATATCATCTGCAAATAGCATACACCACGACACCTCATCCTGAATATGTCTTGTAATCTTTCTCTACAATCTTAGCCTCACCCTGTATCTTTCAAAAGGTCAACAATTTCCTTCCATTGAGAGAGAGATAAAGAGATTCCTTGTCTTAAGTGTGCCACTTCAATTCCCAAAAAGTATTTCAATCTTTCTAGGTCTTTAATTTTGAACTCTTTTGCTACACTTTGTTTCAGCTCCTGTCTTTCATTCTCATCATTTCCTGTCAATATCATATCGTCAACATATACCAGCAAAATTCTAACTCCTCCCAAGTCCGAGTGCTTGATGTTTATATCTCACAACTAACATTGATTTGGTGAATTTTTCAAATTAAGTTTTTGGAGACTGCTTTAGTCCATAAAATGCCTTTCTAAGCCTGCACACTTTATTAGCTGCCAGATTTCCACGAAAATTAGGTGGGATTTTCATGTAGATTTCCTTCTCTAGATCCCCATGCAAAAAGGTGTTCTTCACATCAAATTGTTGCAAGTGCCAATTATAGTTGGCAGGTAGGGACAACAAGATTCTAAATGTGTTGCAAAGGTTTCTTAATAGCCTATCCCATAGGTTTGACTATATCCCTTAGCCACTAATCTTCCTTTATACCTCTCAAGTTTGTTATCTGCATTATACTTTACTGTAAAAACTTATTTGCATCCCACTTGTCTTTTTCCTTCAAATAAGTCCACCACCTCCCAACTATAGGTCTTCTCCGAAGCCTGCATTTCAACATTCATGACATTTCTCCAATGTTCACTGGTTAAAGCCTCAGATAGTGTGGTGGGAATAGACACAGTATTTAAGCTCATGAGAAAACTCCTATGAGATGAACAGTTTTCAAATGACACAAAATGTGAGTGGATATAATGGGTTTTTAGTATATTCCCTAGTTCTTTTCCTGATAGTAATAGGCAAATCAATATTAGATATAGGTTCAGCCGGTAAAGGACTAGAAATTGTTACCTCATTACCAGAGTTAGAGTCTGATTCTTGGACTTGCACTAGTTCAGGAATTGGATTCTTCCGCCTTGAATGTACTTGAGAGAACTGTGGGTTATCAATAGTGTCATCACCTGTAGGCATGAGTTCGGAGATATTGGTTGGTGAAATCATGGGTTGAGGTTGAGGTTGAGGTTGAGGTTGAGGTTGATCTTGACCAGGAGGTTGATTCTGAGAAGATACGAACTTGGGTCGTTTTTTAGAAGATAAAGCTAAATTAAGAAGGAAAAAAAATCTCTATTCTTATCTTTCAAAAATATTGTCTCTCCCTAAAGATAACGTGTAGGAAAGTAAGACTTATGTTTAACAAATGTGACATCTTAAGAGATAAAGGTTTTTGTGGTAGGGGAATGATAGCACTTGTGCCATTTTTTTGTTGAAGAATACCCCACAAAAATACGTTTTACTGCTCTGGGGTTCAGTTTGCCTCTATTTTGACTTTGGATATAAACAAACGATAACAGCCAAATATTTTAGGCACAAGATGATCTGTGATATGAAGATCAGGGTAAAACTGAGAGAGTGTATTCATAGGGCTTTTGAATCCAAAACTCTTGATGGTAATCTATTTACGAGATATGTAATTGTAAGAACGGTTTCCCCAAATAATGTTTTGGCATATTGTTTTAAAACAGAAATGCTCGGATTGTGGCAAGTAAGTGACCATTTTTCCTTTTTGCTACTCCATTCTACTGTTGTGGGGTATTAACACAAGAGGATTCATGAATGATCCCTTCCCGTAGGAAATATGGTGACAAATTTTGGTTGAAATAATCTTTGACATTGTTTGACCTAAACCATTTGATTTGACCTTAAACTGAGTTTTAATCATGTTATAAAAATTTGAGAAGATACTACTTACATCAAACTTGGATTTCAGCAAGAAAAGTCAAGTAACTCTAGTACAATTATCAATAAAAGAAATGAACCATCTAGCCCTTGAGATATTTGGAATAGTGGATGGACCTCAGATGTCACTATGGATCAATGTAAAAGGTATGGAGTTTCTTGTGTTACTATTTGGAAAGCTTACACGTCTGTGTTTTGCGAGTTCACGGATATTACAATGAAAGTTCTCACTTTCTAGTCCTTTGAATAAAGAGAGAGACATGATTTTAAGGACTCCGAAGAAAGAGTGTCCAAGTCTTGGATGGTGAAGCCATATTTTATCTTTATTGGCATGAGAATGCTCAGAAAGTAATGCAAGAGGTGATTTACCCTTGCTAACATTTAGGTTTTCAGGCACTTCAAGGTAGTACAATCTATCATTTCCCTTAGCATGTCCAATTATCATACTCGAGCCTTGGTCTTGAAATAAATAATGAGTTGGGGGGGGGGGAGGTTACTTTGCAGTCTAAGTCATGAGAGAGTTTATATATAGACACAAGATTAGGGGATAGTTTTGAAACATGGAGTACGTTCCTGAGAATAAATTCGGGACTAATTTTGACATATCCAACACTTGCTACAATGGTTAAAGAACCATTTGCAGTAGTTATTTTCCTATTGTTGGGACAAGGAACATATGTACTAAATTTATGGGAAGAATGTGTAGTAATTCGTAAAGGCATTATCTAAAGCATTTAAACTATGTGAAAGAGGAAATTTACCTAATGTGCTAATGACAAGTACTTGTGAGTTAGGTTTTTAATAGTTACCAGTAAGTCCTGCAGCCTATTGTTTGTCTTAGGCATGACGAGAGAATAACAGAATGGCATTGGAGTTTGGCCGGAGGTCTTGCTGGAGGATCGCCAGTCGGTCACAGAGACTTTGCCGGAGGTCGCCGAACGTTAGGTTTAGGTCGTCGGAAGGTTACGATCGTAATGGAGGGTGGTTGGTGGTGAGAAGCCAAGCCACGCACTGTGAAGCCAACAAGGAAAGGTCGGTAATGTGATGCGATTATCGCAAGAAGGTTGACGATGATCAGTGCTCACAATGATCATGACTGGGGATGATCGTGATTGGACTAGAAGCCGACAATGAACGCGACTGGACTGGGGATGCCAATGACTGTGAACGACGGTGCTTCGTTAACGTAGAGACAACTGCGATTGACGAAATTCTTCAGCAGAGTGTCGGCAACGACTGGAGACACCAACAAGAATTGACTGTTGTCGATCGATTGAACCGTCGATGACGGTCACACAAATCACACAGATCGACGATTGACAACAATGGAGAAAACTTACTGCGTGATCGACGATGAACTTAATTGCTTGGGTTTTTGAGCCTTCTATAGTGATGAACAACTACAATCACTTTCTGGACTGTCGGCGGCAACTTTCTGATGACAGCAATAATGCCAGATGTTCTGAACCAGAAAGCGATTAAGGCTAAGAAACAAAGATTGATGATCAATTATGTCCTGCAATGGAGGCCAAACAAGCAAGCGAAAAAAAAATTCTGATTAGCAATTAAGGCTAAAAAAAGAATTATGTCTGGCAATGAAGGCCAAAAAACAAGTAGAAAATTTTCCCGTTACCATGTAGAAAAGTAGAGAATGAAGAATTGTTTTTCATATCTCTCAAGAGTTACAGTATTACTTATATATGCATAAGATGCCCTAAACCGAAAAGGAAAAAGAAATAATTATCCTATATCAAATCGCTCAAATAAATATGATATCTTCTAATTTAGTAATACATATATTTACATATATTTTCCAACACCTACATGTATGTGTATATCTAACAAAGTTTATTCACTGTTGTATGTTTTTTTGAAAAAGATAAGTAAATGTTTATTAAAAGAATAGAGGTCTATGTGAGCATCGATGTGATGCTAACACAAGACAAAACGGAGAGCAAATACAAATACAAACTAGCCTATCAAAAGGAATCAATTACAATCAATCCCAAATAAAACGGAGATCAGCCTATTTGATCGAGAAAGTTCAAGAAAGAAGATAAATCGACCTCCCTTCCTCCCCTCACCCAACCATATAGACAAGAAAATAGCTCTTAATCCTCAAGTTTGGCATGCTTTCATCTTCAAATATTCTTCTATTTCTCTCCTTCCATATCAACCAAAACACATAAAATGGAACCACATTTCAAATGGATTTTTTATACTTTCCAAAAGGCTATCCCCACCAAGCCAAGAGAAAGTCACATAAATTCCTTGGGAAGCATAAATGAACATCGAAGCATGCAAGAATCAAACTCCACAGCTCAGCTGTCCACTGACAGTGCAAAAGAAGATGTGCAATAGATTCCTCCTGTCTAAGACATAGAGTACAATGGTTAACTATGGATTAACCTCTAAGCTTAAGGTTATTCATAGTTAAAATTTTCTCCCTAGCTGCACACCATGAGAAGAAAAGCACTCTAGTAGGAACAGCATTTTTCTAAAGCTTTGACCAAGGAAAAATATCTTTTGCATCTCCCTGAAGGGTTAGATAGAAGGACTTGACAGTGAAAGTTTTTTCCTTTGACACATTCCAAACCATAGAATTCTCAGTATCCTCCAGGTAAACATTATTAAGCAGCTCCATAAGTGACAAATAATCATCCAATTCCCAATCATTTATATTCCTGTGAAGCAACATAGACTAGGTGCAATTTTTGCCCATTCCAAAGCAGTAATCCTTGACAAAAGCATTCTTATTTACTGCTAGGGCAAAGATCTCTGAAAAGAGGACAGCTAGAGAGCCAACATTTAACCATTCATATTTCCAAAATAAAATCCTATAACCTCTGCCCAATTTACAGGAAATGCAACGAGCAAATTTCATCCAATTCTTCCTTGTGCTTCTCCAAATGTTTGCACCAGCAGAATTAGAACTATGGGCTGAACACCAGCCACCCAATTCTTCCATGGATTTAATCGATATTACTTTCTTCCAAATTCTGTTATTGTCCTGAGAGAATCTCCAAAGCCATTTACCTAGTAGAGCTTCATTTTGCAGCCGCAGCTTTTTGATACCAATACCACCAGATCCTATTGGAGAACAAATAGATTTCCAATTAATCAAGCTGTGTTTGAAAGCCCCATTGCTTTTTCCCAAAGAAAGTTCCTTTGCATTCTCTCGAGCTCTTTTATGACTGAGGCAAGAGCTTTGAATAAGGAGAGAAAATAAGTCGGAAGGCTTGAAAGCACACTCTTAATCAATGTAACTCTAGCCGTTGTTGAGAGGTATTTCAACTTCCAAACAGCTAATCTATTCCTACATCTTTCTAAGACAGATTCCCAAACCAATTTAGATTTTGAAGGTGCTCGCAAAGGCAAGCCTAAGTAAGTAGTTGGGAAGGTATTTGTTCCACATCCGAAAATTGCTGCCATTTCCCGTAAAGAAGTTGAGTCTCCAACAGAAATCACCTCTGATTTATTCAAATTAATTTTCAAACTTGTGGCAACCTCAAAACCCAAAAGAGTGCATCGCAAGTGACCCAATTGCAGCTTGTCGGCTCCACAAAAAACTATAGAATCGTCTGCCAAAAGGAGGTGAGAAATGCTTGTTGAATCTTTGACTCTATTACTAACTGAGAAGCCTTCAATCAATCCAGCCTCTTTCACTTTCTGCAGCATTCTACTAAGTACTTCTATGATAATTATGAATAAAAAGGGAGAGAGAGGGTCACCTTGCCTTAAACCTCTAGACGATGCAAAGAAATCTATTGGAAAGCCATTGATCAAAACTGAGAATGGAATCCACTGACACCACCTAATTCCAAAACTCATTCTTCTCATCAAATAAATCAAGCAATTCCAATTTACATGATCAAAAGCTTTCTTGATGTCCAATTTGCAAACTATACCAGCCTCCTCTCTTTTTTCCTTTGAGCCAATAATTTCATTAGCAACAAGGACAACATCTAAAATTTGTCTACCACCCACGATAGAATTTTGAGAAATAGAGATGATAGGATCTAAAACTTTCCTCGACCTGGAAGCCAAAACCTTAGCAATTAACTTGTAGACAGCTCCAACCAAGCTTATAGGTTTGAAGTCTCTGATATCAACTGCACCGTTCTTTTTTGGAATTAAAGCTATAAACACTGTTGTATGTTCTTTGCCCTACTTTTCAAACTTTATGTTATATAATGTTACATATGCCCCATGCTCATGCACACCTGCCATATAGAAACTTCAATGAAAAGCTCTCATAGTAGTGCTTCGGAAGTAGTTGTACCACTACTTTGGTAATAATTATTAGTCAGCCTCCATCTATTATTACATAAAGTAATTTTCTCACTTATATTTTAATACAATTTAATCTCAGATTTATTAATTTGAAATACCTAATTATCTAAACGGAGCCTAAGGATATTTTTATACACAGGGGGTTCTTAGGTTATTAAACTTGTCGGGAAGGGAAAGTTGACTCACTATTCATGGTGTAAGTAGATCCTTGAGAATAAGGTTCTCATACATGCAGCCTTGAGTGAGTCAAGTTTGTTAGCAATGCATCTCTAGGTATGGTAGAAGCTCTAAAGGTATCAGCCTCGGGTTGTTAGAGGTTGGGTTCCAATGGTAAAACACCATGAGTTTGTGGGGTTTGAGAGTAATAGAGGCCATTTAATGCGATAAATGAGGGTTTCTCCCTTTTAAGAGGGTCATAGCAGTGTTCCCAAAGGGGTGATGGGTGCCTTGATGGCCCTTTGGTCTTGGCTCCATTTCATAGCCTTGTGAGTGGTCCAGGGTGACGTCGTCAAGAGTGTGCTGCTTAAGTGAGTAAAGCGGCTTGTGGAAGCGCAATGTGGCTTGTGGAAGTGCCTAGTAGCTTGCATATGAAGTGGATCGAGCTGGTTGTTGTCTTTAGGCAACTTAGGGGTTGGATCCCCCATTGTCTTGGGACCAAGAGTGGAATACCCACATGTTACACAACTTTTTATTTTTATTATTTTTAAGAGAACATGTTACACAACTTAATATACATTGCTGAGCTCATTTTTTAATAATTTAAAATTTTGGGACAGTTTACTTACAGCTAATTGATGTACGGGTAGCCAAATTGGAACAATAAAGGGCAATTGAGTAAAATCCTTTCCTTTTTGCAAGAGATGTGATGTCAATTTGTTGCTCTTTAGAAGGAGCTTCGGGAACTAGGCACTAGGGTTGATAACCTTGAGAGGTCTCATTGTCCGTTGGATGTGGCCCATAATGGATTTGTCACGTTAGAAGTGATAACATGCAATTCAGGGATGACCATGTTCATATGAGACACCATTTTTCAAATTAAGTGTTGTCTTCAAATCCAAATTTAGTACTATATCCTCTTTCTAGTGCTACCGTTGAGTATTAAAGAAAGTAAGGTTATTAAAGAACATGTTAAACAGCATGAGGAGGGTCAACTAGAGGTGTTGGTTTATGAGCCTCCCCTCGTTAAATTTGATGATTTAGGTATGATTTTGATGGCCAAATCTCCTACAATGTTGATGACTTCCATACATCGTTACGTGACCTAATAGGGCTATCTAGATCGATGGTCATCTTGAAGAGCATACTTTTGAGCCTATTCCTGATGAGTATGTTGAATTGGATAATTTTGAGTCTTGCATCACTATACCACCAGATGAAGCTATCAAGCTAGCTTAGAAAAATGGATTCGAGGGTTTAACATTAGTTGTGATGTTAGCCCCGTGATACCAGTTTTTTAAGCCGTTGGATCAAAATCGGACTCATCACAAATTTTTGAACTTGCTTTTGCTGTGAGCCATCCGATTTTGATCCAATGGCTTATAAGATTGATATCACAGGGCTAACTGATGTTAGCCTCCCCTCTTTTGAGAAAAATTGCCAAATCGTCATAGATAATTATTGAGAGAAAATAAATTAATATAAATAATAAAGATGCCACTCTCTCTAACAACTTATGCTTTTAGATGAGTTATTGACTAACAATTTAACATGGTAGTAGAGCAGGCAAATGTTATTAGTTCGAACTTCACCGCCACCAAAATAAATCAATAGTCCCATGTGTTTTACCTCTTTAAAGTCAATTCGACCACAAATGAGGGTGCGTGTTGAGAGAAAATAAGTCAATATAAGTAATAAAGGTGCCACCTTCTTTACAACTTAAACTTTGAGATTAGATGATGGCTAACAATTTAACAATAATGATCGTTGCACAATGCCTCTATTTGTATGGTGCCATCTCCTCAGTTGAATTCTATTCCTCATGCTTGCAGTATAACTTGGGACCTTGTCCTTCCAACTTTCCTTCCACAGATTGATCCCACTTTAATGGAATTCTTTTGGAATCTGCAAATATCCTGTCGAACTGAGTTCTTTCCACTCTGGGAGAACATGTTCTTTCTACCACTTACCTACGTGCATGAACTTTGGGAAAAGCTTGCATACCTGCTTGCTCGTGGGCTGGTGTTTGAAGGAATGAGTGCGTGGTTTTCAACTTGATAGAGTCAAGTTTCTTCCCACCTCGGGAAAATTGATGCAACGTCATCAGATTCATTCCCTTTATGCTTATTTCATATTTGTGTTTTGTTTGGTTTAATACTGAATTGTAGGTATCTTAGAGGTCGTTTGGCTCACCAAAATTCACCAAAATTTATAAAAAGTTATAAATTTTTTTCAATTTCCTCAAATCAAGTTTCGTCACGTGTCACTTACAACAACTTTTTCAATTTTTTTACCATCCAAACACAAGCTTAGGAGTCATTGTCTATTGGTCTGCCCAATGTTCTTTCTATCTTGCATTGGCCTATGTAAAGTAGGCTTGTTCGTTGAGTTTTTATGATCGAATATTATGAATTGAGTTTGGATTGAAGCTTCTGAATCTGAATTATCCCCTTCCCATTGTGTTATTTTCTCTCTCTTAGCTATTTTTCTTTCTTTGCTATTTCTTCCTCCTTGGCTTGATTCGTCTTATATCACATCACCAAGTTAGTTTCTCCATGTTCCCCCATTTCCAATTTCAATATCTAATTAACAACTTTTGAATCTAAGAAAATGGAATTCTTTTGCTTCAAGATTGGGAAGAACAATTGCACTGACACATCATGTCAAGGTACTGATGCAAGTTGTGCTCTTATTATATAACCAGACATTTAGCATGAACAAAATTCTGAAAAACATGAAGAAAACTAACTCATAAAATAGAAATCTTTTGAGCATATGCACGCGCACATACAAAAGAAAAGTTCAAGACCACACAACTAGTCATGCATTGGAGGCTTCCTTACTGCATTCTAACTCGAATATCCGTTGTGCTGGATGGCCATTTCTGTTTCTGTGCTGTGCCACTGCAGCACTCCACATTTCTGGGTGACAATTGGTTGCACCACTCTTGCATGGGTGTTGAGCATTCCTACAATATGCGAAGTGAAGAAAATTCTTTGAGAATCTTTCTAATTAATTGATTTAAATCTTATAGTATCTTATAGTAGAGACAATTTGTTGGTCACTCTTCTTGATTATGATTCATTCTCTGATCTTGCATAATTTCTGGAAGTCTGAACTGGCATCTTGATGTGTTATTCCATTATTGATTTTCATTTTATAATTTTTTTCTCATATATTCTTGTAAAAATTTTCATTGTCCTCACCTTCCAAGTTCCATCTACTTTCGTGATGCTTACATAATTGCATTTAGATTATAATCATGTTGCTTTGACAGGAGATGACTATCTGCTCAAACCTTAAACTTAGCTTGACTTTCCAAAACATCTTAATTACTACTATAAGTGTTTAGAATTGTTGCAGTTGGCCCACCATAAGATAATCAATGAATTTTAATTTACTGATATGTTTTGACTATCTGAGTTTAAAACTGAGGTTTTCCACTTGGAGAGATCAGATCTTTCAGAAATCAGAATCATGGACCCTTGATTGTTGGCTTGCCCTTTAATCTGCAGACCATGTGCATAAAAGTTAAAGTTCTCAAAAAGTCTCTCTAAATAGTAACTGGATTTGAGGTCTCTCTGGAACATTGTGAATTTTTAGCCTCTTGCAGAATAACTTCCGACTCTCACATCTGACCATATTTATTTATTTTTTTGATAAATCAAAACAATTTTATTAAATCAAGGCATTTAGAAAATGTCAACTTGCAAAGACACACACATTCCCATAACTAAACTTCTAAACTCTCAGCAAAAAACAAAAAGAAATGCAAATCAAGCTCTATATCCCCTTTCAACCAAATAAACGAGATAGACAAAAGTTGTTTTTTAATCCATAGAAGGCATCTCTATCCATTCTAAAGTTCTTCTATTTTGTTCTTTCTAAATCAACCAAAATAAGCAAAATAGAGCCACACACCAAGTCTTCCTCATACTTGAGCCCAGTTTAAGACCCGCACACAAAAAAAATCTTTACATCCTTCAGGAAAGCCCACTGTACACCAAAACTGGGTAAAATCAAATCTCACAAATCTTTTGTTCGCAAACAATGAATGAAGATACGATAATGGATTCTCCTTGTTCTTTGCACAGACAACACAGATTAACTAGATGATATATATTTATTTCATCTTTCTGCTAAAAATGATATATATCTCTTGGTTTATAAAATTTCCTCCCAACTTGCTGCATATTTAATGTATGTCCAGTTCTGAAAGTCTGATGTTTTATTGCAGATATCCGTTGTTCTTTGTAATTTCTGTGGAGTTGTTTATGGAAGTTACAAAGTGAGACACAACATTATCAGTTTGTTGCTATGGCTGTGGAGTCTCATGATTAAAGATTTCTTAAGTGCGCTAAAAATTATCTATCCTCCACTCATTGGAGAATGTGCGTGCGCAAGCAAGGTTGTGTAGGTAATAGGTTTCTTTGCTGTATTTAACTGGTGGGGTTCTACGACCGTTGTAGGCTTTTACTAGTTTAGGATATTATTATTTTTTGGATTGAAATGTTAATAGGATTCTGTGGTGCAAGTTCTACATTGTCATCAAGTGATTTGTTTCAGTTGCAGAATGTAAATGCATCTTTCTCCCAATATGGCATATATTATTCAATTTGAGTGGGTCCAATCTTATTGATCCATGCAGTGGACTGTTGCAAGGTAAGCAGATTATCTATCAATTTATTGTTCAACTCATACTTGAGCACTGCATTCTTATTGTAAGGTATTGAATGGTTGGACTGTATTTTTCAACTGTTTCTCAACTAAGCCTCTACTTGTGGAGAGTTTGGTACTTTTGGTTCTCTCCATCTATTATGAGTACTAATCTGTTATGAGTATTACCTATAGCTGGTGTTACGGCTTCCTTCCATCTATTCTTTTTCTTAAGGTTGTCCAATGTTTGAACCTCTTGCTTATGTATGTGCAGGATCTACTTTTGCCTCCTAGAACATGAGATGAGAAAGCTGAATCAGTTCAAAGAAAGATGAAGTCAATGCAAAATAATCAGGTAGACACTGTTATCCTCTTTTATGACCTCATTAGGAGAGAGTTGAAATCATATGGAATACATTCGTCATTGAGATAGCTATTTTTCTGAATGGAGGGTAGAAGAGCCTTACAGATATGATAATTTCTTTGATTTGGTGTTGCACATATTTAGAGTGCTTCACGTACTTGGTAATTTATAATATTATTGTTATCATGGAGTATATTGTTCCTTTTTCTTCTTTTGAATGCCATAAGTCAAGTATTATGTTGAATTCTTCATTTGTAATTTTTTTTTTCCGCTTACACTGTTTATATGTAACCGCATAAACGGGTTCATCTTGTTCAGATAATATTTAACAAAGCAAGAAAAAAACTACTTATAGTTAGTTGACTTTCTCAAAGTGCATTTAAAATGAGAAAGTGCACTTAAAGGTATTCAGATAACTAAAAGTCACCTATCACACGTGGTGCTTTTATCCTTATTTTTTGGTGTCTCAACTTTACATGCATTGCTGGTTTGTTTAATCACCTCAGACATTTCTACTGATGATTTCAATTGATAAGGTTGAATGAAAGTCTTTTGTGCTGCATGGTTTGTGGTTCATATACCACTTTCTCACTAATAGAAGGCTTAGCTTTGTAATCTCGAGGCCTTTGGTTTACATCCATCCGCAGGCAATCCATCTTCCCTAATGCAGTTGTAGTCTGCTGCGTTTTCCCATAAACAAATTAGGATCAAGATTCTGGAATTAGAAATTTTAACCAAGAAACTTAATTATCTACACTATAAATTACCCCAAATTTGTAGCTCTGGCTAGTGTGTCATAGTTCTGTTGCTGTGGCTGGCAAAGCTGGAGATGGACAGGTGCATTTGAGTTCTCTCCAAGGGTTAGACTGTTTGAGAGAAGCCCGTTTCTATTTGGTCCATTAGCATCCCTTGTTCCATACACCTGGGGGGTTGCACAAATGTTTATAAGTACATTTTAACATTAGTTTGATGACGGAGAGAGGGTATTTTATTTTCTAGCATTTTGGAAGCTTGTGTTAGTTGCCTATACAAATGCCTTCTTATATAATTCCAAATTTTCTTGACAAAGGAGGTTTACCTTCTTATACAGTTCCACATTCTCTTGATGAATGAGGTTTCCCTGCAACAAATGGAATGAAATTTAGCTTGCTGAAGTGGTTTAAGAGAATAAGGAAGAATGGGTTGCCAAGTAATTAGAGTGGACCTTTCGGTTTAGTTCTTGAATTTCATCAATCAAAATTTGGTCCTACAAAATTAATGTGTTGAGATCATCCATCTATGGGAATGTATAGAAGATCATAGGATAAATATTTCACACAACATGAAGTTTCAAACCTTCTTCGCACGAACACCTTTAAGGCTCATTTCCAATTGGTTCTCCAAATTTTGTAGTTCTTTGACACCCATACCAGAAAGCTCCTCTCCCATAATTTGCCTGTAATGGTCGAATGCATATGCAGGATGATTTCTTTGGGTGTTCTTTTTATATTCTTATGTCACAATTGTGCCAAAGCTTAATTTTTTAGAAAATGTTTCCATTCCAACAATGCATATCAATCAATCTTATATTAGATATTGATTCATACATGCGCACATATGTATAAAAAAAACAAAAAGAATAATTTGTACAACAGCAAGCGTAAGGAATGAACATATAGATATTACAAAATTTAAATCTGGTAGCTCCCAGGATCAGATCATTGATATCATGTTGTCACAATTTGTTCCCAAAAGCTTAAAGTCATTAGAAGATGTCCAACAATATATATCCAATGTCGGGGTTAATGTCCATACCATTCTGAGTCACATCTACAATCTAATAGGAATTATTCTTCCAATAATTGATCTTTATGTATATTCATCCTAAGCTTTGAAGTTTGTAAGGAATTGATTCTTCCTTTAGGTGAAAAGTCTTGTCTACATACTGATAATTGTGGGTACCTGGGACGCGATTAAATAATATAAGGTTGTTATACCATCCTGCGGCACACAACCCCATACGTCGTTCACCTTTAATTACACGCAGGATGATCAATGGTAACCCATTCGTGACAATAGTGTTACTACAGGAAGATACATTTTCCTTAGACTTAGAACAAGGTCTGATGACTCCTTCAGTGAATTAATGATTAGCGGGATCATTGGAGATTCAGTGGATTGGAGGCTAGAACCAAGAGATCATTGGAATTCATCTAACCAATCTAGAGAGTGAATTAAGTGGGTGATCGTTACCCTTCCATAGGTACGTTGAATTAGGACTAGACATTCTCTTAATGAATTAAAAGCCCTGATTCCCACCTAGAGGACTTCTTTGTCTCCTATATAATTCCTCTTCCTTTGAAGGGTTTGGCATCAATGATACATCAAGCATCCAACCCACTACTACCCCTACTTTGTCTCTCTTGTTCTAGATTGTCCTGGTTCTCATCTCTTTGCCAGACTTTGGTGATCTCGTCATTTCCTAATGTTCAACATAATTCTTGGAAAATGTTGGGCTTAGTCTGCCCAAATTCCCCACAATTAACTTTGCTGTGGAAGAGTGTTAACATATCAGTAATGGCTAATGACCAAGGTAATAATGAAGACAGATCACAAGATGGAGAGTCGTCCTTAGAGGTAACTGCCATCACGGACCAAGTAAGATACTTATGGAGCAAGTGTTGCCTTCTCAGCAAGCCCAGATTGCTATGCAACAAACACAGCAAGTAATGATGGAGGCTCTCAAAGCCCTCTAGCAAAGTTTGGCATCTACCCACCATCTAGTTTCTACTATTCCATCTTCTACACTGGAAGATCTAAACCCCACCATAACCCCAAAAACTTAAGGCATCAAGGTGTCACTTAGACCTTGTTGTCCCGAGTAAATCCCATTACCTTAAACTTTACTCCAAGCCAAACATCCCCTCTTCATCAAACTCCTGCCAATCCAAACCAAACTTCATCTGTTTCTGAACAGAGAACTCTCACCAATCGCACCTTACCCACTTTCCCTCAAACTCCACTCCATCTCGCTCTTACCACTCTTACCCAATTCCAGGACATTCAAGGACAACCGCCTTTATTCACGCTGGACCAATTGAAGTATCATGTCAGAGATTTAGTTCAGCAAGAAAGTGGTGTTATTCTCGCGGGATCAGATTTAGATCTGCGCCCTCCTTATCCCATGGCAATTGCTAAAATGCTTACCCCGATGGGTATACAATGTCAAAATTTGTGAAATTTGATGGAAAAAAGGGGAAATGCTAGGAAACATGTTGTTCAATTTATTGACTCCCTTGGAGTGCATGCTCAGGATAATAACTTGCGATTAAGGGAATTCTCTAAATGCCTAACTCATAAGGCTTGTACCTGGTATGCCAATCTTCCTGTAGGGTCAATAAGTTCTTGGGATGATTTCATAAAGAAATTTTATGCCAAGTTCTTTTGCGTGGATGAAAGACTGACAACACTCCATCTTATGAGGGAGACTCAGAAGCAAGGGGAGGATCTGTAGTCATATGTTCGACATTTCATAGAAAAGGCAATTGATATCCAAGACCCCCTTTTAGAAGACCAAATGGTGAAGATGTGTATAGAGGGAATGCATGTGACTTTTAAAATGCATTTGGTCAATCACCAATTCTCTAACTTTTCAGGTCTTTGTTTGGCTACAAGAAATCTTAGCAAAACAGTAAAAGGGTCATTTTGACCATTCAACACTTCATCTTTGCCACCGCCACGTAATAGTTATGATGTTCCATGAAAGGGAAAAATGTGATAGAGAGATGGAGTATAAATGCTAGAGGTAGAGGAAGCGGTGCCGATTTATGGGAGAAATAGGGATCAAGGAAAATGGTCGAGGACAAATGAAGGGCCAGCCCCATTTCCAGCTCACATTTCCAACGCTAATTTGAAGGCTTTGCTTGAAGCATGGATTGCGGATGGTGCAGTCACTCCGCCGGATCCCAAGAATCCCCTAACGTAGCAGGAAGAAGGGAAGCTTGGATTTTGTCTCTACCATCAGATGATGAGGCATCCAACAAGAGATTGCTGGGCGTTCCGATCTTTGTTTCATAAGATAGTGAGAAGCAAAGATTTGGAAATTATCTCAAGGTATGTCCTTAAAGACCTCTTGCTTCGGCATAAAGAGAATAGAAATGTGATAGTTAGAAAACCAGAATAAAGAATTGAAGAGTGAATGATAATTCCCCTCTCCAAGCACTCTTATTTATAATCGAAGGTTACAATTAAAATAGGAAACAATACAACTCAGAATAGGAAACGGAAGGACAGCTAATTAAGGCTATCAACCTAAGAAAGGAAAACTCAATAATACTAATTATAATACTAATAATATTAATATCTTCTAATACGCCCCCTCAAGCTGGAGCATACATATCAAAAATCCCCAGCTTGGAAGACAAATTGAGGAAGGCAGGACGAGATAGTGGCTTAGTGAGAAGATCGGCCAGTTGGGACGACGACCGAACAAAAGGAGTACTTAATTGTCGTCGCATTAGTAAATCACGAATGAAGTGACAATCAACCTCAATATGCTTGGTGCGTTCATGAAAGACAGGATTGTTGGCAATAAAAATGGCAGCCTGATTATCACAGTGCATAGGCATAGGCAAAGGAACATCAACCCCAAAGTCACATAGTAGAGAGCGAACCCAAAGCATCTCAGCTGCAGTATGAGCCATAGCACGATACTCAGCTTCGGCACTCGAACGAGCAACAACATGCTGCTTCTTACTGCGCCAAGTAACTAAATTATCCCCAACAAAGGTGCAATACCCAGAAGTCGAACGACGATCAGTACGGCTCCCAGCCCAATCGGCATCACTATAGCCAGTGACAGTGAGTGAGGAAGATGGGCGATAAAGAAGACCACGACCAGGAGACTGTTTCAAATAGCGCAGGATTCGACAAACAGCTTCAAAGTGAGGAGTACGAGGAGCATGCATAAATTGGCTAACAACCCCAACAGCATAAGTGATATCAGGACGAGTGACTGTTAGGTAAATCAATTTGCCCACCAGACGTCTATAACGACTGACATCCGAAAAAGTAGTACCAGAAGAAGTATCCAATTTAGTAGAGGAATCCATAGGCGTGTCTGCAGGGCGAGCACCTAATAGACCAGTCTCAGAGAGTAAATCCAGAACATACTTACGTTGACAAATTGAGAGTCCCTGAGCAGAACGAGCAATTTCAAGGCCCAAAAAATACCGAAGGCCTCCGAGATCCTTTGTGTGAAACTGACGAGCAAGATGTTGTTTTAAAGCCACAATACCAGAAGCATCATCACCCGAGAGAATAATATCGTCAACATACACAATGACAATAGTAGTGCCAGAAGAAGTATGACGACAAAAGACAGAATGATCAGCAGAAGAGCGTGAGAAACCAACTTCAATAAGAGCAGAGCTGAAACGATCAAACCATGCGCGAGGAGATTGTTTCAATCCATAAAGAGCACGCCGCAATCGACAGACCAAATGATTATTGCCTGGAGTAGAATAACCAGGTGGTTGATCCATATAGACCTCTTCTTGAAGGTTACCATGAAGAAATGCATTTTTAATATCAAGCTGATGCAAAGGCCAATGACGACTAACTGCGACTGCAAGGAGGATACGAACAGAATTCAGGCGAGCAACAGGAGAAAAGGTCTCAGTGTAGTCCACACCATAAGTTTGGGTGTAGCCTTTGGCCACCAAACGAGCCTTGAGGCGTTCAACAGTCCCATCAGGAAGATACTTAACAGTGTAAACCCAGCGACAACCAACCGTCTGCTTGCCAGGAGGCAGAGTGGTGAGTTCCCACGTCTGATTCAGATGGAGAGCATTCATCTCTTCATCCATAGCATGTTTCCATCCCGGAATGGATAAGGCCTGCATATAAGAGGATGGAACAGACACAGAAGACAAGGCACAAACAAACGAGAAAAGAGACGATGAAATACGATGATAGGACACATGGTTAGCAAGTGGATGTTGGGTGCAAGTGCGTGTACCTTTCCGTAATGCAATAGGCAAATCAGATGAGGGAGCAAGATCTGCGGACGAAGAATCAGAATCAGTTGGAGAAGAGAGGATCACCTTCCTATCACGATCGCGCTGATATACCTGTGGAAGAGGAGGAATAAGGGGAAGACTAGGAGCCACAGGAGAAGCGGGTATGGGTGTAGTGGTGGAATCAAGGGGCGATTGTGTAGGCAAAGGAATATATACGGAAGAAATGGGAGCTGGAAGAGTAGGAGACGACGCCCCCTCACGGGAAATAAGGTCAGAGGACAAAGCATTGCCATCAGAAGAGAAGAAAGCTGTGGATTCAAAAAAAGTGACATCAGCACTGACAAAATAACGACGAGAAGCAGGATGATAACATCGATAGCCTTTTTGTGTACGGGAGTACCCCAAAAAGATGCACTTGCGAGAACGAGGGGATAATTTATCAAGGCCAGGATCAAGGTTATGAACAAATGCAACACATCCAAAAACACGAGGAGGAAGAGAAAAAGGTGACCGGTCAGGATAGAGAACAGAAAAGGGAGATTGATTGGACAAGACAGGTGTAGGGACTCTGTTAATAAGATAACAAGCTGTAAGAACAGCATCGGCCCAAAAGGGTTTAGGAACATTCATTTGAAATAATAAGGTGCGAGCAACATCTAAAATATGACGGTGTTTACGTTCAGCAACACCATTCTGCTGAGAAGTACGAGGACAGGTTGTTTGATGGATAATGCCCTTTTCAAGACAAAATTGATCAACAGCAGATTGAACATATTCTAATGCATTATCAGATCGAAGTATTTTGATCCTCTTATCAAACTGGGTGAAAATTTCATTGTAAAAACGAGAAATGATAGAGGGTAAATCAGTTCTTTGTTTCATTAAAAAAATCCAAGTCATACGAGAAGAATCGTCAATAAATAGAACAAAATAAAGGAATCCATTGATACTTTTAACGCGGGAAGGTCCCCAAACATCAGTATGAATGACACGAAAAGGCTCTGACTCACGAATATTACTACGACTAGAAAAGGTACTACGGTGATGCTTGCCAAACTGACAAGCCTCACAATCTAGACTAGACACATGACTCAAATTTGGCACAATAAGTTTCAATCTTGCCAAGGACGGATGACCGAGACGTCGATGCCACTGAAGAGGAGAGAGAGAAGTGCGGAGAGCAATAGAAGGCGAATGTGCTGGAAGGGAAGGACAATCGAGATAGTAAAGACCATCCTTCTCATGCCCCGAACCAATCGTCTTCTTCGTCTTGAGATCCTGAAAGACACAAGAATTTGCAAAGAAAGTTATTGAACAATTTAACAATCGCGTTAATTGACTGACAGAGAGTAAATTAAAAGGAAACTGAGGAACATAAAGACTAGAGTCTAAATGAAGAGAAGAAGAAGGACGAAGAGTCCCTCTACCAGACATAGGACGAGATGACCCATCGGCTAACACTATCTTATGATTAAGAGAACGAAGATTAGAGAATAAGGAAGAATTACCAGACATATGTGAACTGGCTCCTGAATCAATGATCCAGGAGGGAGAGCTAGAAGCCACAAGAGCAGGGTTACCTGAGTTTGCCAAAGTAGCAGTAGAGGTAGAAGGAGTAGACACCCGTAGCGACTGAATGAGCTCTTGGAGCTGAGATGAACTCAGAGTGTATGTCTCCTGAGAATCAGATGTGGGAGTACTGATTGGAGTCGCTGAAGACTGTGTAGGACCATTATCTTTGACATGATGTGCCTGTTCTGGTTTACCATACTTCTTCCAACAATAGGGTTCAGTGTGATTTGTTCCACCACAATGATCACACTTGCGGTCTCCCTTGTTTCCAGAAGATCGTCCTCCACCTCTAGAACCACCACGAGTGTTTCGTCCACCACGGGAACCACGAGACGGCCCCCCACGATTATACTGGCTAACTAGAGCAGAAGAATCTGTAGGTAAGGTTGTATTGTCAGGGGTGGAGGATCGATTACCCAAGGAAGAGCGCTGGATACGAGAGTAAGCACTAGCTGCAGTGGGCAATGTCTCGCTTGCTAAAATTTGATCCTTGAATCCTCGGAGGGAAGGATTTAAGCCAGATAAAAAGTTGGCTATCATAAATTCTTCCCAATATTTCTTCTGCTGTATCAAGTCTGTACTAAAGGGACGATATTGCAACAATTGTTCCCACAAACTTTTTAAGTGACTATAATATTCAGAAAGAGATTTGTCACCTTGTTTGGCTGAAAACATCTGCTCGTATAACTCATACACTCTAGAAACATTGCTTTTCTGAGAATAGGACTCAGCGAGACACTCCCATATCCGTTTAGAAGAATCACAAAATTCAACAGTGGTGGCAACAGAGTCCTCTAAACTATGCCAGAGAAGGCCCATAACAATTGCATCTTCACTCATCCATACAGAATACGTAGGGTCCGTTGAAGGAGGTGCTTCATCGGTAATATATTGGAGTTTGTTCTTGCCTCGGAGAAAAGTTTTAACTGCATGTGCCCAACCCAAGTAATTGTCCCCATTCAATTTCTTGGGTGTAATAGAGCGAGGAACATCATCAGCTTTGAGAAAGACAGTTGGATTGAAGGGTTGATCTTCTGATTTCGCCATAACAGGACAAAGGCCTTAACAAACAAACAAAAAAATACCAATTGGATGGAACAGCAACAACAACCACCAATGGCAGCGGAACTGGTAAAGGCACGGTAACAGACGAGATTAATTAGACGAAACCAGCAAGACAACAATCCAAATCAAACGAACTCAGCAGCACAGCATTAGCAGAACGAACAACACAGAAGCAGCATCAGATCGAACAGCAGCAGCAACAAACAGTAGCCGGACAAAACTAGCCCAGACAAAACTGGAACAGGTACATCTGCGATCATCCGATGACAAGGGCAACCACCGGCGGACGTCCGCTCAGGCCATGCGACCGCCGTCGAAGAAGCCGGTGGTCGGCCGGTGAGTCACGCGCCCACACGCGCCGGAGATGTCTTGGCGCGTGGGGGGCTGACGCGAGCAATCAGACCACCACGGCGGCGGCGTCTGGCCACACCCTTCTAGGGTTGTGATCGCCGGTGGAGGGCGAGCCTCTGGGGACCGTCGGCCGGTTGCTCCGGTCGCCGGAGAAGTCGCCGGAGAAGTCGCCGGTGCGCGTGGGGGGGCTGACGCGAACAATCAGACCACCACGGCGGCGGCGTCTGGCCACACCCTTCTAGGGTTGTGATCGCCGGTGGAGGGCGAGCCTCTGGGGACCGTCGGCCGGTTGCTCCGGTCGCCGGAGAAGTCGCCGGCGAGAAACAGTAGTACGCCTCTCTCTTTGATTATTTTTGGCTCTGATACCAAGTTAGAAAACCAGAATAAAGAATTGAAGAGTGAATGATAATTCCCCTCTCCAAGCACTCTTATTTATAATCAAAGGTTACAATTAAAATAGGAAACAATACAACTCAGAATAGGAAACGGAAGGACAGCTAATTAAGGCTATCAACCTAAGAAAGGAAAACTCAATAATACTAATTATAATACTAATAATATTAATATCTTCTAATAGTGATGATGATCTCTCATCATGAAGAGCAATAAGAAATTCCTATGCGCATAGTAAGTGCACCAACGCGGGAAACATGCCCCGAGTTCAATGATGTTAGAGCGGTGACCATGAGTAAGACTCCTGGATTTGCGAATTTTTTTTAATCAGCTGGGTTTGACCAATAGCACTAGAATGAAGGCAGTCAAAGCCTTGCTCCGAGTAGTGAAATGCAACCAGGAGGAGTGCATGAAAGCTAGTGGATTGGTGAGCAGAACTTTTAGGGAGAACCATTTATCCCTCAATTTCACAGAGGGGGATTGACAGATTCAGCAATTGCGTAATCGTTCGTTGTATGTTCCAGTGGAAAGTAATGGTATAGAGTTTTCAAGGGGATTCTTGGATGGAGGGGTTTCCATCAACATACTCCCCTTAACAACGTCGCGGGAATTCCTAGGAAGCATTTAGTGAAGGAATCCATCATCATTAATGGATTTGGAAGCCAAGGGCAAAGGTTAGTAGGATATGTGCAAGTGACTCTGAAGGTAGGAGAAATTATTTCCCCTACGAAGTTTCACATTATTGATTCCCCTACTTCATATCATGTTCTTTTGGGACAAACATGGTTGCATCGGTTCACGGTTGTTCCGTCTACGTACCACTAGTGTGTGAAGGCAATATGGAATAACAAGGTAATTACAATTAATGCATCTCACAAGCCTTTTCGTACAGACAAAGCCTATACGGCGGATGCAATATTTTATTCTGAGGCAAACGAAGATCCAGAACTAGTACCACCTAGGGGAATCCCCATCCCCAAATGGCCAGAAGAACAACAAAACAAAAGGATGACATTAGAATGTGATTCAGTAAGTTCTCACATGGTTAGACACAAGTGGGCTGATGGAAAAATAATTTATTGATTATGACGGTGTGAGAGGTCAGGGAACCAGAACAGGAAACCTAGCCTCTAACTAGAAGATAAAGGGTCAGGATATCAGAATAGGAAGTCTAGCCTCCAATCAGAAGATAAAGAGTGCTTATTTTTAACCCCTTTCCACTATCACAAGAAGAAAATGAAGAGGGGAGAAGTATAAAAGAGCAACTGAGGAAGCAATAGAGGTGATCTAAGACCTAAAAGAAGTACGAACAGCTCCAGAATGTCTAGAAGATGGCCCATGACCACGGAAGCAAGAATTGGAAGAAATAACCTTGCTAAAGAAGGGAAATGCGATGACCCATTTTTATATGTAAGGACTTGTCTCAAACAGAAAAAGAGAAGTTGATCATTTGATAAGAAAGTACTTAGATGTTTTCATATGGATTTACTCTAAAATGCCAGGGTTGGATACGGATGTCACCATCCATCGCCTAAACATCATCCACACCCCTCATGGTTGTCAAGTATTGTACCAGTAGTGAAGAAAAAGGGACAAATAAGGGTGTGCGTGGATTTTAGGGACTTGAACAAGGCATGCCCCAAAGATGAATTCCCTCTACCAAGCATTGATACACTAATTGATTCCACATCTAGGCAGCTTATGTTTTCATTCATGAATGGATTTAGTGGATACAACCAAATCAAGATGGCTCCAGAAGATGCTTAGAAGATGGCTTTTCGGACTCCCATCGGCAATTTCTTCTATATTGTCATGCCGGTTGGATTACAAAACGTGGGGGCAATTTACTAGGGGGCCATGGCAGCTATATTCCATGGCATGTTTCACAAATGTCTGGAATTCTATGTTGATGACTTGGTAGTAAAAATGCGGCAAGAAACATCTCATGTAGAAGACCTATGAAGAGTTGTCAACAGATGCCACATGTACAAACTAAAGATTAATCCGCTTAAATGTGCTTTCGGAGTCACAACGGGTAAATTTCTGGGATGCATAGTGCATCGCTATGGGATTGACGTGGACTCGGCCAAGGTACTTGCAGTAAAAGATATGCCGCCGCCGACCAATTAGAAAGAGTTTAAAGCGTTTCTGGGAAAGGTGTCGTACCTACGGAGATTCATCCTTGCTCTTGCCGAGGTAACTTAAGCTTTCAATCTCCTACTTAAGAAAGATGCGGAGTTTGCATGGGGAGAACATTTTGTACCCTTTAAGATTGTGAAAAAAGCCTTGATTTCTCCTTTGACTATGGTGTTGCTACAGTCGGGGAAGCCCTTGTTACTCTACTTGACTTCTACCCCCAAGTCAATAGGAGCATTACTGGCTCAGGAAGTTGAAGGACAAGAAAAGCCAATATATTATATTAGCAAGGTAGTACAAGGAGCAGAGGCGTGGTATTTCTCGATTGAAAGACACCGCTTGGCCTCGGTATTTGTGATACAAAAACTCCGCCATTACTTATTAATGTCACCAGTACACCTGATAACTAAGTGTGACCCCCTCCGATATCTCCTTTCTAGCCCTACCTTATGTGGGAGGGTAGCAAGGTGGCTTTTGCTATTAGCTGAATATGATATTGTCTGCAAAGCACCACGAGCTATACAAAATCAAGCTCTAGTAGATTTGTTAGTAAAGTTTCCCTTGGGAGAATACGAACCACCCTCAGAAGAATTGCCAGGAGATGACTTTCAAACGGCAGCTGCAGAAGGAGAAGAGTGGTCTTTAGTTTTTGATGGATCTCCTACTTCAGAAGGAGGAGGTTCAGGGATTGTCTTAATCTCTCCTTCTGGGCTCAAGATTGACTTGTCCTACAAGCTCGAATTTCGGTGTTCCAATAATGAGGTAGAATATGAAGCGTTGGTGTTAGGACTTTTAGCTACACGGGAAGTAGGGGCAACCAAACTATGTATCAAAGGGGACTCGAAGCTAGTCATCAAACAAATCAGTGGAGAGTATGCCATCAAAGAACCTTCCTTGGTAGCATATCGGACAATCATTCAACGTTTGATTGACAAGTTTGATCATGTTTGAATGGATAATGCCCTGAGGTCTAATAATAGGTATCCGAACGCTTTGGCTACCCTCGCATCCAAAATAGAGATTGGGAAGGAAGCAGCTAGCATCAAAGTAATGAAGAGAACGTTGCCATGCTCAATAGCGAATATCCTACCAAAAGAGATTGTGGAAGATTGAAGGACGCCTATTATTCAAGAATTGAAGCTGCATGAAGGTAAAATTCCCATGGCCCAACACAAACACTACACACTCTACTAGGGACTATTGTATTTTAGAGCTCCAGCGGGAAGTTTGGCCAGATGCTTGGGGGACAATGAAGCTAAAGAGAAGTTAGTGAAGATACATGAAAGAACATGGGGAACAGGAGAAATTAGCCTTTATAGAAGAGCCCAGAGACGAGGCTATTGCTGGCCATCCATGGCTAAAGAAGTCACGTTAATTCAATAGCAGTGTCCTAGATGCCAGGAAAATCCAAATAACGTAGAATGCAATTTCGTTTCTACCCCCAGAGATTGGAGATAATATTACATTAATTATCTGGTGGAGAGATCACTTCCTGCGGATGCAAAGGATGCTGCAACAGTTAGAAAGAGAGCTCTTTCCTTCTTTGTTCATGAGGGACAACTGTACAGGCGTGGATTTGAGGGGAAAGCCTTACATTGTTTAGCTGGAACAAAAATACAAGAGGTTCTGGAGAAGGGATATGAAATGGAACATCAGGGAGGAAGGAAGCTCTATGCTCATATGCTGCATATAGGGTATTACTGGCCCACAATGGAGTAAGATGCAAAAAATCATACAAAGAGGTGCCATTCCTGCCAGATACACTCCCATCTCATTCGCGCCCTAGCGGTAAATCTTAGAACGGTGGGGACTTCGTGGCCATTTCACACCCGGGCCATGGACTTAATTGGATCCATCAATCCTCCTTCTAGTGGCAATGTCTGGATCATTGCAGCAACAGAATTATATACTAAATGGGTTGATGGAATTCCCTTATGAAGAGCCATGAGACTAGCAGTGTCGAACTTTATCCAAGAATACATCATTTGACGCTTTGGAATTCGTAAGGTAATACTTTCAGACAATGGCACTCCTTTTGTAAACTCACATGTGGCATGGCTTTTAGCTTCATATGACGTTTCCTATCATAAGTCATCCTTGTACTACCCCAAGGGGAACGGGCAAGCTGAAGCCACGAACAAAATGTTTCTCACCATTTTAAGTCGCACGCTGAAAGATTATCACTCCAATTGGGCTCATGCGTTACCAATGGCTTTATGGTCTATAGGATGTCCAAGAAAAAATATACACAAATGACTCATTTCTCCCAAGTCTATGGGACTGAGGTTGTCTTACTAGTTGAAATAGCCATACCCTTAGCAAGAATAGCTCTCCGAAGTGAAGTAGTCCTAGCATCCAAACATATAGATCTAGAGGTTTTGGACAAAAGAAGAGATAAAGCCAGAGAAAATTGAAAACATACCAGAGCCGCATTAGTAGAGCTTATGACTTCTTGGTGAAATCCAGGAAGTTTGAAGAAGGAGACTTAGTGCTAAAGACAGCAAGCCATGTGATGAAAGGACTATCAGCACTAAAGTTTGCACCTAAGTGGGAAGGTCCGTATGTTATCAAAGAAGCCCATGGTGATAATGGGTGGTACAACTTTCTAGATCCCAAGACAAACAAGTTAAGCTCCCTTATCAATGTTAAATGGCTCAAAGCTTACTACCCCTGATGTGTTGCTCTCCTTATTAATAAGACGAAGGATTTCATTTGTGTGATACTTATTTTAGAAGATATGAATATTTTTGTTTGAATGAACTCCTAAGGCATCCTTCTAAAGGCTTCTTATGATTGGTCTAGAGTTCTCCAAGTATCTTCCCTCAGTAGGAATTTTATCTCCAATGAACCTCTGAGGCATCATTCTTAAAGGCTTCTTATGCTTGGTTCAGAGTTCTCCAAATATCGTCCCTCAGTGAGAATTTTATCTTCAGAGAACTCATAAGGCATCATTTTTGAAGGCTCTTTATGCTTAGTTCAGAGTTCTCCAAATATCTTTCCTTAGTGGGAATTTTATCTTCGGAGAACTCCTAACGCATCTTTCTTAAAGGTTCCTTATACTTGATTAAGAATTCTCCAAGTATCTTTCCCAGTGGGAATTTTATCTCCAGATAACTCCTAAGGCATCCTTTTTACAGGCTCTTTATGCTTGGCTCGGAGTTCTTCGAATATTTTCCTTCTGTGAGAATTTTATTTCCAAAGAACCCCTTAAGGCATCCTTTAAGGCTCTTTATCCTTGGTTTGATTCTTCCAGTAATTCCTTCCACAAAAGTTTTGCCTTCTTTAGGGCTCCCCGCACTTGGTTTAAATTCTCCAATAATCTGAAACACAAAGGTTATTCTGCTCGGTTCAAATTCTCTAATAGTTCCTTGACTAAAGGATTATTATACTTGGTCCAAATTCTTAAAACACATCCTCACGGTGGAATTTCATTCTCAAAGAACCCTAATGTATCACTTCTTAAAAACTCCTTAGGCTTGGGTACTTAAAAAAATTTTCCCCTATGAAATTTTTTCCAGCGAAAGTCCCTAGAGGGAGATAGTCTTGTAGTACAAATTGCAAACATATCCCTATACGAAAAGATTACTCTTGAGAGAGCATTCCTGTGGGAAACTTATAGAAAATTCTTATTAAAACTTTTGTAAAATAAAGTTATTTTGTGAAGAACATTCACAAGGAAAGTCCTCATATCCCAACCTGTTTTCACACAGAAAACTTCTCGTTTCATTCAAAACTCATCTTTTACACATCTACATCCCAACATTTATCAAAACTAGTTCATTCTTTCAAAATAACATCAGCCATACGTTTGGAATTCACTTTTAAGAGATCGCTAACAAGAGGAAAAACATCTACGTTAAAAGATTTTCAAATATACTACTATCAGGAGCCCATGTGGTAGCACTAAATTCCTCCAAAGCTTTGGCATGACTTAACAACCTAGCATGATCACTTTTCCTCTCTTTGAGCAACTTCTCAGTCTTATCAATATCTTGCTGAAATTTGGTTAGTTCGGCTTTAACGGGGGAAACTTGTACCAAATTATGAGCCAAACCAATTTCTAACCAATGAATATCTATATGATAAGATTTGACTGCGTTTGGACCATTACATAATCCATCTTTTTGAGAGTTAAGCTTTCTAAGGGTTTCTCATCCAAACTTTGCATCCATAAACCAAGATATTGGAGATTCATCACGTGAAGGAAGCGTGATTGTGTCA
The DNA here is from genome assembly GCA_019916065.1 of Vitellaria paradoxa. Lineage (NCBI taxonomy): Eukaryota > Viridiplantae > Streptophyta > Magnoliopsida > Ericales > Sapotaceae > Vitellaria > Vitellaria paradoxa. The sequence goes on from CM034233.1 coordinate 10,729,720, forward strand.
TCACCCCATTGAATATATCGCCATGATGATGTTATAGCCGGTGCAAAAATGGAAGGAAGAAGGGGGCAACTCCATCAAATAATTCTTCTTTGCTTGGTAAAACCGTTGGAACTTCAGGGGTCGCATCCATACTTGATGTTGATGTCTTTGATACAGTAGCCACAATGGTTGGAGTAAAAGTCGAGATCGTGGCAGGAATAGAAACATTAACAGAAGCATTGGGCATTGAAACAGGACCCCTGCAACCTACGAAAGTTACCTTTCTTGGAAAAGGTTCCTTTGCTTGATATTTAAAAAAAAAAAGGTAGTAGACCCTTATCTTCAATGGCTTGGCTAATGTGAGGCTCCCTTTCGCCATGAGCCAAAATTGATGAATTAAGAACGACACTCATGACGATAGGAGAAGATTCCGCAACGGCAAGAGGAGAATCGGATATGGCTATTTCAGAAGGCTCTGGTTGAATGGCACTACGCTTTAATCTGTTGGCCCTCATCAATGAAGAATCATAACTTCTATCAAACTCAGAATCAACATAGGACTCCCTAACACAGGTAACAAAAGGAGGACACTTGGTAGGAGATGCTAATACGACAGATGGTGAAATATGGGAAGACAGAGATGTCATGCTTGCAGATATGTTAATTGTAGGGGTAGGAAGTTCTTCAGATGCTTCTACCACTGGAGGTTCCGAGTTTGTACTCATAGTCTCGACATTCTGCAATTCAGGGTCCATGGCATCTTGGGTAAGTTTCATCATCCTGGAAATTAGTCTTGCTAACTCTTTGTGATCAAACTGTTCTTTTCTTAGAAGGAGTAGAACGATTGATGACCTACAAACAAAGAAGGACGTGTTGGTCAAAGACGAGTAAACAAACCACGAATTCACACTTGCAAAATAAACTAACCTTTCTGGGATGCTTCTTTGAATGTGGAACATCTGTTATCTCTTCTGCGGCGTGTCTTATAGCTTTCGGTAAAGTTATTACCTTTTCCATAGCCGGTATTAAATGCACCCCACTCGACATTCCTACAGTCACAACATCAGGAATTATCCCCAACACCTTGGCAAAGTGGGAAATAGTAGCTCCTCGTGAATGGCCTGCTTTAGCAGAAGGAAGTAAAGGATCATCTCTCAAAATACAAGGAACTTTTATCGCCTCAGGAATGCCACGAACATATTCTTCAAATAATTGAAGTTGATGATGCCACCAATTCCTAGCCACAAGAGTCTAAGAACCCTCGTAATTGGCTTTTGGCAAAGTACGAAGATACAATGACGACAATAGTGAATTTTGGTTCTCTTCCAAAAATTGAACCAAGCACAATTAGTCAACTATTGGTTACATCCAAATTAACGTGCCACACGATGTCAGTAATATCCGATAGAAGTATAACCATCATCAGTCAAAGCAGGAAGGCTTCGAGGTACAATCCATGTGGCCCAAAGGGCAACGAAGGGATTCAATGGAGTTCTGACTAGAAAAATTGATAAAAATGTCCTTATCAAAATACAAGGCATGGGCACTTCACAAATCAAAGGCATATAAGGCCTGCAACAGTATTCCTCAACACAATCAATCACTGAAGATAATTTTTTTTCCCAAACTAGCTAAAGACCAACAATATGAACACAACACCCAGCAAGGTTGTAAATTGCCACTCTTATCTTCTTCTCTAGAAAAATAGTTTGGTCTTGGAGCAAATTTCTTAAATCTTTCAAACAACCACATTTGTAAAAAAAGGCGTGGAAATATAAGTTGGGATATCATACCGACCCATAAATTGCCTCATCTCCTTATTTATCAAGTCAAGACGATAGAATACAGTACCAAAAAATAGAGGACCTAAAAAAATCCTTTTCCTAATATTGAGAGCAGCAGCGATGCGGAAAACATAACTGCGAACCCCATCCGCAGGAGGACCTTCAAAGATGTGATAAGAGAGCCACACGGCAAGATATGCTACAAGATGGTAAGGGCCACGAAGATTAGGTCCATCGACGCACTCTCCTGTTTCTTCGCGGGGATTTGCATGATCTTTCCACTAATAATGCATCTGGCCCTTGAAAGTGGTCTTTGAGTGAGAAGCTCCACACTTGCCATTTTTATCAAAATACGATCCCAAGTTATTCTGACAAGAATGAGCTGACAACAAGGCATCCATAATAGTTCGCTCCTCAAAAGTCTTCGTACAAAGAATCACATTCTCTTCACCCCAAGCTGGTAAGGCCATCAGAACAATGACATCTTCAAGAGTTGGAGCAATCTCACCGAAGGAAGTTATAAAAGTATGAGTTACTGCGCTCCACTGAGAGAGTAAAACTTCCATGGCTAGTGTATTTCTCGTAATACTTAACTATAAAGAACTCCATCTATCATCAAGTACTGATGCCTTCTTCAATATTTATTTTCCTAAATGTAGTTTGAGACAAAATATAGTCTGTCCAAAGTTCCATCCCTTCAAAGGGAGCAACGTAATTGAATAAATGACAAAATAAATAAGGATATTCTCCTATCTCAATGTTGAAGCATGGCACAAATGAAGGCGGTACGTGAACATCATTTTTATATTCTGATTCCAAAGTGTAAAGGTAATCCTGAGAACCCTCATCCACAGGGAATAACACTTTCTGATCCCAGAATATGTCACCTTGAAGAAATGGGGCACGAAACCATTCATCTTCACTGGGAACTATTGGAACTAATTGATCGGTTCCATGCTTGAATTTTATCCTAGAGAGTTCTCTAGCAGGGGTTTCATAACAAACTTTCACTTGCCTTACTGCGATTGAAGTTGTTGAAGAAGTTGGTGGTAGGTCTTTGGATGTACAAGCCATAATAACGATCTCACGAAAGATCTGGAATTTGCCACAAAAATATCCTTGACAATTAAGAAAGGAACCAGGAGGAGGTTCGGGCTTTGCAAATTACTGTATCTCAAAAAGAAGTTTGAAAGAGGCTTACAAAATTTTTCAAGGTTCTCAATGATCCTGCAAGCAGCCCAAATGGAGGAGTCCCGCGACAACTTCCAAGTGTCCCATGGCAATCTAAGTGGGATCCCAAAATGCCTCGCGCCAACTCGGCAGAACTCCTGAAAGGTTCCTTGGCCACTTTAGAAAATTAGTGCTTAAGAATGCTTATCAAACAATGTCGGAACTAATTGAAGGCTTTCCGGTAGTGATTCGCCAAAAGATCACACGACAATCCTGGTGAAGGCTGAAGGATTTCGCAGCGATGCGAACAGAGGTCCTGCGATGACTTGACGTTTTGCGGCAATTTGAATGCCCCGCAGTGACTCCTGCAGTGTCGTCGAAGGTAGATGCGATCTCAAGATGCCTCGTTCCAATTTTAGCTTCTCGAAGAATCTCGCGGCAACCTGACAGCAATCCTGTGGGAACCAATAGGGAAAGTTCCGAAGTTCTTCCTATAAATGCGAACCAAACTCTCCAAGAACTTTGCGGCAACTTGAATAGGACTTCAAGACCCCGCAGCACGTCGCACAGAATATCCAATTATCATGTGGCAACATAGAAGGACAACTCCACGATAATTTGACTCAGCTTGTAGATTTCCGAAGATCTTACGGAAAATTTTTTAAAGTTTTCTAAGTTCACGACCAACTTGAAGTCTCTTGAAGGTCCCGCGACAACTTATGATAGATCACTACCTCGCGGCTTGGCAGAAATCTTCCAAAGAATCCCGCGGCAAATCGATGAGGGTCTTCCAAGATCTCGCAGGGACTTAATTTGAGGATTTTCTGAAAAATCAGGAATTCAAGTAAGATTTCCGAAACAAAGGAAAAGGAAAAAAAAAAAGAGGAAGACGTGGCAATTCGAACTAACATTTGAGGTTCTCATGGCAATTTGAGCCCTACGAATGAGAATCCCGTGGTAGTTCTTAAAATTTTAAAAGCGTGAATTTCTTACAACCCCTTGGAAAATATTGTCTCAAATTATTAGTGTGACCCACACAGTAAACCTTTTGATAGGTAAGGGCTTCAATGCGAAAACTCATGCAATAATTATTCAAAGAAATATTTGGAATAATTATTTGAAGAAATATTTGACGAGACATTCGGTACTATTCATAGCAGTGTATTTAATATTTGCAGTAGAAAACAAAAATGACTTGTGTGCCACGTCAGCAGCGCACAAAATGATCAACGGTAACCCATTAGCAACAATAATCCTATCGTAGGAAGATACATTTGCTTTGGACTTGGACCAAGGTTTGAGGACTCCTTCAGTAAATTAATGACTAGCGGGATCATTGGAGATTCAGTTGATTGGAGGCTAGAACTAGGAGACCGTTAGAATTCATCCAACCAATCTAGAGAGAGAATTAAGTGGGTGATCTTTACTCTTCCCTAGATACGTTGAATTAGGACTAGATATTCTCATAATGAATTAAAAGCCCTGATTCCCGCCTAACGGACTCCTTCCTCTCCTATATAATTTCTTTTCCTTTGAAGGGTCTGGCATCAATTATACATCAAGCATCCAACCCACTACTATCCCTGCTCTCTCTCTCTTGTTCTAGATTGTCCTGTTTCTCATCTCTCCGCTGGACTCCGGTGGTCTTGTCATTTCTTGATATTTAACATAATCCTCGGAAAAGGTTGGGCTTAGTCCACCCAAATTCCCCACAATAACTTCTATTTGTAAAGAAATATCAATTCTTTTCTGGCTTATGCTAGGTCAACTTCCTGTCTTTTGGCCCTTGCATTCATAAATAGTGGATGGCAGCACATGTTTTGTGATCTTTTAGTCCTACCATATCAGTATGTTGCATGACTAAGGACTATTTATGTTATTTTTAATGCTGTAAATAATATATTTTTATATTTATAAATCTTTGTCACTGCTTTTTTATATCACGGTTTAATTCCAGTTGACCCGAGTGTTTAATCAGTAACCATTAAGCTGCCCCTTCTCCAGTTTACATAATGGCCTGGGTTTTAAAAATATTGGTTTGATTTTATGTTGTGGCTGTAGTTTGGGAACAATATGTATAATTTGTCTATGTTGATGTTGTTTAAGGGTTTTATGGCCAATAATGGCAAAAACTATAATAAGTTTGTAGTTGCTGGTTTTAGTTGATTTGACGAATTGATAATTTGGAGTCTCATATGATAGAGATGGCTGCTGGATAGGAATTTTTGTGGACTTTGACTTCATCATAGGGCAGGGTATGAACAGCCAATAAAATAAGTGCTTTTAACATTTTGGTCTAGCAATGAAGTATATTCTCAATGATTTTAGTGGCAGGTTGAACGTGTCTGCATTTAGTGTGATTTCAATAATGTTTATTCATAAAAGCTTTAGTTTCCAATGTGGATCTTGTTTTGAAACTATGTATATCAGAATACACTTTTACTAGGACTTCTCAAGCGCCCACTCCCTCTTATTGGAAGGTAAATTTCTCACGCTAAGCACTTTGTCAGCAGCATGTTTTCTTTTTCTTTTTTAATTATTTTGTAAATTGTGATTCATCAATGGGGATTTGGCAAGGTTTGATGTGAGCATAATGTAAGGGAACTTGGTCATGACCTCAATACGTGATTGTGATTGTACCATATGAGGTGTAGAACAAACATAGATGATGGACCTAAGTATAAATTGAGCCTTCTGTATTATAGCAGAGCAACATCGTTCATTGAGAATCAATGCTTATATAAAACGAAAGCAAGTAATAACACATAATAGGTTTTGTGACAGATGCTTGATTAATTGTGTTTTCCTAATTACCTCATTATTAATCATTTTTAGAGTTATGACACCTGCATTTGATACGTCAACTTGAATGTGTTTGGCTAAGAAGCATGTAGAACTTTACGAAGATGCTTCATTTGTGTCAGAGACCAACATTTTCAAGATACTCGTTCGACATGGGTTGGACCCTCATACAAATGTGTTTAATGAACTTCTAGCTTCGAACACTTTAAGGACACACATGTCCATCCATACTTAGGCATATATGAAAAACACATACAAGTTTGAAGAAAAAACAAAAGGGTTAATTGCTTTTACACCCCCTATACTAGGCCCATTTTTACTTTTACCACCCCAGCTTCATAAATATATACTAATACCCCTTGTATTATACATAAAAGTACAATGTTTGACGGCGTTACGTTAAGTGCTAAGATGACAAAATTACCCTTCTCTTCTTCTTCTTCTTCACTATCCTCCTCTCTCCTTTGTTCGCCAACAAGAACCCATCAAGTTGAAGAGAGAGACTATGGGAATGGAGAGAGAAATTTTTGGGACTAGTTTGTTCATTGTAGTCGTTGCTATTAGACATGGGTATGAATCTGGTTGCACCATAGCTCAGTTATTTGCCATCAATGATTTTGATCTTTACCATTCTAAGGTTCTGCTCTTCCTCATACCTAGGTTACAATATTGCTAGATTCCTTACTTAAGTCTTTTTTCTATGTCATATGTTTTTCTTTGGAAACAATTGGAGACCAAAATTGAATCAAATTGGAAGCGATCAAAAAAAAAAAAAAAAAGAAAAACATTTTCTGCAAATATAGAGAGAGGGGGGGAGTGAAGAGGGTTGTGCTTCATTAGGAATAAAGAAGACACACTGACACAGAGCTTCAACGGAGATACTGGCCGCCGAGTATTTGACCCTTCTCGACCGTCTTGCCGCCGAGTCTCCAACAGCCCAACGTTGCCGTTGCTACAGCAAAATCTAGGGTGAAGAAGAGGAGCTCGACACCGCACTATCTTTGCCGGCCGTGAAGTCGCTGCAGTTGGAGAGAGAGAGGGGGGACGTTCTGGTCCAGCAGTTTTGGTCAAGGCCGGTGGGTGGGAATCCGGTGACTTTTCCAATGGATGCCACCATTGAGACCCACAAAGTGAACTGCTATATCACACGCGCATGTTGAGACCCACGTACGGTCCTTTCTTTTAGGGGCATTTTGGTTTCTCTCTTTTTTTTTTTTTTTCCTGATTTTGAATACTTGTATTTTGTACATGCATGTATCACACGCACTATTAAATTAGACAGATCCGTCCATTATTACACTTTTATGTACAGTACAGGGGTATTGGTGCATATTTATGAAGTTGAGGGGGTATAAATTGAAATGGGCCTAAGTATAAAGAGTGTAAAAGCAATTAACCCATAACAAAACTTGAAATCCAACAATAGAACAAAAACAATATGGATTTGTGCTTGTTTAATCCTTCATCCTTTAATTTTTTTTTTTTTTTTTTTACAAATTCTAAAACATGCCCGGGTGCGGTGTTAAATAAGCAAGGGTCCTTGCACTTTCCTGGACGAGTTAGGGGGGGCAAGGAAGCTAGTCCAAAATAGAAGGCTGAGATTAAGTACTTGGAATATTGGGAGCTTAACTGGGAAACTTATGGAAGTGGTGGATACAATGGAAAGGAGAAGAATTGCAATTGCTTGCCTGCAAGAGACGAAGTGGGTGGGACAGAAAGCTAAAGAGATTGAGAGGACTGGGTATAAGTTATGGTATACGGGACTTAATAGATCGAGAAATGGGGTTGGCATAGTAGTAAGCAAGGACCTAAAGGAAGATATAGTTAATGTGAAACGCTGTGGAGATAGGATTATTGCAATTAAGTTAGTATTAGGAGAAGAGATAGTAAACGTAATTAGTGCTTATGCCCCCCAGATGGGCTTAGGAGATGTACATAAGGAGAAGTTTTGGGAAGACTTGGAAGGAATGCTATTAGAGATACCTCAAGGAGAGATGGTCTTCATAGGAGGAGATTTGAATGGTCATATAGGACGCGACATAGATGGATACATAGGAGTACACGGGGGATATGGTTACGGTGATAGAAATGAAGAAGGGAAGGATATTTTGGAGTTTGCAGTGGCTTATGATCTCATGGTGACGAACACCTTTATTAGGAAGAGAGAGGAACATTTGGTGACTTATAAGAGTGGCTCCTCAAAGACACAGATTGACTTCTTCTTAACTAGGAAAAGAGATCATGTAGCTTGTAAAGATTGTAAAGTTATACCGGGGGAAAGCTTGACTGCCCAACATAGGTTGTTGGTCATAGATGTGCAGCTTCAAAGGTGGGCTAGAAAAAAGAAGTCGTATAGATGCTCAAAGACTAAATGGTGGAACTTAAAAGTTGATAAGCAAGCAACATTCAGGGAAAGAGTACTAGAGAAAAACATTTGGACGGTAAATGAGAGTGCAAATATTATGTGGGATAAGGTAGTAAAGTGTATTAGGAGGGTAGGGAAAGAAGTCTTAGGAGAATCCAAAAGGAGTGCTCCGGCACAGAAAGAGGCATGGTGATGGAACGAGGCCGTCCAAGACAAGATAAGAGTTAAAAGAGAGTGTTTTAAATCTTGGCAAAACGACTGAAATGAAGCGAACTTGGAGAGGTATAGAGAAGCTAGAAGAGTAACCAAAAAGGCAGTTAGTGAGGCTAAGGCAAAGACATTTGAGGATTTATATAGGCGACTTGACACTAAGGAGGGCGAAAGAGAGATATTCAAGCTTGTTAAATCTAGAGATAGACGGACCAAGGATTTAAACCAAGTTAAATGCATTAAGGATGAGGATGAAAAGGTATTAGTAAAGGAAGAGGAGATAAAGGAGCGTTGGAAGAACTACTTCTACAAGTTATTTAACGAAAACAGTAGTAGTGACATACATTTGGGGCAGTTTACCACTTTTAGGGAAGAATTAAATTTTATGTTCTATAGGAGAATCAGTAGGGAAGAAGTTAAAGAAGTATTAAAAATGATGAAGAATGGGAAAGCGGTTGGGCCAGATGATATCCCTATTGAGGTTTGGAGGTGCTTAGGAGAGGATGGCATAAGTTGGTTGACAAAACTTTGTAATGTAGTGCTAAAGAGCAAGAAGATGCCTGATACATGGAGGAAAAGTATCCTTATACCCATATACAAGAACAAAGGAGATATTCAGAACTGTGCGAACTATCGCGGGATTAAATTGATGAGCCATACGATGAAATTATGGGAGAGTTATTGAGAGAAGACTAAGAAGGACAACAAACGTTTCAGAGAACCAATTTGGTTTCATGCCTGGAAGATCAACCATGGGGGCTATTTTTCTCTTGAGGAGGTTAATGGAACAGTATAGAGAAGGTAAAAAAGATTTACATATGGTGTTCATCGATTTAGAGAAGGCATACGATCGGGTTCCTAGGGAGATTCTATGGAGAGTATTGGAAAAGAAAGGAGCGTGTGTCGCATATATTGAGGCGATAAAGGACATGTATGATAGAGCCATGACATCTATACGGACGACTGGTGGAGAGACTAATGAGTTCCCTATCACGATTGGTTTACATCAAGGCTCAGCTTTAAGCCTGTACTTGTTTGCTTTAGTTATGGATGAGATTACAAGACATATTAAGGATAAGGTACCGTGGTGTGTGCTATTTGCAGATGATATTGTTTTAGTAGATGAGACGAGAGAATGAGTGAATGCTAAGCTAGAATTGTGACGGGATACGTTAGAGACAAAAGGGTTTAGGCTAAGCCGATGCAAAACAGAATATATGGAATGTAAGTTTAGTCAAAGTAGGATAACGAGTAATATAGAAGTAAGTTTAGGCACACAAAAGATTGTAGAGAAAGATAAATTTAGGTACCTTGGATCTATGGTGCAACAAGATGGAGGGATTGATACTGATGTAAGTCACAGGATTCAAGTTGGATGGACCAAATGGAGGAGTGCTTCGGGGGTTTTGTGCGACCGAAAAATCCCCCTCAAGGTGAAAGGAAAGTATTATAAGGTAGCGGTTAGACCAGCGCTGCTATATGGATAAGAGTGTTGGGCAGTAAAGCATAATCATGGTCAGAAGATGGCAGTTGCGGAGATGAGGATGCTAAGGTGGATGTGCGGGATTACAAGGAAAGATAGGATTAGGAACGAGGAGATTAGGGGCAAAATAGGAATAGCACCGATTGAAGATAAAATGAGAGAAAACCGATTAAGATGGTTTGGCCATGTTAGAAGGCGTCCAGCAGAGGCACCTGTTAGAAGGTGTGAAAGTATGGAGATTGTCAGGAGTAGGAGAGGTAGAGGAAGACCCAAGAGAAGCTGGAAAGAAACCATTAAACATGACCTAACCTACCTAGAGTTATTGGAAGACATGCCCCTAAACAGATCAAATTGGCGTCGACAAATCCATATAGCCGACCCCACCTAGTGGGAAATGGCTTGGTTTGGTTTGGTTTGGTTTACAAATTCTAAAACATCTCGACCTTTATTGTCTTTTCAAAGAAGTTAGGTTTTTTGTTCACATTTATTTGTTTATATTAATAAAAAAAATGATTTCTTATTATTTTGATTTAAATAACAATATAAATTTATTTATAATTTAAAACTAACAATTAATAGTTATTATTATGTATACATATAAAAAATATAATCATTAATTGAAATATCTTTATCATGTTGTGTCCCTACTTCTTTGATAATTGTTGTATCAGCATGTCTATGTCATGCCACATATTTGTCCCATATCAGTATCGATACTTATTCTTGGTATTGTCTCAAACGAGTTCATCCTTAGAAAAATGTGTTTTACCCAAACAAAAAGGCTTTTAATTGCTAAATGGGATGTGGCTGTGTCTGCCATACTTGTCAAAAGAAGAGAAAAAGAAAGGGACAACGATATATCTTCAGCTATATCACTTGCCAAAGTGTTATCTAAAAATGATAAATAAATATCACAAGGAGAGAGATTACCGATGATTCTCTTGCAGGTTCTGCAGTTGTTGCCTCAGTACTGCTACCTCCCTTTGCCAGAACTATCAAAAACAATAGAACGATTTACAGGTATGCTCAGATACTTCTGACCAGCATAACTAAACTGAAACATGAGCTGAAAATTCTCCATGTTAAATAGGAATACATAGTTTTTACAAGTGGAAGCACCTAAAGGTAATGGATTCCACAAAGTGGCTGATGCCATTAAGTATACTTGTTACTTAGTAATGTAAACTATTAAGCCAGTCATAATTTGATGAACATATGCAAAGTTATTCATATTATATTTCGTTGCAACCTCACTTATGCTGCTTTCTACATGAGCAGCACATGCATGTTGAAGGATTTAAAATTAATGTGTGAGCCTTTTTGATTTGAATTCTGAATAATTTAATATCTTGAAATCATTTATAGTTCTCTTAGATGCTAGTGATGATAAATGATTTGACTTTTATAATTATGTTTTATATTTAATTTTGTGTGAATTTGGCAATCTTTGGAATTGTCTTATGAGAATCTATTAAATCTGCATGCGCGAACCCACTTTGATGTACAAGGCATATAGGGAACTACTTAAGATACTAGTGACAATAACTTTTGATTGATTTTTGTAATTATGTTTTGTACTTAATTTTGTGAATTTAGCAATCTTAGGAATCTTCTTATGAGAACATATAAAATCTGCATACGCTAACCTACTTTGATGTACAATGCATAGAAGGAACCACTTGATATCGTCTTACCATAGAATGCCTTCTTTTTGGAATTGACTAGCTCAATGTTGCTTCACATTCATGCTCTATATTATATCATTGAGTTTGTCCTCCAATACTTTATCTAATTTTTATGGTAATAAGAATATATTGACATTAGATGGTTGTTTTTCCTTAATTTTTTTTGGTACGTCCTCTACTTTTTTATTATGCTAGAAATAAAAGTAGCAACTTGAGCAGTAGAACCAACGGTCACCAGGTTGGTCAATTTGGATTAAGTTCCATGGGTTGTAATAGAGGAAGATCATGGATATGGTGTATTTTTTGACCTGGAATGATTGTGATTTAGCAAGCAACCCGAATATAAGAGGTCAAAAAGGCAATATTGCTGAAGATGTTAAAACTTGGAATTGTAGTTCAGTAGTTGCATACAAAATGCGAAATTGGTGATGTTCATAAGGTGATATGTAATAATAAGTTGATGTTATTGATATGAACGTCATTACTATAAAATCACGTTGACTTCCAGTTTGCAAATCATCGAACAAGATGCTTTCGGTGAGATAACAGGTTAGATTGAAAATCATGGTCAACTAATTATCCTTAAACATAGAACTTTGCAGATAATTTGTTACAAATCTTTGAAAAATCCTAGCTAAACTCATTATTATGACTTCATGATTTATTAGTGTGCTGAGTAGTGGGAATCAAGCAAAAGATAAAATGGAGACTTTTGGAGTTCGTTTAGCATGGAGACAGGGATCCTGGGAACAATGTATAGTTGGGCTTGTTAGAATTGAGAACAGTAGTGTGAAAACAATTGGACAATAAAATTTTTTGAGTTAGTAGGAGTGATGTAGATGGCATGATGGGGCCATTGAGTGGTGTTTATAGATTTGGAAACTCCAAATTTTAAGAGATGACATTCTATTTTTCCAATTTTCTATTGATAAGCAATGTGATATTATTTGAAGAATACTTTTCGTAATTGTGGATTCTGCAGCATTTATTGGATTATTATTAAGATTAAATTTAATTTACTCCCTTCCATCATGTCTTGTTTTTCTTTAGGAGTAAAAATGTACACAGAATTTGGTTTAGAAACAAGAAAACATCACCTTAACAGATAAGATATTTTGGTGATGACTTAGACAGATGTTAATATCCCTCTTTATATTAAGATATCAAGATAAGGTTCTTTTGGGATGTGGTTTTATACAACCTTATTTCTATTCCATCATCTATCCGATTGCTAACAGTTTTCTGATATGCGGATGTTGGAACGCCGAAGTGGCCTTAATATGGTTCAAGATAAAACAAAGGTTACTAGTTATCGTACTAGTCAAATACAAATCTAGATACAAAATTCTAGAATCCACCAGAGAATAGAGAAATTGCTTCTCAAAATATAGATAGTATTAAAATCAACGCAAAAAATGCCTAACGGCTACAATGGCTTATAAAGAAAATAACCTAAACCCTAATAGCTGAATAGGAAACTAAAATATACTCGAAATTTACCAAAATTAACAAATATCGGATGATTGTAGAATTATATACTGAAAGGAAACCAAATTGGTACAGAATTGATTGATCAATTATGTCTTTTATTCTAGTGGCAATTGCCCATTCTAAAATTTACCAAAAACATCAAATTGGAGCTGCAAATGAAGGAATTCGGCAGTCGGAAGGCCTACACCATGATCAAAGGTGGGAAAAATAGATTCTCCTCGAAATTGCACCCAGAATCAACAGCTTGACCATCCAAATCAGACACTTCTGTGAGCAATTACCAAAATACCCCTGGATGTCTTAATATGATCAAACCCGTCTATGTTGTCCAGGGCCGCCTGTTCTACTTCAAAATCCATGTTATTTGGCTGTCCTTATCCTAGAAGGGGTCTAAATCATGTGCTACCTTAGTGCATATGCACACCCTTTTTTTAGTGTTCCATAATATAAAAAATCATAAGTAGTTCAATAATAGTACAAATAGGAGAGTATTCAATATCTTGTCCCTTACCCCTCTCTCCAACCATTCTGAGAGTGGAAAAAAGTTCTCCTGTGAACAGCATGGGTTTTACTAACTCTATGAAGTAATACTTTACGTGAGTACTAATATGTGATTTTCGTTGGTGTCACAGTGCATGAAGCATCCTGGTTGGAACTTTGCCAGGTAAGTTTCTAGTTAAAGCTCTTGAAAGGGCTATGCCTTGAAGACAATATTATTTCTGCATGTTATCCTACATTGTACATTCCGTGTTTGTATGAAAATTTTGACTTGCTATAAATTGCATGATTTCCATTTTTAAAATCACATTTTTTTTTTCGCATGGATTGATGGCATCTCAACTAAATAATGTCCTTTTGGCTTGATTTTTGGATATGTTGTAGCCTGTGTGTGTGTGATCATATCTGGAAAATTTAGCGGCCAACCTCCTCATGGTTTGGGTGAAAAATCAAATCTTAGTTTAAAATTTTGAAATTTTCTCCTCATTGGTTTTTGATGTGTGAAACTTATATGGTTTGAATTCTTGTCTTATAAGCTTTCAACGTGTATATTATTTGCATCATTTAGACTTGCAGAGTTGGAAATATAAGCATCCAAAATTTTGGTCAAATCTGGGAATGAGATGAAAAGTGGCTTGAACAAGGCCTAGTTGCGAGCAAGAGTTTGTGTCGCATAGGCTAAAATTTCCATTTTTATGCATAATGCTGAATACAATTGAATCATATAGGATACTTGTATGGCTACTTGTAATTGAATTTGCTGTGGGTTTTGGTTAGGGGAAGTTATTGAGGGTGCTATAAGACAGGAGGTATCTGGGATTCTAGTTTGAAAATAGCTATATTTGGCTTCAATTCCGATTGGGATGTTTGTTAGATTTCAAAGAACACAGCATTTGAATATGTTTTGAATCATTACTTTTAGGGGTTTTGGACCTTCTGGTATGCGGAATTGGAAGCAACAAACACTTGTATTGGCACTTGCAGTTGAATTTGTGCTGGCTTTTGATAGGAGGTTTTTGGGTTTCTAGTTTGAAAGTTGTGAGATTTAGCTTCATTTTCAATGAGGGTGTTCGGTTCAAAGATGTCATTTGAGCAAGGTGGTTGTTGAAATTAAGATTCTACTTAAAATCGCTGTAGGGTTTATAAAAATTGAATAACAAAATCGTAAGATTTTATCAAATGGCTATAACATGGAAACAGTCTATTTGAAGTAAACTTCCTCTCAAGCTTTGCCTTTCCCTTACCTATGGTGGCAGAGGGAGAGAGAAGGGCCAATGCCAAAGCAATTTGGGGTGTTTTGAGTCACTAACATAGCCTAAATGGTGTCCTTTGCCAATTACCACTACCCATCCCACCTCCGCTGCCCCCAATACTACCATCATTTGCCACTGCTATAACACGTTCCCTACCCCATCACCACTACCCTCTGTTACTTTCATCAACTGCCACCTCTACCAAGGGTGAACTCAGGAATTTTGTTGAGCAGGGACAAAATTAAACATAAATAAATATTACAAATTTTTAAATAACAACCAAAAAGGACAAAAATAAATGTTATATACTTTCAAGACATAGTATCTTTACAAGTGACCCCTACAACTTTTAATCGTATAGAAATTTTGAATTAAAAAATTTACAATCTTTTTTATTAAAAAAAGGATGTTAAACCCTAATTCAAATATATATCAATAAATTTTTGTACCTAAATAAATAAATCAACAATACTTCAAATAACACAAGTAAGACAACTAATATAAATAATAAACTGTCATAAAATATGGGCAACATAAATTATATAATATCGTAAAAGTTTATATTTTAAGCTAAACATGAATAATATGTGCAATAAAATAAAGTATTAAAATATTGAGTTAGAATCAAATCATAATTTGTAGGCAAAATACCTTGGTTATTTTTTAAAAAGATGAAATTGAACCTTGATTCTTGAGATAAAGTTTTTACAAGTTGAATGTAGAATTTCAACATGTATTAAAATGGTGTCTTGATTGGGAGAGGATGAAAGTTTGAGAAAATAGAAAGAGTGGATTGAGAGAGTGAATGAGAGTTTAGGTTAAGAGAAAGGGGGATAGAGAGAGAGAGAGAGAGAGGATGGTGTAAAAAAATAAAAGCTGCTGCAAATTGAGTTTACTGAGAGAGAGAGGTGGGAGACGGAGAGGGGTGAAAAAAATAAAAATAAAGAGAGCGAGAGTGGTGTAAAAAAAAAATAAAAGAACTATTACAAATTAAGTTTACTGAGAGAGAGGTGAAAAAATAAATAAAAAGGGCTCTTGGGTGTAGAGAAAGAGAGAATGAAAGATGCTGCTTGAATTTAATGAGAGAGGGAGAGGAGGAAATGAAAGATGAAGAGTCTGTTAGATATTAAATGAGGCAAATCTTGAATTCAGTGGGGCAATTTATTTGTTATGCATTAAAAATAATAATAATAATATAACATATATGAAAATTTCTCAGTCAGTGAGGGTGTCTGCCCCCTCGTCCCTTAGTAGATCCGCCCCTGACCTCTAACCTCCACCAAAACTACCTTACTCTACGTAACTCTATTGCCATTTTATCCCACTGCAATCTGCGACTGCCATTCATTCACCTACTCTCCATCACCACGTTTCCATTTTTTTTTCAGTTAAATTTAATCTAAACTAATATTAAAATAAAGAAGGTAATGCCATTTTAGGATTGCTTAACTTGGCTGTCAAACAAAGGAATAGGAGCAGCCATTCCGTTCCATTATCACCTTCATTCTATTCCAATTTTCATTTCTATTCCACTCCATTTTCTCGTACCAATCCTAGCCTTAAGGTAAATGCAATGAAATAATAAAAATATATATATATTTTTCGAGTGTGCCTTTACATTCATGAATGTGAACTTTGTTGAAGAAACTGGGGGGTTTTCAAAGGTTACCTTGATCTCAGAAGTTGGATTTGCCAGTTGATGGTGTTCCTCTTTTGATTTGTTGTACCGCTCAATTATTGACTTCATGCTGATGAAATAAGCGTCAAATTTATCAGAAATGTTGTGCAGTAAGCATTTCATATTTAAAATCTGTAACATACTGTCATGAACCAGTTGCAAAAAGGACAAATATTGAAAGGAAATAGGTGCAAATAGCTACAGCCACATCCTTTTTTCCTCTTTTGATTTGTTGGACTGCTCAATTATTGACTTCATGCTGGTGAAATAAGCAGGAAATTGTGTCAGAAATGTTATGTGGTATGTAAACATTTCATCTTTAAAATTTATAGCATGCTTTCATGCATCAGTTGCAGAAAGGACAAATATTGAAAGAAAATATGTGCAAATAGATACATTCATTTTTTTAGAACTTATTGATATTCAATATTACCAATTCAGCCGCAGCTGGTTTTAAACCCTTATTTTAGGACTTCTTCTTTTTTCTTTCTTTCTTCCCCCCGCCCCCCCAACTAACAACTTCATCTAACATGTAAATTGAGATCTGCATATGAACATTTAGCACAGGTCCAAATCATACATGTTCTGTACTTCCATTACATATTTTTCTCTTAGACACCTGTAAGATGTTCTAATATCTAATCATCTACCTTTTTTCTAGAAATCAAATATGACACTTAAATAAAAGCTGAAATTTGAAATAGGAGACATGGGATAATTATTGGTGCAAGTTTAAAACTTCAGACTGTCAATTATAGGAATAAAGGATCAACTTTCTGTAAATAATGATGGAGGTTAGTTTTGTTTCCAATTTAGCCTAACACACCAATTAAGCTAGACTAGCGTGCAATAATGGGAATATAAGAGCTGCACTTGTTGAAGTGTAAGATATTGCATTTCATTAGTTGCCATTGTCCCCATAGCACATGGTTTTAACTGCTTCCAGTCGCTTGTTTTCAGGATGTTTACTTAAGCAAATCGAAGTTGTTGATACTTAACAGGATTTTTAAGCTGAAGAGTTGCATTCAGAACTGTACATTGCAGCTTTGCACATTGAAAGGATTCTGGTGCACTACTATATTGAGATGATTTATTGGCTATATTAAGCCATTCTAGCCAATTTTTAAGATAGTTTAATCCCTAGAAGGTGTTTCTTCTCAGCCATATACAGTTGGCTATTATTTGGGTTTATTTATTTATTTATCTATTTATTTTGAATTGACGTAGTGTGATTTTGCATAGGATAAATGGTGGTGCAAAGATGTGGATCACGATGTTTGATTGACATCGATCAGGTTAGGGCAAAGAAAATTTGTACACACATCTTTGGACTGGGGGTTAAGTAGGCAGACACATGTTCATGATTTTCCTTAAAAGGACTGGTTTCCTTGCAGATAGTTATACATTGATGAATTTTCAGGTTACAATTGGTTTAAATCAAGATTTGATTTTGTACTCTCTGCATAACCCTATGCAAGATGGCAATATTATAGATTCTTAAGGAGCTCTGGATATAAGTGGGAGTTGATGGATATATAGATTACAAATTCAGAAAAGTAAATGCTTAAAGAACACAGCTCCACTTTTTATAGGATCAGAATTTGTGGAAGACGAATCCAAATCTCTCTCTAAATTGTCGAAACAAACTCAAAGTGATCTGTTAAAACATCTCGGAAACTGATTGCACACGAAAAAAAAAAAAACACTTGAAATTCAGGGTTTTTTTTTATCTTTTTCCCTGGAAACATTTCAAAAACATTTGGTACAGGTACTCAGATGGA
The DNA here is from genome assembly GCA_019916065.1 of Vitellaria paradoxa. Classification (NCBI taxonomy): domain Eukaryota; kingdom Viridiplantae; phylum Streptophyta; class Magnoliopsida; order Ericales; family Sapotaceae; genus Vitellaria; species Vitellaria paradoxa. Next base: position 10,747,899 of record CM034233.1, read on the forward strand.
ATAATGTACCATCTTAAACTTCTAATCCCCGTGATATGACTCCTTTCTGTTTTCAGGAAGTTTCTTTCTTTCCCCTAGAAACATTTCAAAACATTTGGTACAGTTACGTAGAATGAATAATATATCACTTTAACTTCGAATCCCTCTGATAAAACTCGTTGCTGCTTTTCAGAAAGTCCTTATAATTATTCCTCATGGTTTTAACTCAAATTGATATCGTATGCTTCTATAGTTTTTCTAAATATTTACTATTGGACTACTATGTTTACATATTATTCTTCCCTCCATCTGAATGCCTTTATTAGTTGGTCCGGTGCTTGAACTAATATCTAAATTGGCCATTTTTTTTATTATATATTTGGAATAATTAGACCTTTTTTGGTGAAAAAAACTTTGGCTCATACCATCAATATCTTCATCCAAATTGTTTGTGCATGCTTCATGCCATAATTCAAAACTTTTGATGTGATCTTTGTGCATGTATATGTGAATGTGGAATCAAATCATAGACTTTATGTATACACATGCATATGAATGAATTGGGGTATAGTACAAAAATCACCCTTACAGTTTACACTCAGTGTCACTTTAGTTCCTCACGTTTTAATTGTATTAATCAAATCGCTATAATTTTGGTCAAGTAGCAATTGGATTCTTCTGTTAATAGCTATTTATATCCAGATGTTAAAGTGAGGGCAAAAATGTCATTTCGCATTACATATTCCCCAACACCCAATCAAACAATTGTTTTAATGTGATAGGATTTTTAGATCTCTGTGTAATGTTTTGGGAAGATGAAATTGGTTAAGATTGGACTAGCATATAGCTTATCATCTTTGATCAAATTCGACAAATTCAACACAAACCCACCAAAGAAACAGAAAGAACCCACGAGCTATTTATTCTGAAGAGACAAGATTAGGATTTTCAAGATCGAAACATTAGCTTCCATATTCCTTAACGCATCCTCCCTGTGATTTGGGGTTCTTTTAGGATTTTGTTTTTTAGAAGAAAGACAATTATAAAATATATGTGTATATATATGTGATCTACGTATCTTGGTAGAGAAGTTTTGAACAGCGAGGATAGAGTTGAACTGGTGCTCAAGCTATCGGAGGGTTGACCGGATTTTGGTGCCAGTGGGGGGATTTTTTTTCTTAGCGAAGCACCGGTATTCGGACAGCCACGATTACAACCACAATTACAAAGCAACCAGCTCGTATGAAATGAAATTTGAGTGATTTCAAGGAAGAACAGCACTTTGGATTCTATATTACTATTGTGCTATAAGATCAAGGTTGCATATGGAGGGCTTGTTCGGGGAATGCATCTTGGTTCTTTAGCTTCTGACTAAGGAAGAAAAAAAAATTTTTTTTTGGCTCTTTCTAATCTTATGGTTCGTTCTATGCATTTCTTTTATAGATATTTTGTACTTTATTTTGCCAAACTTTTCTAAACTGGTGTTCTCATCAAGTTTATTCATGCTTCATTTCTTGGTGTTTTGTGTTAATTATCAATAGTCGTTACTTGTTTAAAACTTCTCTTGCATGTTAAAATGTTGGTTTAATTGGGTGTTGGAGAAGATGTAATGCGAAATGAAATTTTTGCATCCACTCTAACGGTTGGGTATGAACGGCTATTGACAAAAGGACTCCATTGTTGCTTGACTAAAACTGTAAGATTTTTTATTGTTACTATTGAAATGTGAGGGGTTAAAGTGATAGCAAGTGTAAATTATAGGGGTGATTTTTGTATTTTTTCCAATGAATTATTTAAGAACTGTAGCCCAATGTCATGGCTTTACACAGGTCATTCTAGAAACTTATGCTTTCGAAGCTAGGGGTCTTATTTGCTATCCTTGGAGCACCTATACAATAATTTGATCTTATGGATTAAGGGTTTGTTGGACATAAGTTAGTTTGACTGTGTGTTGCAGTCAATTGTTTGCGAAGCTAATGTAATAGAATAGATTTGCCAAGGACACCATATGAGTTGTTATGGTTCTTTAGATTCTTCATGTTCTTCCTAGTTCAGTTCAACCATTTTTTGCACAAGATACATGTAATTGGGGTTCTTTCCACATAGGGTTACACTTGCTATATTTGGAACATAGCTTTGTGGAGAAAAAGGAAAATAAAAATGGTAGGAAAGAAAAGTAAAATGAAAAGGTTACACTTATTTATTTATTGTTGAGTTAAAAAAAAAAAGATTAGAAAATAAATCGATAATTGTCAAAAGATAATTGATATTGATGTAAGTCACAGGATTCAGGCTGGGTGGACCAAATGGAGAAGTGCTTTGGGGGTCTTGTGCGATCGAAAAGTTCTCCTAAAGATGAAAGGAAAGTATTATAAGGTGGCAGTAAGACCAGTATTACTGTATGGATTAGAGTGTTGGGTAGTAAAGCATAATTATGTTCAGAAGATGGCAATTGCGGAGATGAGAATGCTAAGATGGATGTGCGGGATTACAAGAAAAGATAGGATTAGGAACGAGGAGATTAGAGACAAAGTAAGAATATCACCGATTGAAGATAAAATGAGAGAAAATCGATTAAGATAGTTCGGCCATGTTAGAATGCATCCAACGGAAGTACCTGTTAGAAGGTGTAAAAGTATGGAGATTGTCAGGAGTAGGAGAGGAAAAGTAGGACCCAAAAGAAGTTAGAAATAAACTATTAAACATGATCTTGCCTACTTGAATCTAACGGAGGACCCAAAAGAAGTTAGAAAGAAACTATTAAACATGATCTTGCCTACCTGAATCTAACGGAGGATATTGTCCTAAACAGATTTGATTGGCGTCGTTAAATCCATATAACCGACCCCACCTAGTGGGAAAATGTTTGGTTTGGTTTAGTTTGGTTTGGTTTTAACACAAACTAGCAACTTTAGTTTCACTTTACTTTTATTTTCTCTTCACAAATTTATAATCCAAATATAACATTAGTTTATTTTACTTTCATTTGGCAAATAAATAGTATGGAACAAACAATATTTTTTCTTTTTTGATAAATAAATGTGTAAATGACGTAAAAAGCAATCTAAATTAGAATCAATGCTATGAATTTATTAATGAAAGACGTAAAAAGCTATCTAAATATTTATCTTAATTATGATTAGATTTAAGATTAAATTTCTTTATAAATAGGACTCATTGTAAACACTTTTTATTCTTTAAGATTATTAATCAAATTGGGATTTTCTTAGAACTTTGTATTGTTATTTGGTTCTTAAGAATTCAAAGTTGTGTTCTTCTAAATTCAAGAGCAACTCATTGTACCTGAGAATGATATTTTGCCAAATGCATTGATGTTGCATTATAACTTCAGTTGCTGTGTCATAATCTCAACTAGGGATGGCAAAAATACTCATTGTTGGTGAATACCCGCATTACTCGTCTCGCTTGGGGAAGGTATGGAGATACTCTTTATGGGAATAGGGATGGTAGTATTTACTCGCCCTATACCCGTTTTATTTTTTTTGGGGGGGGGGGTGGGATGCAGAAGGGATTTCCTCCTTATCGGCATCCCTAACCTCAACCACTCTTTATCTTCATAACATTCGATTGCCATTAATCCAGTGGTGCTCCAAGAAAGCAGTTGTAATGGCACTTATCTCAAATATATCCAATAACTAAAAGAAATTATTAGTAATAGTCTCCTTTGAGAGGGACTAGGGCAAAGGAGACTAGGCCTTATGTTGGTTCAAATTGAGGACCTTCAAGAGTAAGAGTCTATTTTAAATTGATTTTATTTCTTCGCCTCCTAACCAATATGATGTCTATAAGATTTATAATCTCAATTGAAGATTGAGATAATCCTAAATAACATCTCAAAAGGTAATCGCAAAACCTAACAATTATCTTTAATAACTAGAAAAATGATTTCATCCTAATAAAAGGCTAACTTTATTTGAATGAAAATCCCAAGTAATTAGATATGTAACTAATGAAAAAAAGATTTTTGATCAAAAAATATCTTTTCGTATATTTGAAGTAATGACTAAAAGACTTTGATCAAGAAAATTACGTGATTGGTCAAGAGAGAATAAACTTCTCTTTTTTATTAATGAAGGCAAAAATGAAGTGTATAGGATGACTATCCTAGTTACATGTGATGGGGAAGAAAGAAGTAAGAGGATCCTTGATGAGAAAATGGACCTGTTAGTTGTGAGATATATTCTATATAAGGTAGTTGAGATATTTCAGATGATTGTAATTATACATAGTGCCTATTCTGTCTATACTCTAGGAATATAAATACAAACAATTAGACCACTCATAAGTGTATTTTATTTTTTTCCAAATCTCTGTACTTCTACATGGTATTAGAGCTGAAATTTTAAATATAATTTGGGGTTATTGTGTTTATATCAAGAAACTCCAAGGTTTTGTTCTTGTATCTATATCAAGAACTAAAATCGGATTTATTTCAGTGCTTATTTACATCATCCTCGTTCAATACACAGCATTGCTGTCGACCATTGTCACAATCCTTGTCGTCTACCTTGCTATGAATCATTATCATAAACCTTGTTAGCACACAACCTCGTCAATCCTCGTCATTAACCTTTGTCAACTGTCAACAACCTCGTTATTAACCCTCGCCAACCCTTGTTGTCGACCTTTGTCAACTGCTGTTGCCTTGCTGCGAACCCTAGCGTCGATCGTCGTCGACCTTCACTGCCAACTCTCCCAACCTCTACTAATCTTTGCAGTCACTTTTGATCAAGGTAACTTCCTTCCGATCAATTTTCATTCTGTGATTTCTAATGATTTCCAATGGTTTGTTCATGGAATCGAAAATTGAATATATCTCTTCAATGACCTCTACTGCCCAACTTCCACAAATCTCTCAATCGACTACTTGGAAGTTAAAAGGGAATAACTATGTTCCTTGGCTAAATATGTGAAACTCACATTGACTGATTTTGAAAAAGATCATTATCTTGTTTCCACAATACTTACTCAAGGTGAGAATTGGAAAACATGGAATCAAGATGATGTTCGTTTCTTTAGTGCATTGTGGAACTTAACGAAGCCTTATATTGCTATGATGCGTACCCAATACTTGTAAAGAACTTTGGGATTATTGTAAGCTCTTATACTTTAGTGATCTTACACGCATGTACAATCTATCTCATGAGTTCTTTCATCTGAAATAGAATGGCAAACCCTTTGCTGAATATTTTACTTTTCTACAGCAAATTTATAAGGAGCTGAACATTCTTCAACCTAGCACAACCAATTTTCGTCTTATGCAATTACAATGAGAATAACTGGTGGTTCTCAAATTCCTAGCAGGCCTTGATTTAGAGTTTGACTTATTTCGCTCACAAATTCTTACAAGCTTAGAGATTCGCTCTATGCCTAAGACATATGCTAGTGGAATTCGCAATGTTGTTTTATCGTCACCATCTTCTTAAGATGCACACCAATCAACTCGTCAATCAAACTTCAAACTTTGACTAAGGAAGCACTAGCAATAAAGGATTCTAGTTATCGCGTTAAGAATAATTGGGGTGGTCATAGACAAGATCAAGATTCAACTAGACACTGTAGTCACTATAGAAGGAAGAACCATACCTATGAAACTTGTTGAAAGCTACAAAGGCATCCTCCAAATATGGCCAAAGGCGGTCCGCGAGAGGGGGGGACAAGTGGGGGCCACAACTATCTTAAGTTTTGCAAATCCGTTAATATCCCCATAAATTTAGGAATTTTTTAATATAATATGGTATTTGACCCTCCTAAGTTTTGAAAATCTTTTAATATCCTCATAAATTTTAAGATTTTTTCATATAATATAGTACTTCACCCCCTCCCCCCAAAATTTATAAAATTTTATTTTACTCTCCACTCAAATACAAAATTTTTTACATTGGCCCTTCCTTAGTCAAAATCTTGGACCTGTCACTGCATGTTGCTACCACTGACACAACTCCCTCCCCTCCCCCCCCAAAATAGTAACCAACATAATGTTTCCATGATAGACTTCTCTTCCGACTGCTAGTAATTTTATTGCTTGTGTCTCATTTCGTCAGTCCTAGTCGTGGATTCTTGATTTTGGAACCTTTGATCATATGTCAAGTACTTCTACTATTGTCTCTAATGCTCAGATCTCCAAGGATTTTGCTATAGTTACTTTTGTCAATGGTTCGTCTAAAGGCATAAGTGAGATTGAAAGCTAAAGAATGAATATATCTAGGATTTTAAGACTAAGGAGATGATTGGAGAAGGGCATGAAACTGGCGGACTATACTTTCTTGATATCTTTTCACCTACTTTCTATGCTGCTGAGGCTTTTCAACTTGAAATTCACTGTTGTCTTGGTCACCCATCATTGAATAAACTAAAGTTGCTAGGTCTTAGTTTGAGTCATTTAAATTCCTTGCAACGCGAGTCTTGTTAGTTAAGGAAGTTTCATCATGTTTTACTTGCTCCCAATGTCAATAAACAAGCATTAGCTCCTTTATATTTAGTCCATATTGATGTTTGGGGTCCAAATTGTGCACTTTTAAAATTCAAATTTCAGTATTTTGTCATATTTGTTGATGATTATTCTTGAAATACTTGACTTTATTTATTGAAAGCTCAATCTAAATTGTTTTCTATCTTTTGTGCTTTTTTACGGAAGTTCAAACACAATTTAACACTCTTGTACGCATTCTCCAAAGTGATAATGTTAAGAATATTTCTCTAAACCCTTTTTTGACTTTATGACTACATCTAACATTAACCACCGGAGTCTTTCTATTTTTGCACTTCATAATAAAATAGAGTAGTTAAGCGCAAGAATCGTCATCTTTTTGAAACTACACTTTGCCTCCTTTTTCAGATGCAAGTTCCCAATTTATTTTGGAGTGATGGAGTTCTCATTGGTTGTTATCTTATTAATCGGATGTCATCATCAATCTTTCAAAATAAATCTCCTCACTCCCTTCTGTTTTCACGAGTTACCTTTTCCACTTCCTCCACATCTTTTGTGGTGTGTGGCATTTGTTCATTAACTCAACCTAGGCAATTGATAAGTTGGACCATCACTCTACTAATTGTGTATTTCTTGGCTATTCTCATGTTCAAAAAGGCTATTGTTGTTATAGTCTTAGTCTTAATTGCTTTTTCACGTTTGCTAATGTCATTTTTTTTTTTAGTATACCCCTTCCTTTCATGAAATTTATCATTTTGAAGATATTTAGGCTACCCTCCGTTTACCTGTTTTACCTCTTGATCCAGTTGCCTCTATCTCATCTATTGTTTTACCTCTACTACTCTCGAATCGACTATCTAGCCCATATTTATAGGTTTATTATTGGCGCAAAGATTACCTGTCCACTCAACCTATCATCACTTCATCACTAGCCCTAGTCGCTTCTATCTTACCACCAGCATCTCCGAGGTCCTTAGCTCCCTCACCATAGTTCTTGGATCTTTCTCCCTCTAATCTTGATCTTCCTATTACTCTTCATGCAGATAAGTGTACTTATAACTAACATCTTATTTCTAACTTTGTCTCATATGCTTTCCTTTCGCATTTCTATTATTCTTTTGTTAACTTTTACCTTCTGTCTTCATATCTAACTCTATAACAAAGGCTCTCTCTCATTTTGACTGGTGAGCGACTGTAGAAGAATAGATATTTGTTTTTCGTGCTAATGGTACTTAGAATTTAGTGTCCACTCTAGGAGGAAAATCAATTATTGGTTGTCTTTGGGTCTTTACTATTAATACCTATCTAAATTGTACTGTTGACTGTTTCAAGACTCGTTCGGTTAGAAAGGGCTATACATAGGTTTATGGCAAGGATTATTCTGGGATATTTTTTTTAGTTGCCAAAATTACTTCCATTCGACCCATTGTCTCTCTTACTAGGGTCTTTCATTGATCTTCACATCAACTTGATATTAAAAATGCTTTCCTACATGGTGATCTTGGTGAAAAAGTGTATATGGAGCAATTACATGGGTTTGTTATTCAGGGGGAGTTTAGATTAGTGTGCCGCTTGAAAAAATTTCTATATGGGGTCTTAAACAATCACCCTTGGTATGGTTTGGCAAGTTTAGTGATATTGTAACAAAATTTGTCTGCGACGATGTGTAGATAATTCAGTTCTTTATCATCATACAGCTCATGGTAAGCTATGATTGTTGGTCTTTGTTGATGATATTATGATTACTGGCAATGATAATTGAGGGATCCAGGAGTTGAAATAATTTCTTCAAAGCAAAATTTAGACTAAAGATTTAGGTCTGTTGAGATATTTATTAGGCATTAAAGTTGCTAGATCTCACCTTGATTTTGCATTAAGCTAATAGAAATATATTTTAGATTTGTTGATAAAAACAAGATTGGTAGAAGCAAACCCTAATGATTCTCAAATGGACCCTAATATTAAGTGTTTACATAACGAATGAGAATTGCGAGATGACCCTACTCGCTATAGAAGGGTGATAAGCAAGCTAAATTATTTGATAGTTACTCGTCCAGGCATTTCTTTTGCTATAAAATGTGTTAAGTCAATTCATAATTCTCCATGAATAAGTCATTGGGATGCTGTTATCCGCATTTTAAGATATATCAAAAGTGCTCTAGGTCGTGGCTTATTATACAAGAATTATGGCCATGCCATGATCCAAGGATACCCTGATCCTAATTGGGTTGAATCTCCAAATGACAGAAGATTCACTACCGGATATTATGTGTTTGTAAGAGAAAACTTGGTATTCTGGAAAAGTAAGATACAAACTGTTGTAACTCGGTCGAGTGAAGAATTTGAATGCAGAGCTATGGTGCACACATCGTATGAATTGGTATAGCTGAAACATATACTTGAAAAACTAGGTGTGGAGCACGAACATCCTATGGAGTTTATATATGATAATCAGTTAGCAGTTCATATTACCTCAAATCCTATATTCCACGAGAGGACAAAATATATAGAAATAAACTACTATTTTGTTTCAGAAAAGCTCCTCCAGAATATGATAATAACATTTCATGTGAAATCTAAAGATCAGCTCATAGACTTATTTACTAGAACTTTAAGGAGCATGCGAGTTCAATATAATATGCGGCAAATTTGGAATATAAGATATGTATGCTTCATCTTGAGGGAGAGTGTTAGCTGTAAGATATTCTGTATAAGGTAGTTTAGATATTTAGGATGATTACAATTGATTTGTAATTATACATATAATCTATTCTGTATAGAATCTAAGGTTATAAATACAGACAATCAGACCATTAATAAGTGTCTTATTTTCTCCAATTCTCTATTTTACTTCTATAGGACCTAACAAAATTCAAAGAAGCCGAATAAGGTGAAAACTTCATTTTTAATTTTATAATGTAATAATAAGGTGATCAAACCCCCCACCGCCCTCCCCCCCCCCCAAATAAAAAGAAGTTTTCAAAATAAATAAAACTATTTTGTTTATTCTTTTGTATGACTTTATGTCACTTGCTCCATGGTGAATTTTTTTCTTTTTTTTTTGCCCGGGGGGGGGTCCAATTGGGCAAGGCAATGTATTTCCCCAAACCAAACTAAAACAAACCAAACCAAAAAAAAAAGGCAATGTGTTTCTCCATATATATATATATATATATATATATATTGTAAGATATTCTTGATGCCTTTTTTTCTAATATAATTCTTTTGCTTGGAAAAAAAAGTAGGTTAAAAAATTAATGTGATTTAGATCCTATACTTTTATAATCTAAATTTATATCAGTTTTGAGTGTTTGTGATATCTTTGATGAAGATCTATGATTGCGATTGTATAGAGTTAATAAAACTTGAAAATTGCTAAATGAATTACATCATTATGCAGGATTTTACCATGTGCCAGTGGGACAGAAAAGGATTGGGTGCAAAACCCCCTCTATCGTTGCTTGCTGTGTGTGGATGCGGAAGATTCTCACCATCAACAATTTGGTTAAAAGGAGATGGATTCATGTTTGATGTATGTGCAAACAGAAGAATGAGATTGGCATCTTGTGATTTATTGTCTTGGGTAGGGAGTCACGGTGTTTGATTCTTCCTCTGTATGTAGTGCGATTGTGATTTCTTTGGATAGCGAATAGAATTGCCATGGATAAATTAAAAAAAAAAAAAATTTGCTACTTTGGTTTTTGATATTTGTTCAAGGGGATGTGGATTATTTGGAGTGAGCACAACATCAAGAGTTTTAGAGGGCAGACGTTAGTATATTCTAGGCTTCTAGTTAAAAATTAAAACACAGTATGATAAGGATTGTCATGGCAGATGTTATATTTTTATTTCGATTACTTTAATGAAAATTTTGAATTTCATGAAATTTTTTACAAAATTTTGAAGTGCATGGAAGTTCCCCTACCCTACTAAATATATCATTATTTTATAGGAAAATATGAGCTTATTTAATTTACCAAGGTTTCTCATTTTTTGTGAGACTAATCTCCACTTATCCCATAAGAACTAGAAGCTAGGTAAAGTTGCGGGGATTTGGATTGAGATAACTTATATTGTAATAGATTAAAATTTTATCACTAAATATTGGGTTTCAGGGGATCAAAAAGACTATAGTGTTTAACGGTTTTGATTTTTTCGAAATAATCTAACGGTTGTGAACAAACTTGATTAAAATTAATTTTTTAATAAAATTAATTTAACAAATTAAAAAAAAAAAAAAAAAAACTAGAGGGGTCTCTTCAAATTTGTTTCCCCAAAAACTGAGCCAAAGCTGTAATGACAGTATATCAGTTCTTCAACTCTCTCTCTCTCTCTCTTCATCTATATATATATATATATATATATATGTATATTATATAGATGCATAGGAATGTCAACGGGACGAGTATGGGGCGAATATGATTTTTCTCGTTCCCGTCTCTGTTTAGCAATATCTTTACCCGTCCTCGTTTTCATTTCCGTTTCCAAGAAAAAAGTTTTCCCTATATCTATTTCACGAGATAATGAATTTCCCGTCTCCGTCCATATTTACCCGCTAAGTATACTAACTATTACAAATTATATATATGTATAAAATAAATATTTAAAATTATTAAAAATATTATATATTAAATAAAATATATATTACTATATAATATTATATATATTAAATAAAAATTAAAAAAATATATATACAAATCTTTGACTTTCACTGGTGCACTTAACCAAAGAGGAAGAGATTTTTATTTATAACCTCACAAAGACCTCCACTTCTTTGTGAGAAACCGATGTGGGACTTATAAAAGATACACCACACCAACAAAATTAATAAATAAATATTTAAACAGGTACAAAGCAAGGTGGGGACTATCGTACCCGTCCCCATCCCCGTACCCGTTTGAGTAACATTTCAAATCTCCATGCCCGTCCCTACCCTCGCTACTAACATCCCATACCCTCCCTGAACGAGACAGGTGAAGCGAGTACCCACTGGATACGGGTATATTTGACATCCCTATAGATGCATATGTATTGTTCATTTTGAAACCCTAGTTTGTCTGGATTGCAGTAGATCATGCTAATTCAAATGGTTTAATTTGATTTGCAAATCTTCGAATACAATGAAAGTGTCTTAGGGTAAGTTTGGAGTAAGATAAAGTGAGATAAATTGAGATAAATTAAGAGTTCGTAATGCGTGCAGTGAAAGAAAAAAGTTGATGTGATATAAAGTTAACAGAGATTTATAGAATTTTTTGGAGTTTGTTTGCAAACCAAACGGAGCCTTAATAGCTATGGTCAGCAAGAATTGCTTTGCCATTGCTAGCAATAACCGACTCATCATTCAACTTCAGACCATAGCCATTGATTTTTAAAGGATTTACAAGATTCATGATAACTCCGCCTATATTTTTTCATAGCCGGTCCCAAGCCCAGATAAAGAATGAGGTTTTGCTAGGTAGTTGACAGCTAGCGTAAAATTTTATCGAATTTTTTTTATGAATTTTCTGACACTTAATGAGTTTTTGTGGGGGCGTTCCCTATTTAGCGACGCTGTATGGTCCGAGTACAGTTTTAAATAAGCAAGGACCGCTGCATCGGCGCCAGGTGCAGTGTTAAATAGGTAAGGGTCCTTACACTTTCTTGGACGAGTGGGGGGTAAGGAAGCTAGTCCAAAATAGAAGGTTGAGATTAGGTACTTGGAACATTGGGAGCTTAATTGGAAAATTTATGGAAGTGGTGGATACAATGAAGAGGAGAAGAATCGCAATTGCTTACTTGCAAAACGAAGTGGGTGGGACAGAAAGCTAAAGACATTGAGATGACTGGGTATAAATTATAGTACACGGGACTTAATAAATCAAGAAATGGGGTCAGCATAGTAGTAAGCAAAGACCTAAAGGAAGATATAGTTAATGCAAAACGCTGTAGAGATAGAATTATTACAATCAAATTAGTGTTAGGAGAAGAGATAATAAACGTAATTAGTACTTATGCCCCCTAGGTAGGCTTAGGAGATGTACATAAAGAGAAGTTTTAAGAAGATTTGGAAAGAATGCTTTTAAAGATACCTTAAGGAGAGATGGTCTTTATAGGAAGAGATTTGAACAGTCAGACAGGACGCGACGTAGATGGATATATAAGAGTACATGGGGAATATGGTTATAGTACTAAAAATGAAGAAGGGAATGATATTTTGGAGTTTACAGTGGCTTATGATCTCACGGTGACGAACACCTTTTTTAGGAATAGAGAGGAACATTTGGTGACTTATAAGAGTGGCTCCTCAAGGACACAGATTGACTTCTTCTTAACTAAAAAAAGAGACCGCGTAGCTTGTAAAGATTGTAAAGTTATACTGGGGAAAAACTTAACTGCCCAACATAGGTTGTTGGTTATAGATATATAGCTTCAATGTGGACTAGAAAAAAGAAGTTGCATAGATGCTCAATGTCACGCCCCTAACTTAATTGTCCGGGACGACGGCATGAGAATATGGGAACAAAATAAATTAAATAAAAGCTTGTGCCAAGGTCGAGTTTCAATATAATAACAACCATCAGAACAAGTAAATACGTTCTTCATTCCCATATGAAATAAATAAACATCATCAATTGCGATAAATTTAAGGGCCACACCCTGGTGACTAAATTTAAGACTGACATAGCCGCATAAATCTTATTAACAATAATGCAATCTTATATATAAATTGACTTTGGGACCCACACGCCCAGGTCATACAAAGGGGAATACGAACATCTCAGTATAAGTAAAATCGTGTAACAAATCAATCTGCCAATCTCAATTCAGCTTCGGGTGACTATTTCTTGGCCACGCTGGATCACCCGTAATATAGATAGAGCAAGTTAACCAATCCATTAGGTAGAACCATACAAGTGTATTCTAAGGAATATGCTCAAACATACAATATAACTCACAATAATAGCAACCAAACATAAATAAAATGCACATATCATGTTATGCAATGCAAATATCATATGAAATGCCTATATAATGTAATGCAATTATCCAATTCCCATCTACTCAAACCTTATCCATAGTTAAGACCAGACTCAGACCACTTTTGCCTGAACTGCCTACGTATCCCATCTCGGGAATCAGGTCACCGTAGTTCCTATTTTATATCCCTTATTTCATGACCAAACTCATGATCAATATAATCATCCTTAAATCTCATAAAATTTCACCAAATCAAGCATATAAATATACCAAAATGATCCTTGCAATGTCTATAACACAAATATAGGTCCCATTTACCTTAGATCTAAAGAGAAAATGAGAAATAAAGAGATTTTAGTTTAGGCAACAAATTTTTCGGCGTCGATTTCTCTCACCTCGAGCAAAATTACGCAAAACGGACACCACCACAGCGTTCACAACGTCGAAAACTACCCGGATCTGCCTTCCTTCCTTGCCGAATCATGCTCTCTCTCTTCCTTCTCTCTCCTCTCTCTCTCTTCTCTCTCTCCCCGTCCTCCCTTGGAAGACCCACCCAGGAAGCTAAAAACCAAAAAGCCAAGAAAAAAAATCCCCGGAAAGGAAAGAAGAAAGGAAGAGAAAAAGAAAGGGCTGGGCCCTTGGCCCAGTTTGTCCAACCCAATACTACTTCAGGCTATTTTCAGTCCAATAAAATAAAATAATTAAACTCTATCTCCAAATTAATATTTTATCAGCTTAAAATAATATATAAATTGTCAAATTTAAACACTGGGTGTTACATTATTCCCTCCTTAGAAAAATTTCGTCCTCGAAATTTACATAACACATTTAATTAGAAAAATAGAAACAGCATTTCAGCCGCATCATTTATTCACGTTCCCAAGAGAATTTCCAAACTTCACGGTATCATCACAATACACGAATCAAAAGAATAGTCTTACTTCATAAAACCCATTCTCAAACCAAATCGATAAATTCTGAAAAGTCATATCCTCTTCGATTTCCATTTTTTTTTTTTTTTCACTTAATCACATAAGAAGGATCAGGTACATCCTTTCGGAGCATCGATAAATGAAACACATTTTGGATTTGATCTAACGGTGGAGAAAGCGTCAATCCGTACACCACCTCACCAATTCATCTAATAATCCTAAGAGGTCTAATATTTCCCAGTGAAAGTTTTTACATGTTTACTAAACCGTATAATACATCATCTCAGTGAAACTCTCAAGAATCCAAAATCATCGACCCAAACTCCAACAACCACCTACGCTATCAGTATAATTCCTTTGTCTACCATGAGTTATCAAATCTACACCAGGTCGTTCCAATCCGTTTGATACCTATTTCACTAAGTCAGTTCCAACCATCACCACATTTTCTCTAAGTTCAACCAATGCAAAAGAAATTTACAAATTCAATCATAGGCTGGCAAATCAATGACGGCGTATCCAGTGGTCGATAACTTCCCGACATAGAGCTAACAATGTCCCTTCGCAAAATCTTTATTTCAATAGGAAGAAAGTGAGCTAGTTTATTCAACCAATGTATAATCATCCTAATAATGTTATACTTTTCACGAATCCTTGACCAACTCATCACAAAATACATAACCATGTAATCTCACTTCCACTCTGCCACATGCAATTATTACAACAAAGTAACTAGCCTCCGATACTCGACTTTCACCTACCGACAAATTTGTCAATAAGACACAATTTTGGTTACTTCTAATCCATACCACTCTACCAACATTAACATCCTAATTCCTATTGCATTTTCGTCCCACTAAGCTGAACACAAACCTCGAGTGCGAAGATTTTCAAATCACTATTTTCTCAAAATTCGTTCGTATCACGTACAAACATATAACCTTTTAAATTTTTACATGCCAAACTCACTTCTCATAAATACTTACTCTATATTGTTAGTTCTCAAACACCATTGCACTTTCATCTTTTTTTCTCTTTTCGAATTGGCAATTCAAGTCACTATACCCTTAAGACTATTACTGTAATACTCCTATCAGTTACTTAAGTAGTCAAAACTTATAAATATACTTCTTAACATACAATTAATCAAACAGATTGTCAATCCACGACAATTACACTCATTTTCAATTGTTTACTAGTGTAACAACTTCTAGTTTATCAAAAATCACAGGGTTCTCCCCCCTACCCAGCGAAAGTCATTCTCTTGTCTCCAACAAGTACTGCTATCAGTGAAACCATCGACTAACGATTAATTCATCCAGATAAATCTAAATTTTCATAACCTAACTTGTTTTAAATAATATAGTATTACAAAAATATGAAAAACTCTAATATGGACTTTAAACAGAGATATATTATTTCCCATATGTAGGCCAACCGAGTAATCCCTAAAAATCCCATCAATGCATGTGTGCATCACACTAGGAAAATAGTAGTAATCATTCATCTCATCAAACCCCCAATCAGGTCAACAATTCAGAAGTTATTTCAAAAATATCCTAAACCAAGTGTTGGAGAAGGCAATACTACTTTTATCTTACTCCAAACCTCGCTTCAGCCATAAGGTATAATGATCACAATTCTCTTGTTAATGATTGATTCTCACGTGAAAAGTGGATCACCATTTCATTCTCAATTACTTCAATCTTGACATCATTATTGTCCAAAGAATTTGAAAATTATTAACATTCATTCAAATATTATACCGAAACAAACTACCATGATTGTCAAGTGCTATAACTTCTTACGCAATATATTAACTACTACCTTAGCACGACTATAAATCTCTTAACATTCCATCTACTCATAATATTTCATAATTATTACACACTGTATACAACCGTCGTTAAACTCCGGTGATCTAAACACATCAGAATCCCTTCACTATTTCATTAACATCATCGAGACCTTCATTGTTTTAGTCCACATTACTGCCTGATTATCTTACATTAGAACCATTCAAAATCTTCATACAAAGTATCACAATGCACAAAGTAATCTACTCACTGTCTAGAAATTATCAATTTTAAAGCCTTAGCCAACCAGTGCTAAGATCCATAAAAATACCCCCACAAGTTTTACCCTAAAACAATTTAAATTTTCTTTCAAATTAACTGAGTCAATGGGTTTTCCAACTAAGAAGAATTTGAATGTTATAATAGCCTACCAATCCCTCAAAACTTGAGTATATTTAAAATCTCAGTCATACTCAACTAACATAACCAAACCAATGCCAACAAATCGCTTTATTGAATGTTGGACTTTTCAATATACCAGTGTCACAGCTTATGACACAATAGAAATCAAATAAACACCCGGCACAAAATTAAAGGAAACATAAATCTTTCTCTTGATAAGATAATACACACTATTTCTCGATAAACACTCTCAAAATTTACCTTTTTCTTTGTCACTACTCTTTGATAGCAGATAATCATTACGAAGTGAGTGGATAACCTATCCATCTTTACTTTTGTATCAAATTTATTTACCAAGTAGAACTCTAGTATCATTAAACAACTATCTTCATTCAATAATGTAATGTATTCTTAATAAATTTATGAGTCATTAACTCCGACCCTTTAAGTCTCTCAAATTTTAAATTTAAAATCTCCATCATTTCCCACAGTCTCTTCTAACCACTATTCTCGAAATTATAATCATCTTAGGAATAATTCATAAGTCTCACGTCTAGGCATATCGAGCCATTACCAATTGTCCAAATTTATTACTAATTACAAAGTCTAATCAAACTTTCATATCGACCATCGACACAGTTACGATTTCGACAACAATCTTAGTCCTTGGCATATCTACAAATAACCATGGCACAAAGTATCGCGATCTTTAAATCCAAACTCGTATAGTAAATGCTACAGAATTAAGTAAAATACAATAGAAACCCGTAGGCCTCACTACCCAAGGCCCAAAGTATTCGCAACCTAGCGCTCTAATACCAATTTGTCACGCCCATAACTTAATTGTCCGGGACGGACGGCATGAGAATATGGGAACAAAATAAATTAAATAAAAGCCTGTGCCAAGGTCGAGTTTCAATACAATAACAACTATCAGAACAAGTAAATACGTTCTTCATTCCCATATGAAATAAATAAACATCATCAATCGCGATAAATTTAAGGCCACACCCTGGTGACTAAATTTAAGACTGACATAGCCGCATAAATCTTATTAACAATAATGCAATCTCATATATAAATTGACTTTGGGACCCACACACCCAGGTCACACAAAGGGGAATACGAACATCTCAGTATAAATAAAATTGTGTAACAGATCAATCTGCCAATCCCAATTCAGCTTCGGGTGACTATTTCTTGGCCTCGCTGGATCACCCGTAATATGGATAGAGCAAGTTAACCAACCCATTAGGTAGAACCATACAAGTGTATTCTAAGGAATATGCTCAAACATACAATATAACTCACAATAATAGCAACCAAACATAAAATAAAATGCACATGTCATGTTATGCAATGCAAATATCATATGAAATGCATATGTAATGTAATGCAATTATCTAATTCCCATCTACTCAAACCTTATCCATAGTTAAGACCGGACTCAGACCACTTTTGCCTGAACTGCCTACGTATCCCATCTCGGGAATCAAGTCACTGTAGTTCCTATTTTATATCCCTTATTTCATGACCAAACTCATGATCAATATAATCATCCTTAAATCTCATAAAATTTCACCAAATCAAGCATATAAATATACCAAAATGATCCTTGTAATGTCTAGAACACAAATATAGGTCACATTTACCTCAGATCTAAAGAGAAAATGAGAAATAAAGAGATTTTAGTTTAGGCAACAAATCTTTCGGCGTCAATTTCTCTCACCTCGAGCAAAATTACGCAAAACGGACACCACCACAGCGTTCACAGCGTCGAAAACTACCCGAATCCACCTTCCTTCCTTGTCGAATCATGCTCTCTCTTCCTTCTCTCTCCTTTCTCTCTTTTCTCTCTCTCCCCATCCTCCCTTGGAAGACCCACCCAGGAAGCTAAAAACCAAAAAAGCCAAGAAAAAAAAATCCCCAGAAAGGAAAGAAGAAAGGAAGAGAAAAAGAAAGAGCTGGGCCCTTGGCCCAGTTTGTCCAACCCAACACTACTTCAGACTATTTTCAGTCCAATAAAATAAAATAATTAAACTCTATCTCCAAATTAATATTTTATCAACTCAAAATAATATATAAATTATCAAATTTAAATACTGGGTATTACACTCAAAGACTAAATGGTGGAACTTGAAAGGTGATAAGCAACCAGCATTCAGGTAAAGAGTATTAGAGAAAGACATTTGGATGGTAAATGAGAGGATAAATATTATGTGGGATAAGGTAGCGAAGTGTATTAGGAGGGTAGCAAAAGAAGTCTTAGGAGAATCCAGAGGGAGTGTCCCGGTACAGAAAGAGGCATGGTGGTGGAACGAGGCTGTCCAAGACAAGATAAAAGTTAAAAGAGAATGTTTTAAATCTTGGCAAAATGACCGAAATGAAGCGAACTTGGAGAGATATAGAGAAGCTAGAAGAGAAACCAAAAAGGCAGTTAGTAAGGCTAAAGCAAAGACATTTGAGGATTTATATAGGCGACTTGACACTAAAGAGGGCGAAAGAGAGATATTTAAGTTTGCTAAATCCAGAGATAAATGGACCAATGATTTAAACCAAGTTAAATGCATTAAGGATGAGGACGAAAAGGTATTAGTAAAGGAAAATGAGATAAATGAGCGTTAGAAGAGCTACTTCTACAAGTTATTTAACGAAAGCAATAGTAGTGATATACAATTTGGGTAGTTTATCACTTTTAGGGAAGAATTAAATCTTATGTTCTATAGGAGAATCAGTAGTGAAGATGTAAAGGAAGTATTAAAAATGATTAAGAATGGGAAAACGATTGAACTAGATGGTATCCCTATTGAGGTTTGGAAGTGCTTAGGAGATGATGGCATAAGTTGGTTAACAAAACTTTTTAATGTAGTGCTAAAGAGCAAGAAGATGCCTGATGCATGGAGGAAAAGTATTATTATACCCATATACAAGAACAAAAAAGATATTCAGAACTGTGCGAACTACCGCGAGATTAAATTGATGAGCCATACGATGAAATTATAGAAGAGAGTTATTGAGAAAAGACCAAGAATGACAACAAATATTTCAGAGAATCAATTTGAATTCATGCTTGGAAGATCAACCATAGAGGCTATCTTTCTCTCGAGGAGGTTAATGGAACAATATAGAGAAGGTCAAAAAGATTTACATATGGTATTCATTGATTTGAAGAAGGCATATAATCGGGTTCTTAGAGAGATTCTATGGAGAGTATTGGAAAAGAAATGGGCGCGTGTCGCATATATTAAGGCGATAAAGGACATGTATGATAGAGCCATGACATCTATATGGACGACTGGTGAGACTAACGAATTCTCTATCACGATTGGTTTACATCAAGGCTCAGCGTTAAGCCTGTACTTGTTTGCTTTAGTTATGGATAAGATTACAAGACACATATTCAGAATGAGGTGCCGTGATGTATGCTATTTGCAGAAGATATTGTTTTAGTAGATGAGATGAGAAAATGAGTGAATGCTAAGCTAAAATTGTGACGATAAATGTTAGAAACAAAAGGGTTTAGACTAAGCCGATATAAGACGGAATATGTGGAATGTATGTTTAGTCAAAGAAGGATAACAGGTAGTATAGAAGTAAGTTTAGGCACACAAAATATTGTAGAGAAAGATAAATTTAGGTACCTTAGATCTATGGTGCAACAAGATTGAGGGATTGATAGTAATATAAGTCACAGGATTCAAGCCGGTTGGATCAAATGGAATAGTTCTTTGGGAGTCTTGTGCGACTGAAAAGTCCTCCTCAAGGTGAAAGGAAAGTATTATAAGGTGGCGGTTAGACCAGCGCAGCTATATGGATCAGAGTGTTGGGTAGTAAAATATGATCATGGTCAGAAGATAGCAATTGCGGAGATGAGGATGCTAAGGTGGATGTGTAGGATTACGAGGAAAGATAAGATTAAGAATGAAGAGATTAAGGGCAAAGTAGGAATAGCATCGATTGAAGATAAAATGAGAGAAAATCGATTAAGATGATTTAGCCATTTTAGAAGGCGTCTAGCGGAGACACCAATTAGAATGTGTGAAAGTATAGAGATTGCTAGGAGTAGGAGAGGTAGAGGAAGACCCAAGAGAAGTTGGAAAGAAATTATTAAACATGACATGACCTACCTAGATCTATCGAAGGAATGACCCTAAACAAATCTAATTGGTGTCAATAAATCCATATAGCCGACCCCACCTAGTGAAAAAATGGTTGGTTTGGTTTACAAGATTCACGATAAACTCTTCATCAGTCTCTTCAGACTAGAACCGATAAATTATTTTTAAAAAAATTAAAACCATTGAAAATAAACATTTTAGCAGTTGAGTCTTTTTGGCACTTCATCCTCTTGCAATCCTAAAATATTCCCAATATTGTGATTAATAAAATATAATTGTTAGTTTCCATTCAAAGGTTTTTACTAAAAAAATTATCAAATGCCAAATTTGTTTCCATTCATTTGAAAAACATATAAAAATATAAAATGCTTGAATAAACTGTACGATTTATCTAACGAAGAACTTTCCTAGCTTTCACATGTTTTCTTTTTTTAATAGTTCCGAGAGAATGATATGGTTTTTTAATAATTTCAATATAAACAATTATGTTTCTTTTAACTGGGGTTGATATTGTCTTTCATAAACTGTAATTAATACAAGTTAATAACGTTAGTATAACTGCTTACCCTTTTAGTACCAAACTATTTAATGCGAATTCTTGATATGAGAGTAAGGCTCTGTTTGGATAATTAACAATTTTAAGTCAATATATTTTAGATTTTGTATCAAAAAAATATAAGCAAAGGAGTTAAATTATGTAATAATATATGAAAGTTTTATAATAATTATTATTAAAATAATGATATCACTACCTTTTAAGATGATGAAATGATTATTATAAAAAATTTCAAATATCTTCTTTTTGTAATGATTTTAAATTCATCATATTAAACTATTAAAAATTATGATAAAACCCATAACTAACTTAACAAAATCATATTTTCTCAAATTTTTTCTCACATAATTAGCATAAAATTTATTTGTTGGGTAAAATAAGACCTAGGCACCTGTTGTGCCGAACAAGTAGAGGATGGATAACACGTGGCCCAATGCCGAGCATTTCAAAACATGTAGGTACGGTCATCCACCGAACACTTTGACCTGTGACACGTGGTCATGTACCGAACAATTTATGGTTGACAGGTGGCTAAATGGACAAGCATTGTATACGTAAACACGTGGCCAGCAACAGAAATGATTTACGTTAATTTGGCTTTCCAGTATCGATAATTGACATATTGTCACGTGGCGTTAGCCGAAGATCTCAAAAGTAAGTTTGTTCGGCCCCTCGATTGGCGGCTAATAAATATTTGGCAAGGGTCCTACAACATTAATATGGCCTTGTAACTATAAATGCACCTCAGTTATGACAGAACTGTGAATTTATTACTCTGAGGGAAACTTAGTTAGTTCATCTCGTTACGAGTGGTTGATAGATGTGACAGGTAAACAGTTTGACAACTGAATTTCGGCTATATCGCCGTGTTTAACTACCAGAAGCATTTAATGAAAGGTATGTGATATTAAATGAGAAGTGAAAAGCATTTAAAGCAGGGAAAGGGAGAAAGTACTTAGAAGTCTGAATACAGCCAAATCTCATGTATTATTTTATTTATTACTTTACGTTACTATAAATACAAGATCCGACTCGACAATAAGGTAAGCTGACTATTGCCAATTTATCGGATTACTAATTTTCTTTGAAAGAGTTCTCTTTCAAAAGCGATTGACTGACTTAAGCATTGGAGAGTTTTCCGGCCAGAGACCTCCACTCCGGCCGTAACCTTTCTCTTGTCTTTGTTCGGCAGGTTCATGGAAATCTTCCTGGTTGGCGTGGTTAACAGTTCCGGCGATAAAATTTGCTACCGAACATTATTAATTTTAAATTCATAAATACAAGTGCAATCTAAACCTAAATGACAATGTACACCCAGAGATTTTATCAAGAACTTTTAGTTTAGAAGGAAAAAAATATCTTATTTTGATAGCCACAACATGTAGTTTAGTATAGCAAATTTAGTTTGAGGGAGGCATTTTCTTTTTGACTTGAATCTCAAAGGAGTAAATTAATCCTAATTCGTAACTAACAACGTTGTTCTAAGCGTGAAAATTTAAAATTTTAGTTCAAATAAAATTGATGACTTATTATGCCTTAGATATGATACAACCGTTGGTTTAAATATGTTTTTGTTTTCTCACCTGGTGGCATCCTTTTGTACCTTTAGTTTAAATTTTATTTCGAAGTCCTATCTTAACTTGTCATGACTCACATCTACTACAATATATATAATATTATTTGTTTTGGGCTAAATTAAGTATAATGCGAGAATTTTCTAAGTGTTATTCATTCTGATATTGCTTTTGCCCAAGCACATTTTAACTCCTAGAGTTCTGATAGAATTCAATAGTCATTGCACAGACGACTTCCATCCTAATATTAATCTTACCCAAGTATGATTAATTCTCAAAGTTCCAATGTTGAGAATTCAGTACTCACATGATTTTAAAGCATATTGTATCATAGAGATGTTGAACCTAATATGCATATGTGGTAGCTTACCTAGCATTTATTTAGGCTCGCCCACTAAGCAGTACTCTTAATTCTTAATGGTGACTAGACGATTCTAAAACACATTTTACTATCTTGGAATTACAAGATGTGGAATTCAATGTTTGCATAGTTTTAAAATGTGTTATACTATAAAAATGCTGTGGTAAGATCTTGGATTTACTTTTTAATGGTCACTAGTTCGAGTTTCCTCAGAACCATTAAAGAGTTTACCCAGTCATTAACTCTAGAATCCAAAAGATTAATCGAGATACGTGCAAATTGGTTTAAATACTCTAAGTATTCAAAAAAAAAGTACTATAAAAATATTAACTCTAATTATATAGCATTTACTTTGCTTTGCTCAAGTAATGTTAAACATTAGTGCTTCACTATGCCTTATTATTAACGTATCTAGTGTTTCTCAACGTCTGTTTATGTCATTGTCAATCCGTCACATAATTAGGCCACATCAACTAAGACAACCGTCGTAACTATATGGTTGATATGTCCTAAATTGTTTAATAATCATGATATTAATAATTGCATTTAGTATTTCTTTTTTAAGTTTTTACATATATAAGATAAAAAGGTAACAAGAGAATTTTGAAAATTTTCTTAGATCGCCCGTAAAATAGGTTTTAGATACTAAACAATAAAGAAATTAATTATAAGAGGACTTGTATTTCACTTTTTGGCGAAAATAAAAATAAATAAATAAAATAAGGACATTTGTCCAGCATATAGAGTTAATATTAAATAGTAAACAACAAAGAAAGATGCATACAGCAGTATTACACTTTCATTAATAAATTTTTGAATATTTGGTAATAATTGCTTTACATTTTTCTAATAGTTCATCCCAAATTGAAATATTTTAAGGCCTCTACAAGCCAATGATTTCATCTTGAACATCATGTCGATAGTGGTGATTCCTTGGAGGAAAGACCAGCGACTCTTAAATGAAATAGTAAGTTGGTATCAATAGTATCGACATCAAGGACAAATATTATTCTTAGTAAGGGCAGTTCCATTTACCACAGCTCAAATTCAAATTTAAAACTGATAGTAAGGGACCCGTCAACAAATTAGGGAAATAGCGAAAAATAATAAATATAAGAATGGAAGGAAGTGTGATTAAAACTTTGGCTTGAGTAATAAAAGAAAAGGCGAGAGAAAGATAGTAAGTGATCCGTGGCTTCACTTGAGTGCGTGTGAGTGGAGAGATTCGTTTTTATATATTCGGATTCTTTGGCATTTTAAAAAGAACAGATGAAGTTAAGTTAATAAGACTACCTCGATCAGCATGTTGCTATTATGGGATACGTAACTTATCCATATCAAATTCTCTTTTCATTTTTTACTTTTATTATTTCCCAAAAAAAAAAATGGATAGAATCTATTGCTAAAGTATTTAATTTAAAATTAATTGATTAAAATGGAGAGATTTGTTAAAACCTTGTGTTGATTTGCAAAGTATTAATGTGAGATCTAACGACCCATTCCTCACATGCGAAACTTGTGCACTGAGTATAAAAAATACATAACTGATAGATTTAGAATTGAATGAGAGTTGATTTCTCTTAAATCTTACTCTGATATCATATTAAAATATCTTATTCAATACTAATTAGTAAGGAGTGGATATATTCAGCAGAATCTTATATCGATTTTGTTAAAATGATATATTATTTATATATATTAGCTATATTAGAATATTCTGTATTTTAGTATTTAGTAAGTAGTTAATTTTATGTTTTGGTAGATAAATCATTACTTATAAGTCTATTTAAAAATCTCTTCTTAACATTTATGACATACATGATAAGATGTAAACTTTACATATTCTTTCTTTAATTTTATTATTTCTTATCTTTTATTTTTATTTCAACAAATTTGAGAGGTACTACTTTATGTAAGAT
Organism: Vitellaria paradoxa; assembly: GCA_019916065.1. NCBI lineage: Eukaryota > Viridiplantae > Streptophyta > Magnoliopsida > Ericales > Sapotaceae > Vitellaria > Vitellaria paradoxa. Next base: position 10,772,944 of record CM034233.1, read on the forward strand.
ATATTTCAACAACTATTACGGGTCAGTTTGGCATAAGAAAAATCTTCAAAAAACTCTATAAATCTCTAACAACTTCTCTACCTCTAATTTTTTCGTTATCACTAATTTCAAAAAATTTCAATATTTAGCTAAAAAAAATAAAAAAATCTGAAAGTAGGTTAACCGAATGTGTAAATTTTTTATATAATCATATTTTTGTGTCGAAAGCTTTCAAACGAGTACTATTGTTGCTATTTTTTGTAAATTTTTTTAAATCCGTGGGAACGGATTTGGAAAACCGTTCCCACGGTTTGTTGCTTTTCAGAAAAAAATAGCGCCAAAATTAATCCTAAATCACATTTTATCTCAATTTATCTTATTTTTTCTTACCCCAAATGGGGCTAACATGAGTAAAAAGGAAAAACTTAAATATAGTAGAAATTAATATTTATATACATAATATTTTACATAAATAATCAGACCCTAAGTAGCCGAGTAGGTTCAGAAAAGCAGCCCTCAATTGCACCACCCACGAGAGGAACAAACATTTACTTCACTCCTTCAACAACCAAACTTCCGAAGAAACTGCATGTTGTAACCGGGGTCCCTACTCCTCAATGGGGATGACATCAGCAATGCCACCAAAAAGGGAAAGGCGAAAGCCTCTCCTTAACTTCCCAATTTAGAAAGAGGAGTTGTCATGAAGATTGAGTTTGTTCTTCTTACTAAGACAAATTCTTTTATGCAATATTATTAAATTTCAATTTAAATTTTAAAATCTTACTATTCTGAGAAAATTTATTCGATTTTATGTAAAATCTTAATATGGGCAAAATAAGTAAAATTTCAATTTTGAGACGTAAAATCAGTAAAATCTCGATTTTATAGGTAATTTTACTGATTTTAAAAATTAAATAATTTTTGTGTAATTTTGTCAAATAAAATAGATTTTTATGATTTTTTTCAAGTAATATGTCACAACTATTTCATTTGTTACTTTTTTTTTAGATTTTTTTATTCTATAACACTATTATTTACTATAAACTGAGGACCATGTGCGTTGTTATACTAAATCGACTACCATAATTAAATATAATAGATAAAATAGAAACCAAAAGACCTATGATAAAATATTACAAATACATTTCAACTCAAACAAAAAATTAGGATAAAATAAAGTTAGCATTTTAATGTCAACTATATAGATCACACCAAACATTTTAACAGTCTTAATTGTGTAGTTGAGTAAAGAGAGTATAGAATCAAATATAAAATCTTCTATAAACTTTATTGAGAATTCGCTTTCCTAATATGAGTAAGTTTTTATATATGACATTTTTCTTGATACATGTCTTTTCTATATATAACATTATTTTTATACATGTTTTTGCTCTCTCCTTTTATTAATAAAATTATTAACTTATCCAAAAAAAAAAAAAAAATAGAAGCTCTAAATAAAAATTTATAGGATAATAGACTATATTTTCATTTTATTAGTATTTGAAAAAATTTTACAATTTTACGATTTGATTCTTAGACCATCCACAAATTTTTAAGTAAAATATCGGTTTTAACGATCTTACTTATATGAATCATGCATGATTCCTTTTTCTGTTTTCTCTTTTCTCTTTTCATCTATCCATCTACTCTTTTCATTAAAATAAGCAGATATTCGTTGTGCGGAATTCTAGGCATCTTCATCTTCTATAGAAAAAAGTGAGACTATATTTACATGATAGTAGGCAGAAGCTAGCTCTGATGCACTTAATATTGGGAGAGAACCCAAAGTTTTAAAATTTTCATTATACCCCTTGTATTTTTTGAGTATTTATATAAATACATAGTGTATTGGCATCTCAAAGTTTTGAAAATATCTTTAGACGTATTTCATTAATTTTATAAGTATTTATACAAATATAGTGTATTGGCTCCCTAAATTTTAAAAAATGATACTTCAAAGTGTAAAAAATTTTACCTTAACCTCTCTCACTCAAATTTCTGCAACCACCAATGGCCAAAAGTGTTACTTAATTTGATGATAGCAATAGCATCTTTCATGATGTTGGTACAAGAGACTAAAGATTTATTAAAAATTTATAATGGTTTGAGATGTGGAGGAGATCACAGTACCTCCTAGATAAAAATTTATACCGACAGATAGTTTGAAATAAGAGTAGAGAGGTGTAAAGTTATAGTGATGACCGCATCAGATGTGAGAAAAGATAGAAATACAATGCACATCCCAAAACCCATTTACTGTTCTATATTTTGATTGCTGTTACTGTTGTTGATCATCAATGTTCTAAAAACATACACTGAATTTTTCCTTGATTACTATTATTGTTGTTAGTAAATACTGGTTGTATGAACACAATAAACTTTAAAATTAAAGTATAGAAATGTGTAAAACAACATTAAAAATTATTGAAGTTGAGAGGAGGCGGCAGTTTCGTGATGTTTAACATAAACAAAGAGATGTAATGGTAAAGAAAAATAAGTGGTTCCCAATAACACAAAAATAAATAGAGAAAGAGAATATATATAGGCGGTCCCCAACTAATAATTGTGACTAAGGTTTTATTAAGTTGAATTTATTATTATTACTATTATTTGCCTAATGACTGTCTTAACTTAATTATGCAACAATAATTCTTTTAGAACTATAATTTACTCCAGAATATAACTAGGATAAGACTTTACTTGATAATTTGAGCAGAAAATAAAAACGAACAACGCCCTGGCCCTCTATTACTGCACATTTAAGAATGCTTTTGGGCTTAGCAATCTGATACTAAAAATCGCACAACTAAGACTGGGCATGCGCTTGTTTAAGGAAAATGATTACCAATAAACAAAACCTGACCTCCAACAGCAACGGGCAGTGAGCTTAGAGCAAGACAAATTTTCCAGTGGTAGATTAATCCCAATCTTAAGTGGTATTTGTCTGTGTAATGTATGCTAGACATGTGCAGGTAAAGTGCCTTTATCAGTTCTGGCTTCCTTAATGTTGTCAATACAATACGTGCAAACTAATTATTCTTTTATATGCCGTACACGATATTTTGAACTAAGAGTCAGCCATAAAGGTCTGCAATTTAGTTTAAATCACTCGTAGCATATACCACTCATATTTCTCACTGATATTGTGTGTTTTCATATCAACACTAAATTCAACTATCAATTGGACAATTCCTAGAACACTTACAGTTCATGAGCGATCAGGACAGTGCCATATGGCCACACACACACACACATATATATCATCGATCAAGAAAGCAACAGATGCAACAATGGCACGAAATAAACAATTTGGTTCATAAGATGACAAAATTTAACCTTCTCTTGCTTCAATTCTATGCATTTAAAATCTCTAGTTCACATTTAATCAATTACACGTGCAAAAAGAATGCAAAAAAATAAAAACGTCACACAAGGCAAAATATGGCTAAATAGAAGCAGCAATTGATCATACATGTGCAACAGATCTCAAGTCAAAATGCAAAACGCCATTGTCGATGAAACGCGTAGCTTCAGATATGTCATTTATAACTCTGAAAAGCATCAAAGAAGAGATCGTGAGAAGGAGATGTGACCTGGAGTTAGCGAAATCGTAGAGCTTGCCGGTGCTGGAGAAGATGATGACTCCGACTTCGGCGTCGCACAGAATCGCCAGCTCCTTCGCCTTCTTTAGCAATCCGTTTCTCCGCTTCGAAAACGTCACTTGCCTGCTCGTCGAGTTGTCGATCCTCCTGATCACGATCTTCCCTCTCCCCATCCTTTTCCTATATATATCTACAGTCATATATATGTATGTATGTATGTAGAGCGAGAAATTAGAGAGAGAAAGTAAGACAATTGAAATCGAGTACGGATGAAGAAATATTCGAACAGAAACAGAAATCGAAGTGAGAGAAAGAGAAAGCGAGAGTAGAGGGAGACAGGAGGAAGGAAAACGTGAGAGAAACGAAGCAAAATGAGGAGAATATTTGTGAGCGCGTGCGTGAGAGAGAGAAAATCGAAGGAAAAAAATTTTTCTCGAGAAGACACTTACTTTGGCAGTGCTTTCTGATGGAGACAAAGAAAAGTCGGCTTCGCTCGCAATCGTCGCTTTGGTCTGTTTCTGGAATTCAAACATCAACGAAGATCTATATAAGGAAAGCGTGATCGCATACAGAGAGATGCACTGGAAAACCGCTTATGTTGGTGTGCGCAATACCACTAGTGGTATGTGCTGGGGCACCACGTGGACCAACGGGACGACGAAGAGGGAGTACTATTGGTTAAATTGATTTTTTTTTATGATTGTGCCGTCGACCGTATGGATCGTCGACACGTGGGACGTCGAATTCGAATGATGGGACTTCCTTTTTTGGAACTTCGCTCTTTTACCCTTTTGCGCCTTAAATACCAACCACGTCCTCGAAGGCGCAATGACGTAACATAGCCTTGACCGCTACAAGACTCCGTATTTGCAATATATCGAGTGTGTTTGAAATTGTATAAAAGTACATAAAATAAAATAAAATTATAAAAATAAATGTCTCATAATTCATGTAATAAATAGAAATTTTAAATTTTATATTCCATTATTCATATTTGTAAAAAATTATAAAATTTTATTTTATTTTATTTTATTCCAAACGGAGCATCATCATTTGTGTGACGAACCGGTTCCGTGGCAATTGGACGTGAATAACTGAATTAAAATTTCAGTTTCGAAAAAACAAAATGAACTAAAATTTAACGATTAAAATTTAATTATCATTAAATTATATCAAATTTAATATTAATCTCCTCTATTTTCTATAGGACAGTGGTATCCAAGTAATAAAACAGTAAACGAGCGTAATAGGATATTCGAATTGAATAATAGAATGTTGAAGCTTATTTGTTAAAATTTTTAATAAATTCGAGTTATTATCAAATTTAAAATCTTTTGTTTAATTAACCTTATTTGTTAAAATTTTTTACAAACTTGAGTTGAGTTTTTATCAAACTCAAATGTTTATGTTTGAACTTTAACTGTAAGTCTTTAAGTGTACTTGAATTTGACATAAGTTCAATTCAACTACAATAAACGAACTTACTTTTGAACTTCTACCGAACTTATGTCTGAACTTTTGCCGAAATTGTTCAATAACTATTTATTAAGAAAAGTTAAATTTTTAGATTTTTGTTAATTTGATATTTTTACCCTTTAAAATTTAGAAAAAATTTAAGATGTAAGAAGGTAAATTTAGTCATTTAAAAAAAATTAAAAAATTAGTAACTGGTAGTTGAATTACTAATTGTTTTGGTCAAACGGAGACTAAAATTTGATTTTACAAATAAAGAGGTTGAGATACCGTGTATTTTTTATTTCGTTTGTTTTAAAGTAAAATTTTTTGAGAAGTACTTTTACTCGTGTTTTAAAAAACTATTTTTTTAAAATATAAATAAAAGTGTTTGCTGAAAAATATTTCATATTAAATTAGACGGAACGTTAATGTAAAATATTGTTTGAGAAAATATATTACTCATGATATTTCAAAAAAATATTTTTTAAAAACATAAATAAAAATATTTTTCTAAAATATTTTATATTGAAACAGGCTCTGAATTTACTACTAGATATGATTAAATTTATTAATCAATGTAAAACAATTTAATAATCTAATTTAACATTTAATTTAATATTTTTTAACTATAAACGTGACAAAATTGACAAATTTTCTAATTTAACATTTACTTTTTGGTACAGTATCAAAATCAGTAATTCGGAACCATAAAGTTTCTCATTTTTTTTTTTTTTTTGGTAATTAAAGTTTTTCATTATTTGAGGAAATGAAATTAATGATGATGACACAATGCTTGGCAATATATATATATATATATATATGGCAAAACATTTTTTTCCGTTGTCATAGTATTTATTACATCAGTTATTTACACTATATGCAATTATAATTATATACTATTCTAATTGCACTAGCATTAACATTTATCTTCGAGAATAATGAGGTACATTTGCACAGGCCAAGATTTTTAACTATGGTTGAATTATTGATAAATCGATAATAGAAAAAAGTTAAGCAGTTGGTACATTTCATTTTGTTTGGAAAAAAATAAAACAAATCAAATCGATGATTTAATGGGAAAAAAGAATGTAAAAATTTTTATTTTTTACGTGTCAATTTATTTTACAACAAAAATTTTAAACTATATAACGATATAAATTTAATACAACTATATCTTTCTATTTCTTTTTATCGAATAATTTCTCATATTTGGATGGACAACTTTAATTTCTAAAATTTTTTAGAAACTAAATGCTTTGTTTAAAGTGGAATTAATTAATAATCTATTCACATTTAGATGGAAGAGAAATACCTCGATGTAAACAATACATATTTCTTAAGTTTTGTTGTTTTAATATAAAATATTTTTGAAAAATACTTTAATTTACTTATATTTTAAAAAATATTTTTAAACATGAATAAATGTATTTTTTAAAATATTTTACATTGAAATAAATAAAACTAAATTTTAAAACAAAGAATCAATCAAAATTTTAATTGTTTATTCATTTGTTACAGGGCGTGCATGCTTTTGAATACTCATTGATATTAGGATTGCGAAGAAAAAAAAAATCTTAAAATTAACCAACCTAACCTTACGTCAAGTTGATTCGGTTTTGGTTCTTTCGGATAGTGGTTCTTGAGTTAAGCCTGGGATCTAATCCTGATCAAAATTTAATTAGTAATGGTTTAGTTTGGTTCCATAGAATGTTAAAAGATTAAATTTGGGTCATGAGTGTGTTAAAAAATAAAAATAAATAGAAAAAATGAAAAAAAAAAACTCGAATATAACATGATATGAACATATGAACCTAAAATTGACACAATTTAATACAAATTTACCCTAAGTATAAAATAAATTAACTATCTAAGAACATTAAAGTTTAAAATATTTAAGCATCGACGCAATTTTAAACCCAAATTACGGCACTTAATTAAAAATTTGGAAGCACTAAAATGGATAAATTTTGGGTCAAATATGCACCAAATCATATTGATGCAAACAGCTCTTTGGGATTATTGCTCATAAAAGTTTGATAAACCAACACCCGAGCAATAAGGGAGGTGTTTGGAGCGAAAAATATTAATATAGATTTATAAAAATTATAATCTTATAATTTGTAATATGTAGATATTTATTATTTTTTTAAAACTTCAAACACATATTGAAAGTGATCTTATTACCTCAAAAAAGTATATGAAAATAAATTAAATTTGAGACTCATAATTAGGAGTGGACTCAAAAATTTTATTGAGCGGAAGCAAAATTAAACATAAATAAATATTACAAATTTTTAAATAATAATCAAAATAAGACAAAATTAAAAGTTATATACTTTAAAAATATAGTGTCTTTACAAGTGACCCCTACAGCTGTTAATCGTATAAAAATTATGAATAAAAAAATTTCCAATCTTTTTTTTGTTAAAAAGGCACGTAAAACCTTAGTTTAAATATATATTTATCAATAAAATTTTGAACTTAAATAAATAAATCAACAATTCTTCCAATAACACAAGCAATAAGTAAGACAACTAATACAAATAATATTGTCATAAAATATAGACAATATAAATTATATAATATCATAAAAGTTTATATTTTTAAGTTAAACATGAATAACATGTGTAATAAAATAAATTATTAGAATATTAAAATATTAAATAACAATCAAATCATAATTTCTAAGTAAAACATCTTATTTTTTTAAAAGATGAAATTGAACCTTAATTCTTGAGATAAAGTTTTTACAAGTTGAATATAGAATTTTAACATATATTAAAATGGTGTATTGATTGGAAGAGAATTACAGTTTAAAAAAATAGAAAGATTGGATTGAGAGAGAGTGAATAAGAGAAAGGTTGGTTTAAGAGAGAGGGATAAAGACAGAGACATAGAGAGAATGGTGTAAGAAAAAAAAAAGTTGTTAAAAATTGAATTTAATGAGAGAAAGAGGGGGGGAAAGGAGAGGGTGAGGGTAAAAAAAATAAAAATAGAGAGAGAGAGAGAGAGAGAGAGAGAGTGGTGAAAAAAAACAAAAGAATTACTGCAAATTAGGTTTAACTAGCATTGATCAATATAATACACGGAATTATATAATAATTTTCTATTGACAAAAATAAATTTTTAAATATATTATAATTATTTTTATAAAGTTATATAATTTTAAATAATAGTTATTGAATTATTTTTTTATATTTATATTTTTATTAATGTCAATTTTAATAAGTAAATAGAGTTGATTAAAATCATGTTTTTTTATGAGTATTAAAAATTTATATTTTATCAAATTTCAAGTTAACTCAATTCTAAAAATTCAATTTGGCTCTAAAATATACATTAAATCCCAACCCTACTTAATCGAGCTGATCTTTTTTTATTTTAAAACATTTGTCAAATTTTTAACATACACTTCTGTTTTTTTTAATTATTGACTTGAATTAAAAACATTATCAAAATAAATTTCAACCTAATTGTTAAATTGATGAATTTAAATTTTTATAAAAATTGTTACTCCTAAACCTAATTAATATCTAGATATTTTTATTAACGTTAGCATTTAGGCATTTTTTGTGCTTTTAAATTTAAAATATATTAATTTTTTAAAATTTAAGTAATATTCGATAGTTTCTAATCCCTTTCCTTAATTAATATTTGGATACAAATTTTATAACTATAACAAAATAATAAGCAAATGAGCCCAATTATAATTGACCAACAAGCAAATAGATCTGTTTCCTTTTTTGTTTTAAATGAATTCATAAGTTTTCACATTAATTATGGTTATTTGTCACAATTCTGGTGACTTTATACACAAAAGAAAAAGTAAAATTCTATTCATCTACAAATGTGAGACAAAAAAAATGAATTCTTTGGTAATGAATGAAAAGAGAGTATTTAGAGAATGGAGAATATTGAAGTATGCTACATAGGATCAGGATGAAAAAGAAGAAGAGAAAGAAAAATATTCTTTCAGTAATAGACTAGCGTTGACCCGTGCAATGCACAGAATTATATAATAATATTTTATTGACAAAAATAAACTTTTAAATATATTATAATTATTTTAATAAAGTTGTGTAATTTCAAATGATAGTTATTGAATTATTTTTTATATTTATATTTTTTTATTTATGTCAATATTAATAAGTAGATATAGTTGATTAGAATTACGTTTTTATATGAGTATTAAAATTTTATAGTTTATCAAATCTTAATCTAACTTAATTCTAAAATTCGTATTTGGTTCTAAAATATATATTAAATCTCAAACCTACTTAATTAAACTGGTATTTTTTTTATTTTAAAACGTTTGTCAAATTTTTAATATACACTTCTATTTTTTTAATTATTAATTTGAATTAAAAATATTATTAAAATAAATTTTCAACCTAATTGTCAACATGACAAATTTAAATTTTTATAAAAACTATTACTCCTAAACTTAATTAATATCTAGGTATTTTTATTAATATTAACTATTAAGTATTTTTTTGTGCTTTTAAATTGAAAATATATTAATTTTTTTAAATTTAAGTAATATTCGATAATTTCTAATCCCTTTCCTAAATTAATATTTAGATACAAATTTTAAAATAATAAATAAATGGGTCCAATAATAATGGACCAATAAGCAAATAAATCCATTTAATAAATTCATGAGCTTTCATATTAATTAAGGTTATTTGTTACAATTCGGGTGGTTTTATAAACAAAAAGAGAAAGTAAAGTTCTACTCATAAAGAAATCAATTCTTTGTGAATAAATGAAAAGATAGTATTTAAATAATAGAGAGTATTAAATCATTCCACGTAAAATTAAGATGAAGGAGAAGATGGGAGAGAAAAATATTCTTTTACTAACAGACATAAATATAGATGGGTTGCAGTGAAGAAATCCACTGCAGGGGCTGTAGTGAAAGAATGAATAGTTAAAATTTATTTGAACTTCAATGATATGTGATTATTGGCATTCCACATTAATTGTGCTTCAATCAAATTTTTTAAACTTTTATTTTTATTTTGAAAATATTTTTAATTAAAATAAATTAGAACTATTAGACTAAGTGTAAACAAATCTCAACGGTTTATTTTTCACAGCAGCTCCTGTAATGGATTTATTCAATGCTGTCCCCTGGAACCTGATATAGATGATAGAGAGAGGTGAAAAAATAAATAAAAAGGGTTGTTGGCTTTAGAGAGAGAGAATGAAAGACGCTGCTTCTGCTTAAATTTAATGAGAGAGAGAGGGAGAGGAGGAAATGAAAGGTGAAGAGGCTGTTAAATATTAAATGAGACAATTTTTAAATTTAATGAGGGTGATTTATTTATTATGCATTAAAAAATAAAAAATAAATTAATATAAAATATATAAAAATTTTCCGGTCAGTGAAAACGGCTGTCCCCTCTCTTCCCTTAGAAGATCCGCCCTGCTCATAGTAAAACATTATAATTAAATATTACCTTTTACCACAAAAATTGTCTAGATTGCTAGGCCCCGGTTTGACAACCACCGACGAGGACGCTCGGGTCTGCCTTTCTTGGTTCCCGAAAGTGTTAAACTTCGAGGGTATTCTCGTTACTTTACCAAGCGTATCAATTGTCAAATTGGGGATATGAATGACATTTGTTTTATAGCTCGAGGGTGCTTGAGTCATTAAGTACCTGGATCTCACAATCGTTAACTGGCACCTCAGTGCTCGGAATCGATCGGCTAGATCACTAAACGATTTAGTGCGCCGCCACGTGTCAGAAAAGAACGCGGGGAACCAAAGCAAAGACGACGATAATGTTAACCCATTTTTAGTTTTTAAGGTTGCCTAAAATGGCAATAGCAGAGCGCGACTGAGAAGCAATTTTTTTTTTTTTTTTCCCTCCTGTGTCTGTCTGTTTTCCTCCGTTATCAATTGCATGCTGGCCGCAAGTTGACATTTAAATTTAAACAAAATTTGAAGGGTGTGCTTAGTTAGTCTTGATCCATTTTGTTTTTTTGTTTTTTGTTTTTATTTGAACATCACTTATATTTTTACCACAAATAACATTTAAAAGAAACTAATAATAAAAATAAATAAATGTAATTAGATATTTTTTTATATAACAGTGGCTGAATTATTGATAAATGGAAAATAGCTAAATACTATAACAAATTTATTTCACGAAAGTTTTAAAAATAAATAATGTTTAGTAAAAATAATTGAGTTATATTAAGTAATAATAAATAGTAAATAAAATAAATAGATAATAAACTTGTATTTTTATTGACGTATTGAGAAGTTCATTTTAGAGAAATTACTTCAAGTAACTTTCTGAAAATAGGTTTCGATTAGAAAGTTTTTACAACACAATTTACAAAGTGTTTTAAAAATTCAAAGAATTGCTAAAAAGTTCTATTGGGTCTAAAAATACTGCTAAAAGATTTCATGAAATGAGCACTTTGACTTAATGACACACGTGTATTCTGATCTTTGACTTAACTTTTTTATGAAATTGATGAAATTAGTAACTTCTTCAAATTGTTTCAAGTATTCAAACAATAATAATTTTTGTAGTCCAGTCCACTCTTCTTTGAAATATTTTATTTAACTTAAATTTTTGTAATTAAGTCCATTTTATCTTCAAACTTTTTATTTAGCTCAGGCTAACCCCAAATCTTAAGTCTACCCTTATGTGAAATTGTTCTCTTTGAGTCACAATGAGTACATTTTTAAAATGTCTTATACTAGAGAGATAGGTGACATTCACATATAACACATTATATCACATTTCATAAACGATATATGATAGAAATGTTTCATTGTAAATCATTTGTAAATTGTTAGTAACATGCGTAGATAATATTTTATCCGCATTCACTTATATCATCATCGATCCATCACCATGTATTTAAAAAAATAATCATTAGAGTAGCAAAAAACTATAAATCAAAAAATTGAAAAAGTTTAAAAGTTCAACGTTAGTTATAATTGCCACAAACATTTTATTTATTTATTTATTTTGATGTCATATCCTTGGCCATTTGCCTACTTTAACAATGTTGATGACATTAATAATTACAAACTTTATCCAATTTTCTTGGTATAATACTTTATAGTTTCCTCTTTATTCCACCACTTGCCTCAAACAATCAATATCTTCCAACAAGTTTCCCAATATCGTAAAATTTAAGTTATCTTACTCTTTTTGGATGATTGTTCATCTAATTTTACACATCAGAGTCTTCCACTTTCTACATGTACATTAATGTAATGTTTGGAGGCATAATTTTTATTACTTTTGATTTTTTTTATTAAAAGTTATTAGTTATAATTTTAAAATATATTTGGTGGAGCAACTAGTAATTTTTAATAATTTTTCATAACTTTTTGTAACTTTTGAGTATTTGGTAAAATTTTTGGCAACTTTTGACAACTTTTAGTAATTTTTAGTAATTTTTAATAAATTTTTGATAACTTTTGAGCTGAGAAATTATAGTAATAGAGCAAAAAAGTAGCAAAAATTGGTAATTTGCCAAACACTCAATTAAAAGTTGGTAATTTTTTGTTAAAAATTTTACTACCAAACCCCCCTTAGTCAACTGTAACGACCCGCATCCACATAGTACAATATTGTCCACTTTGGGCTTAGTAAGCTATTTCCTAGGAGGTCACCCATCTTGGTATTGCCCCCACTGGAGCACGCTTAACCCTAGAGTTCCCACTAGATCCAGTGTCCTCACAGCTTTAAAATGCATTATTCTTATATGGATATTGAATATTACATATATGTTACTTTCTTCACTACCAAGGCGATGTGGAATAGAAGGCATTGCTTCTCTGCTTCACCTCTGACTTCACTCTCCCACAGACAGAATCCCTCATGGGTAGGTCCCTCACAGTCCCATACAATCCTCCCCTCTTATAGGACACACATCCCCACGTGGCCTCCTGCTTCACTCTACCACAGGCAGGGTCTCTTATAGGCAGATCCCCCACACACGAGTGAGAAAGGTTCCTCACAGTCCCTCACAATCCTCCCCCCTTACAGGGCACGCATCCCCGCGTGGCCTCATGCTTCATTCTCTCGCAGGCAGAGTCCCTCACACGTGTGATCTCACACTTCCGGCTGGGCATTAACTCTGATACCATTTGTAACGACCCGCATCCACATAGTATAATATTGTCCGCTTTGAGCTTAGTAAGCTACTTTCCAGGAGGTCACCCATCCTGGTACTGCCCCCACTGGAGCACGTTTAACCCTGCAGTTCCCATTGGATTCAGTGCTCTTACGGCTTTAAAACGCGTTGTTCTTATATGGATATCGAATATTACATGTATGCTACTTCCTTTCACTACCCAAGCGATGTGGGATGGAAGGCATTATTTCTCTGTTTCACCTCCAGCTTCACTCTCCCGCAGGCAAAGTCTCTCATGGGTAGGTCTCTCACATCAACAACTGGTTACCCTATGCCATGGAAGGCTAGCTACCTGGACAGGGGCACAGTTTTGTAATGAATTATGAATTATTTTAAATGGTCTACGACGAAATTTATAATCTCAATTTTTATAATAAGGGTGTGCGTGGAGTGATAAAAAATAAGATAAAATTTGATTTGGAAAAATTTTTTACATTTGGTGCACACATCTCAAACTGTATTTTTTGGTGATGAATAGTAGGATTCCTGTTTCAATGGATTAATTGGATTTCGTTTGGACGGATTCAAAATTTTGTATCAATCATGGCCTCTTTGTAGATCAAATCGGACTCGAAATAGTTTTTACAATCTGTTTGGACGGAAGTTAACTGTGCGAATCTGTCAGAACAGTTTTTATAGCCCCAAAAAAATGGTCACAATGGGTGTCATTCGGTAGCTTGGGAGTCCGTGGTGAGAATGGTAAAAAATTTTTGCTATTTAATCAACCAAATTTCAATTATTGACTTTTTTTAGAATATATTGAACTTTTTTTGAACTTCGAGAAAGTAAGAATGTGTAAAAATATAGTAGAGATTTTTAGAGATTTTCAGAAGTTTTCAGAGATTTTCACCGAAGTTTGGTACACCAAACACACCCTAAATATTACGATAATAAAAATTATTTTTCAATAATTATATCATAAAATAAATTTATAAAATGAAAAGGGGTCATGTTTCCTCATTGTGCTATTTGAGAATGTTATCATCATTAATTAATTATTCACTTTTAAACGAAAATTCAAAAAGTAACAAATTAAGGAAAAGGAAAAAGAAAAAGAAGATGAATGAAAGAGATAAGTTAGTATGTAATCACACTCCAAAGATAACCATTTTTAGGATAGTAGCAAGCCACAATTACATTCATATTCTCAAGTACCTTGCATATATAGCAATTAACAAAGACTAAGAGTGATGTTGGTCAACAGCCTTTTTTAGATATATTACTCAATAAATTTGTAAGCAATGATGGATTTAAGATATATAATAGTTAGTGGGAGGCAAAAAAATAATTCCGAGTCAGTGGAAGTGAAAAAAAAAAACTCAAAAAATAATGTGGATAAAAATATAATTAGGTGAATGAGGATTTAAAAAAAATAAGAGAGAGAGAGAGACTACAAAAAACGCTAGATTTCTCGGCTGCCTAAAGCGGTCGAGAAAAGCTTTGTTGACTGCCTGACGATCGCTTACTAGCAGTCGCATACGCTGGGGTCGGGAAATACAATCTTCGACCGCCTTAAGTCGAACCCACTTTCTCAACTTGGTCGATTGTGTTCTTAGCCTACAAATTCCAACAAAAAAAAAAAAGGTATCAACTAAAGCTGAAGAGAAAGAGAGAAATTAGGCAGCGGCAGGAAGCATGGGTACAGAGAGGGAGGGGGGAGAGAAAGAGAGAGAGACCTGAGCAACCGGTGACGGAGATGGCGACCGACGCTTGAGGAGAACGAAGCTTTGAAGAGGGAAGGGGTGTTTGGCTGTCACGCAAAGAGAGAGAGAAATATGGGAGCAACAGGAAGTGTGGGTGCAGAGGAGTAGGAAATGGGTTTTTGGGTCATTTTCTCGACCGCCTGGTAGCAGCTACCCGCACCCAACAAGCGGTCGGTGACTCTTGTTTTGTCGACTGCCTCGACAACGGTTGACCGACTCCTAGCTGTGTTTCCCCGAATCTCTAGTAGTGAGAGAAGAACATAAGTATAATTTCCAACCCAGTAAGGGCAAAACACCGAGAGCTCATGTATGTCTACTTTTCTTTGTTAGCCTATTATTTCAAATAATAAGGTTTTGTTTGGTTTCAAAAAAGTATTTTTTATATGATTTTTTTATTAAAATTTAATTTTTACAAAAAAATTGTAGTTTTTAGGCGTATTAATGATCAAATTCATAAAAAAAATTAAAAAAATTCACATCCATTTAGGTAAAAGATATCTGCTTGGTTAAAAAAGCAAAAAAAATTATTTTTTATGTTTTTTAACTTTTACCTTAACGGACGTGCATTTTTCGATTTTCTTTTTAACGAGTGCGATTAACATGCTTAAAAGTTACAATTTCTAAAAAAATTAAATTGTGGAAAAAAGACATATAAGGCAAAAAAAAAAAAGTTAAAAAAAAGGTAATATAGAAATTAAAGCTATTTATAATTACTAAAATAAATTAATATAAATGTATATATTTATTTATGTTTAGTCTGAGCCAGATAGTAATCACAATATTATAATTGCTAAAGAGTAACCCTTAGTGGAGATTTAGGCAGTGTTTGGTTACCAAAAAAAAGTTAAAAAAAAAGCTTTATATAAATATATACATTTATATTAATTTATTTTAGTAATTATAAATAGCTTTAATTTCTATATTACTAAACATGTGAAATGGCATCACTAATAGTAAAACCCATCTGCAATGGATTGTGATAAAGTTCGATTTAAGTGATTTTGATTTCTCAATCATACTGCATCACTGCATTATTTTAACCAGCAAGCGTCATGTGCCATTATGATGCAGACCAAGAGGATTCCCCGGAGAGCGCAAAAATAATAGCAACAAATTAAGGCTTTGTTTGGATTCAAAAAATTATCAACCTTTTTTGTTGTTGTTTTTTTTTTTTTTTTTTTGCTTTATATAGCTTTTTTTAACTAAAATTTGAATTTTTTTTAGAATCTTTAACTTTTAGGCATATTAATCGCATTCGTAAAAAAAATTAAAAAATTCACATCCATTTACGTAAAAGTTAGAAAAAAATCAATTTTTTCGTTACTTTTTTTATTCAAAAAGATAGTTTTACTTAAATAAATAAAAATTTTTTAATTTTTTTTACGAATGCGATTAACACATTTAAAAATTTTAGTTTTTAAAAAGAAAATCAAATTTTAGTGAAAATAAACTAACCTAAAGTCTCTATTATTTAACTTGAAATTGCTGTTGGAAAAACTAATATATATATATATATATAAATATGACTGAGTCTATTTTTATTTCACAAATAATCTCTTCTACTCCATTTTACCTTTTTCATTAAGTGAAACTACAAAACTCATCTTTTTAGGTTAACTACACTTGTGCATAATTTGAAATAATATAATTGTCCTTTATGAACAAAATATTTATAAATTTAATCAAACACCCTTAAACTTACAAAAGAATAAAATAATATTTTTAAAGAGTAAAATAAATTTTATTTATATTTATATTTTTACAATTGTATACAAATAAATTTATTTTTATTTCCTAATTTAATCAAATAAAAAATTAATTTCTCGCATTCTTTTTGTTTATAAACTTTTGTTATTTTAACTTTTACCAACATCCTCAAGTCATTTAGTTAGTTTATATGCAATTATTTTAAGTCTCATAATTTAATAATATATTCTAAAAATTATGTAATGAAATAAAATTTGAGAAAATATATAAATTTGGTAAATATTAAAATAAATAAATTATGAAAGATTTATAAAAAAAATAAATATCAAAATGATAAAAAAGACAAAAGTTTATAAATAAATTAAAACAGAAATAAGTTATTTTTTATTTGATTAAGCTATAAAATAAATTTATTTTAGATGATTGATAAAAATATAAATGAAAATAAAATTTACTTTAACCTTTCAAAATATTTGTTCCTTACACAAAGCCTACAAACATAAGACAACTTATAAATTTAAATTTTTAATTGCCCTCTACCCCACTAACCTTTCTCACGAATCCTAAATTCAAAATATAATCATTGATTTTCTTTTCACCATTGACGTACAGAAAAAAATAAAAATAATCAAAAAATATCTAACTAAGAAAATCAGTGAAACGAAAAAATTAACTTTTAAGTATAGACAAATTTATCAAATAAATTATAAGTATCTGTTTTTTTGAAAACTTAATTTGAATTTTTATAATAACAAGTATTTTTTAAATTAATATAGAATTAGAAATTTTTATCAAGTAATTCATTTGCATAAGTGATTTTTTTCAAAAAAATTGATTGTCATTACTTATCCACTTATCAAAATATCTATAAAAAAAAATTTGGTAGGCTGCCTCATATATATATATTTTTAAATATAATTTTTATTATAAAATAAAGGCATTTATAACGTTATAAATATATCTTCGATTGAGTTTTAATACAAGGGTTTTTATGACATTTTTGGTATATAAAACATATGTAAAAAAAAAATATAGGTAATTGTGTAATTTAATTAATAAAAAAAATAAAGTAAAGTATAAGGGTTTATTTGTGAAACGCAAATAAACTCACCCTATATATATATATATATATATATTGGAAGGAGAGTTTATTTTATTGATTATTCTTATTTATAGTGGAGAACTACTGCTGTTATATCAAAGAGAGATTACATTAAGGTCCCGTTTAATTTGCTGTATAACTCTAAAAATTTTTTAAAAATTTTAAAAATTTCTAAAAGTTATTCAGTTTTTATCTCACTGTACAAATTACGAACCTACAACTTATCTCATTTTATCTCATTTGTTATTATTCCAAACACACCCTAAGTTGTGTTTGGATTTATGAATTTGAAATTAAAAAATTTAATATTACTAACTTAAAGAAAATTGTTTAAATATAATTTAGTTAACTTATATAAGGATTTAATCATAGATCCATGATGCGTAATTTAAGATATATGAGAGATTTGAAATCATCAAAAAAAAAAAATAATTATTTGAATTGATTTATAATAACAGTTTTATTTTAAAAAATAATGGCTCCACTATTTTGATAGTAATTAATTAAAAGCTTTTATTTATTATTATATAAATTATCTTTAACACTTCTAAAATAAAGGTAATTTATTATTTTATGATTTTTTTAGATTATCAATATAGATTGATTGCTCATCTCACTTAGGTGATTATTTTAATATATATATATATATGTGTGTGTGTGTGTGTGTGTGTGTGTGTGTGTGTGTGTGTTAATTTTGAATGCTGAAGGAAAAAGCTATTTGATTTTATTAATAATTTTACTAATAAAATTAATATTTAATAAACAAATGAAAGTGTAATTAAAAATCCTAAAAACTTTATTTCTAGGGTTTGGGAAGTGTTCTAATTTCACGCACATGAGCTTGCCAAACCCACGTGATTCGGTTGTGGATGGAAATAAAATAAACCGATGGGAGTCCTTTCATGCGACTGGGGGTGTTTGGAGTGAAAAAAATAAAATTAAATTTTTTTTAATTAAGTGGCGAAAAAAAATGAAATAGAATAAAATAATTTAAAATAATTTATGAGTTTATAATTTGTATAATAAAATAAAAATAAATAATTTTACAAATTTTTTAAAAATTTTTAATATTTTTCGACGTGTCAATCATATCTCAAGCGAAAATAAAGAACATGGAATAAAACAACATCGCATTGTATGTCTCCAACTATAAACCTTGGACAAGTGTCAATCATCAGCTAAATGATAATGGGTGCATCGCCCAATAAAAGAAATAAATTGACCTTCTGAGTTCCACTTCCTTGAATCCAAACCAAACAGTGGAAAATGCTCCCCTAAAAAGCCACTATCTGCCTTCGCTTTCTACCTACCTTTGTTTGGAAACCAAACGCTTGAAACTAGTGCTCATTCATTTATCCCATTGAAGATCACTCCTTTTTTAGGTTGTAAGGTACGTTTGCAAATTTATATTTATTCTAGGAGAAGCAAATGTAACCTTTTCTTTTCCTTTCCTAGGAAAGAGATATGTCTTTCTAATTTATTTTTAATTTCCGATGGACCGACCATCATGGTCAAAGAAAATTATAGGATAATTTTTTTTCATACCTCCTGTAATTTTAGTTTCTATACATTTAAATCTCACAAAATTCGTAAATGTATATTTAAATTCTTTCAAATTTAATTGTAGTAGATTCATTCACACCTTTTTTTTTAATTTTGTTTTAAAAAAGAAATTATTAATCAATTTAATACTATAAAATTATCTTTATACCCGTATTATTAGTAAAAAAGAAATACTCTAATAGAAATGACAATTTATTGTGTTTACTTTTTATTTTGATAATGCTTTTGTCTTGTTTTGCCAAAATTTATGTAGAAATTATATCTTCAAGACAAAGCACAAATAGATAAAAGTATTTTCAATATATAAATTTTATCGTTTTGCTACAATAAATTTTGGCCAAACAAAATAAAGAATAAAATTGTCATTTTATTCTATTTAATTTTGATTTTGATTATACTTTTATTTTTATTTTACCAAAATTTATTACATGAAAACGACATGTAAACAAAGCATAACTAAATAAAAGTATTACTAATAAATTTTGTTATTTTCTACAATAAATTTTGACGAAATAAAATAAAAGTAATTTTATTCAATACTAAGAGTATAAAAGTAATTTTATAATATTAAATTAGTTAATACTTACTTTTTAGATGAAAAATCTAATGAAAAAAGGTCTAGTCAATGTAATATAAATTTCATGAGGTCTAAAAGTATATCAATAAAACTTGTAGAGTTTTGATATATAAAATTGAAATCACATTAAATATAAGTGAAATAAACCCAGAATTATATAATAAATGCTGCTCACAGTCTCACATGGCACAAATTAATCAATAAAAAAAAATATGACCCACGCTTATATATGTTTAGTTTTTTATTGACCAGTCTATAGAATAATTCTTATATAAATGCTTAATTTTTCATCAATTATCGTTGGAAAAATATGACAAAAAATATATATCATATGATTATAAAATATTTATTGACGAAAAGAATAAAGCGAGAGATATAAATTACAAAGTTCAATCGGAATGAGATTGGTGATAAAATACATAAATATTAATTTTACCCTAGCTCCTTTTTAATTGGGAGTAGTGAATTGCATGAAGATATCTTTTTTTGGTTAGTTCTCGGTATTCGTTTGAATGATAAGATAATAGACAAGTAGGTCAATAATTGAGGTTTTAGCCCCACTGAGATGGAGTTAGGCAACCATATGGGCAGCTGCTGAAATTATTATTTTTTAAATCGTGCCTCATAATTTTAATGACTTATTTTGGTCAATGTTAATTGCTTACCTTATCCTAATTTAGGATGTGTTTGGCTGATAAAAAATTGATAAAAAAGTACAGTAAAAGTAAAAAGATGTAACATAAAGATGATATGTGAAAAAATTTGATTAGAAAAAATATAAAAATTAGTTAAAGTTAATAAATTCTGATACCACCAAATAGAGTTTTACTCATTCAATACAGAACTTTACGTCTAAAGTAGCAAAACAAACACACTCGTTCTTAACATACTAAATAAAAACCAGTGATCCCAAATAGAGTCAAAAGCGTATATAATTTAACTTCTATTCCTCCAATTTTGATTATATATATAATATCTACACATATATACTTGGTCTATGCGTTAAGCTAGAAAGACAAAAGGAGTAGGAGGGCATCGTTGCTTTCTCCGAATAACGGGAACAAATTTTCATTACGTCGTTAACAATGGGCTGGAACAAAATGATAAATAAGGGCATTCTGAAAGCCAAAACCAAAAAGACTGAGGGCATGAACTGTTGCACAACATGTGACTACTCGCACGAAGAAAAATTGGAATTGCAAGAAAAATGGAGCCTTCAGTATTGGGTTTATGGCCGATCTTCCCCTTTTGTCCAAAAAAAAAAAAAAAAAGTCTGAGCGTGTAATCGCAATGGCAACCAGTGGGGACCACCGCTCCAAAATTTCTATTTTATTTTTTCCTTAAAAAGCACTTTTCCCTCCAAGTTCCAAAGTGATGGAAAATTTTGTAAACTTGTGATTTTTTTTAATTATATTTCTAAACTTATGATTTCACTTTTGTATATTTTTAACCGTTAGAATTATTTAAAGATCAATATTATTTTTTTCTCTCTCCACTTTGATTGTTTTCTTTAGTCACTTTATATTAAAATATAATTTTTAACATTTTTTTAATATTTTCATATATAAAAGTTTTTACATTAATATTTTAAAAAATGTAATAATATTTGTAATAGATAATAAAATTTTACACATTTATTAAACAGTGTATGGACACCTGTTAGGCAAAATCAACTAAATTTTTTATTTTTAAAAAATGATATTTAAACTTTAATTTTATTTAAAAATTTATTAAAGAATAACTATTTAAATTAATATTTCATTTTTAATGTGTTTAATACTTAAATTTTAAATATATACACTTTTATACTCTTTGTGTCATTTATAAGGAAACTCAAAATTTTAAATTTGAGATATTTTTAATCGTTACATTTGCTTAATGGGCAGGATTATTTTTATTTTTTTCTACTTTAGTTGTATTTTCTGTCATTTCATACGAAAATATACTCTCTCACTTTTTCATATCTTTTTCGAATACTTTTTATATAAAAGTTTATAAATTAATATCTTAAAAAATGTGATAATATTTGTAATAGATGATAAAAATTTTGCACATTTATTAAATAATGTACGATACTTCTTAGACAAAAGTAACGAAATTTTTTTATTTTAAAAATGAAGTTAAACTTTAATTTTATTTAAAAATTTATTAAAGAGTAAACATTTAAATTAGAATTTTATTTTTAATGTGCTTAATATTTAAATTTTAAACACAGACAATTTTACACTCTCTGTGTCATTTATATAATAACAAAGTTCAAAATTTTGAATTTAAAATATTTTCAATTGTTGGATTTGCTTAATGATCAGAATTATTTTTATTTTTATTTTTTACTTTAGTTGCCTTTGTTGTCATTTCATATAAAAATATACTTTCTCATTCTTTCCATATCCTTTTTGAATACCTTTTATATAAAAGTTTATAAATTAATATTTTAAAAAATGTGATAATATTTATAATAAGTAATAAAATTTTACAAATTTATTAAATATTATATGAATATCTTTGTATCTTTTGATTAGTAATTTTTATTTTTACAAATTTTTTTATGCAAATTTACTTTATAAATTTAAATTTAATTATTTATACGCTAAATTATCTTTCTATACGTTTAAGCTCGACAATTACTAATATATATATAACACAGAAGTGAGAACATTTAAGAAATAATTGGGGGTTGGTCTTCAGTCACTTCAGTGGAAGAGTAAAAACTCAATCTGGAATATAATATACACGCAAACAAACATGTGGTATTATATTATTAATTTGCCTATGAGAAGGAAGGAAGTCATTTTTTTTTCTTTTTGAAATTATTTGATCTCTTCAAATAAAAATACTGAAAATCTCTATAAATTTTTGTTAACTTTATATCACATCAATTTTTTTCTTTCACTGCACGCATTACGAACTCTTAATTTTTCTTACTCCAAACAAACCCCGTATTGTTTTCTTGTAAAAACTCATCCTTTATATTTCTTTAACTAGTTAATGATTTATATTAATAAATTTGTACGCACCATTCAAGTTAATTAATAAAAAAGTTTCAATATAGTCTAAAAATAATATAAATTAATAGTGCAAGTACGAAACCATGAGGTTCTTTGTTGACTTTGCAACAGAGAGTCATGGCTTTTAGTACCCATATTTATATTCTCAGTACACAAGATCAGTTATTTTCATAATCCTAGATAGCGTGTGGAGTGGTAAAAAATAAAAATAAGAAAAAATATATTTTAAGATAATTTTTGATATTATTTCTAACCTAAATCATATTTTTTTAGAGATGAATGGTGTAATTTTTGAATTTTTGGGATAAAAAATTGAAGAAATAAACCGTTAGAATAATTTTTTGTCCAGAGATTTATGTTAGAATTTTTTTAAAAATTATTGAGTTTTTTAACTTTTACATGAAAAAAGTCGGAGAGAGAAACCAAATGAACAATTTTGTTAATCCGTTCCAGTGGATTTATGTTAGATTTATTGAAATTTGTTAAAAAGTTTTTTGGATTTGTGAAAAGTTTATTAGGGTTTGAAAAAAAGTATTGAGGTTTGTAAAAATTTATTGGGATTTATAGATATGTATAAAAATTTATAAAAATTTTACGAATTACGAGGTGACCAATGTGTTAGAAAATTTTAGATATTTTTAGAGATTTTCAGAGATTTTTATTAATTTTTAGCAAATCAAATGCTGTCCTAGTCGAGGAAAATCGTGTGGGGGATATTGTCCACTAAATCTTTCCATGTTAAAATAAATTATAGGTGCAATTACCTTTATACCCTCATATTTGGAGTCAAAATCATTTACACCTCCTATACTTTATTATTATACATTAACAAAGGTAAAATGCAAAAACGACTAAAATGCAAAAACAGATGAAACTGTTAAAACTAACAGTGTGTGAGATACACGCGTATCAATTGTATAAGTATGCAATATCCAAAAAAAATTATCAAATTGAATAGACAAAAATGCCTCTTGGAATCCTTCTTCTCCTTCGCTGTTCTTCTTTCTTCTCCTTCATCGTTCTTCTCCTACAAAGGTACAGTGTCATTCACGTTTTATTTTCTCCAATTTTTTTTTCCTTTCATGAGATTTTTAATAGCAAAAAATATTCCTCAAAAATCGCCTCTCTCTCCGAGCACATATCTCTTTAAAAAGCATATCCTCAAATTATATGTGGATTGATTTCTAAAATCTCTCTTTTCTTGAGTTATTGGTTCTTCCAATCGTGATGGTGTTGTGCCCTTCATTGATAGAGACTCTGAACTATTCTCTATTCTTCTCTCTCTTTTTAGAACTGTTCATCTTCCATTTAAGGCGAAAGCTTTTTAATCTCCAAGATCTAATATTCAAAGCCCAATTCTACAACATTTAGAACCCTCTCGTGGCGTCCCACTCCAACCTAAGAAATTTCCAATACCTAAGCTAGTTATTTTGGATTTCCCCTGCAAAAATAAAGAAATTAGAAGCAAATCCCTTTAATTTGGTGAAGAAATTCAAATATCAATGGCGGTGTCGCCTAAAATCGAAAGTTCCTTCAGCGCTAGAGCTTCCGGCGAACCAAGCCATAGGACTCTTGCACTAGTCAGAGAACGACAAAATCCCAACAATACTTCTCAGCACAGTTGTTACTCCGGCCACTCTTGGTAGAGCTAGTTAATTGCTCGTTACATCTCTAATTGCTCGTCGCACACTTCGGTGGAGCTAGTTAATTGTTTGTTACTCTGGCTACCTTTAGCGTAATTGCCATCCATACGGCGTCAGATTACACTCATGACAGTCATCAATATATATATCTAAAACCCCTCCCTCTCTCTCTCTCTCTCTCTCTCTCTCTCTCTCTCTCTCTGGGTACCAACAAACCCATATTTAGCTGTGATGTTGATTAAAGATATACATATATACACATACAGATAATTTAGGATTTTCAAACTTTGGGATTTTTTTGCATATATATCTATATATACACGCAAATGATATTGGAAATGATTTAGAGATGATTCTGGATTTGGAAGATAATTTTTGGATATGATTCTGAGTTTGATATTCATCAATGGTGCAGTGTTTACTTCAGGTGGAGAGGAGAAAATGACCAAAGGCAGACTGTTGATGTAGGGGAATGGGTAGAGGGTAATATTGTCTTTTTACATGTTAATGTGACGTTGTCAATTTTTACACTTTAATGAATAGTATAGGAGGTACAAGTGCATAATAATAAAGTTAATGGGGTCTAAGTGACTTTCGACCTAAGTATAAGGGTGTAAAGACAATCAACTCTAAATTATAATAACTAATGATTTTTTTAATCCCAATTGAAATAGATCAGTTAAACAAACTTCTAGCTAAACAGATGAACGATTATTCCAAAGAGTGTCTCATTAGCCTTTCTTCTCTTTTTTTCTTCTTTAATTTGAGGATCGAAATAACGTAAGAGGATACTAAAAGAAAAAGTTGTTCAAATAAGTGAGGTCTTAGTTGACCTAAAAATGAATTATAGCCATATATTATAGGCGTCAATAGAAAGCAGAGGTCTTTTTTTCTTCCAAAAAAATAATAAAAATATAGTTACCAAAAATGTATTTAAAAAATCAAATGGCTTTATCTTAGATCAAGAATACAATATACATAGACATGCATGGCTTGAAAGGCAATATTTTCTCTAGTGTCTCTAAATAAGCGAAGGGAGGTGGTCCAACCATGCATATACTTTAAAATTTCAAGTAGTTCTACAATATTTGACTAATTATTGCGTTGGGCTTATCTTATGGCTTTGAGAATTTTGTTAGTGCCCACAGTTTGAGCTTCCCATTGGAATTCTACCATGGTTAAGCTTTGGGGGCATTTGCTAGTAAAATTTTTAGCAAAAAATATTAATTTTTGATTTTTAAATGCTCGGCAAACTACCAATTTTTATTATTTTTATGCTCTGTTACAATAATTTATCAACTTAAAAATTATAAAAAAATTGCTAAAAATTATTAAAAATTACTAAAAGTTGTCAAAAATTGCTAAAAATGTAAAAAACTGCCAAAAATTTTACTAAACACTAAAAAATTATAAAAAAAGACTAAAAATTATTATTTAATTCACTAAACATACTAAGAATTACCATTAGTAACTTTTAATTAAAAATATTAAAAATTGCACCTCTAAATATATATATTTTTTTAACATTAGCACAAAGCACTTCGTTGCTAAAGCAAAAAGGAAACAAATGTACAATATGCATAAATAGATGTCCCGCATTGGAGAATGTTTGGAAACCTAACAATGAACACGCTAACCAACCTATTAAGCAAAGGGGAATTGGTAGGTGAAGAAAAGATGCAGCAAAAACGATTCTTCACAATTGCCATCTCCTATACACACACAAATATATATATAGAGAGAGATATATATATATATATAGAGAGAGAGAGAGAGAGAGGAATCACAGGATATCTCTTGGGATTCTCTTTTTCTTGCCATGATGCATTTTCTTTCTAATGTAAAACTTGCGTAGCTCATCCTACAAGCAAGCTTTTTTAAAGTTCTATTTTATTTTTTTCCCCATCTCCTACATATTTTTGTCTACCAAAGTTGGAATGCAGCTAGTGTTGTTTTCATTTACAATTCGAGGCTTTTTCTAAAAAACTGATTTTTCTATCGTTTTTTTTTTTTAAATCACTAGTTAGGAGTTTTAGCAACTCGAATAGAAAAGATCTTTTCCAAATTGTACCTGTTTGCTTGTCTCCCTGAAGAGCGATTTGAAGAAGCAGGAAGTTGAAGTATTAGAACAAAAGTGGGTTTCATGGACATTTTTCAGCTGACATTCAATTTTCAACATCCATGGAAAATAAGACATATGATTTTTTTTTTTTGGCATAAAAACAAAAAAGTTTTTCTTGTAATTTTTTTCATCTTATTTGGTATTTTTTATTAAAATTTAAATTTATTTTTAATAAATTTTAAAAATTTTATTCACATTAATTTTTTTTAAATAACTTAAGAATAGAATAGTTCATATAGAGTTGA
The DNA here is from genome assembly GCA_019916065.1 of Vitellaria paradoxa. Taxonomy (NCBI): domain Eukaryota; kingdom Viridiplantae; phylum Streptophyta; class Magnoliopsida; order Ericales; family Sapotaceae; genus Vitellaria; species Vitellaria paradoxa. Next base: position 10,799,819 of record CM034233.1, read on the forward strand.
AAAAAAACTTGAGTAATGTGAAGAATATAACTAAAAGCTACCAAAAAAATTTATATAAGACTGAAATTTAACCAATTTTTTTCATTTGAAGAAGGAAACCAAACGCTGCCGAAAAGCCGAATCTAAAAATTGTACGACAAAATGAAGGAAGGATCTACAGAGCAAGGCAATTGGGCCCAAACAGCAGAGCAATTATATGCTGAGAAAATGAAGCCCAACCTACTGAATTCAATCAAGCCCAAATTCCTAAGAGGAGCGTGTAATGCACGCATTTTACATCGCGTGGCACGATAGCTCGAAGACGAATGGTAAGATATGGACCTTGATGTCCGTTTGGAGAATTTCATATAAAAAAAATTTTAAATCTCTTAAATAAAAAAAAAGTTTAACTTATTTCTCTTTTCACAACACAAATTACGATTCCGTTTGGAGTGCCAATAAACAAAATAAAACAAAATAAATCTCTAACAAATTTTATAAATTACTAAGGTGGCATTTGGTTTATTTTTGTGTTTTTCATTTTCTATTTTTGTTTTATGTGTTAAAAATCTTAAAACGAAAAAATAGAAAATGCTTTATTCTTCTTGTTTTGAGATTTTTCTTATTTTTTGTTAAAATCTTTCAAAATGACTTTTTATCATTTTTTATTTCATGTGTAAACTCATTTTCAGTTTTCGAAAACAAGTTTTGAAAACACAAGTAATCAAATAAATTTTGAGTTGTTTTCCTTATTTTCAAAAGTATAAAATGAAAAATGAGTTCAAAACAGAAAACAGAAAATAAAAACAGAAAACAAAAAATAGAAAAACAAACCAAATGACCTCTAAAATTCTCTATTACACATTTACACGTTCTCACATTTACTGATTTTAAAAAATTTTAATATTTCGCTAGAAAAACAAAAATTCAAAAGGAGATTAACCTAGTGCATAAATTTTTTTGACAATCATATTTTTCGAGTCGAAAGTTTTCAAATTAGTACCATTATCATTATTTTATACGAATTTTTTTAAATTCGTTAGAACGGATTTGAAAAAATCGTTCTACTGATTTTTGCGCTGTGCATCTTCAAAAAGACATTTGGAATCCGTTAAAATAGATTTGAAAAAAGTATTTTAACGGTTTACTACTATCAAGAGAGAGAGTATTCCTAGAAAATCGCCTCTCTCTCCGAGCACAGATCTCTTTAAAAAGCCTATCCTCAAATTATAAATGGATTGATTTCTAAAATCTCTGTTTTCTTAAGTTATTGGTTCTTCCAATCGTGATGGTGTTGTGCCCTTCATTGATAGAGACTCTGAACTATTCTCTATTCTTCTCTCTCTTTTTAGAACTGGTCATCTTCCATTTAAGGCGAAAGCTTTTTAATCTCCAAGATCTAATATTCAAAGCCCAATTCTACGGCATTTAGAACCCTCTCGTGGCGTCCCACTCCAACCTAAGAAATTTCCAATACCTAAGCTAGTTATTTTGGATTTCCCCTGCAAAAATAAAGAAATTAGAAGCAAATCCCTTCAATTTGGTGAAGAAATTCAAATATCAATGGCAGTGTCGCCTAAAATTGGAAGTTCCTTCAGCGCTAGAGCTTCTGGCGAACCAAGCCATAGGACTCTTGCATTAGTCAGAGAACCATAAAATCCCAACAATACTTCTCAGCACAGTTGTTACTCCGGCCACTCTTGGTAGAGCTAGTTAATTGCTCGTTACATCTCTAATTACTCGTCGCACACTTCGGTGGAGCTAGTTAATTGTTTGTTACTCTGGCTACCTTTAGCGTAATTGCCATCCATACGGCGTCAGATTACACTCATGACAGTCATCAATATATATATCTAAAACCCCATTTCTCTCTCTCTCTCTCTCTGGGTATCAACAAACCCATATTTAGCTGTGATGTTGATTAAAGATATACATATATACACATACAGATAATTTAGGATTTTCAAACTTTGAGATTTTTTTTGCATATATATCTATATATACACGCAAATGATATTGGAGATGATTTAGAGATGATTCTGGATTTGGAAGATAATTTTTGGATATGATTCTGGGTTTGATGTTCATCAATGGTGAAGTGTTTACTTCAGGTGGAGAGGAGAAAATGACCAAAGGCAGACTGTTGATGTAGGGGAATGGGTAGAGGGTAATATTGTCTTTTTACATGTTAATGTGACGTTGTCAGTTTTTACACTTTAATGAATAGTATAGGTGGTACAAGTGCATAATAATAAAGTCAATGGGGTCTAAGTGACTTCGACCTAAGTATAAGGGTGTAAAGACAATCAACTCTAAATTATAATAACTAATGATTTTTTTAATCCCAATTGAAATAGATCAGTTAAACAAACTTTTAGCTAAACAGATGAACGATTATTCCAAAGAGTGTCTCATTAGCCTTTCTTCTCTTTTTTTCTTCTTTAATTTGAGGATCGAAATAACATAAGAGGATACTAAAAGAAAAAGTTGTTCAAATAAGTGAGGCCTTAGTTGATCTAAAAATGAATTATAGCCATATATTATAGGCGTCAATAGAAAGCAGAGGTCTTTTTTTCTTCCAAAAAAATAATAAAAATATAGTTACCAAAAATGTATTTAAAAAATCAAATGGCTTTATCTTAGATCAAGATTACAATATACATAGACATGCATGGCTTGAAAGGCAATATTTTCTCTTGTGTCTCTAAATAAGCGAAGGAAGGTGGTCCAACCATGCATATACTTTAAAATTTCAAGTAGTTCTACAATATTTGACTAATTATTGCGTTGGGCTTATCTTATGACTTTGAGAATTTTGTTAGTGCCCACAGTTTGAGCTTCCCATTGGAATTCTATCATGGTTAGGCTTTGGGGGCATTTGCTAGTAAAATTTTTAGCAAAAAATACTAATTTTTGATTTTTAAATGTTTGGCAAACTACCAACTTTTATTATATTTATGCTCTGTTACAATAATTTCTCAACTTAAAAGTTATAAAAAATTTGTTAAAAATTATTAAAAATTACTAAAGTTATCAAAATTTACTAAAAATGTAAAAAATTGTCAAAAATTTTATCAAATACTAAAAAATTGTAAAAAATGACTAAAAATTATTATTTAATTCACTAAACATACTAAGAATTATGATTAGTAACTTTTAATTAAAAATATTAAAAATTGTACCTCTAAATATTTTGTTTTTTAACATTAGCACAAAGCACTTCGTTGCTAAAACAAAAAGGAAACAAATGTACAATATGCATAAATAGATGTCCCGCATTGGAGAATGTTTGGAAACCTAACAATGGACACGCGAACCAACCTATTAAGCAAAGGGGAATTGGTAGGTGAAGAAAAGATGCAGCTAAAACGATTCTTCACAATTGCCATCTCCTATACACACACAAATATATATATATATATAGAGATATATATATATATATATATAGAGAGAGAGAGAGAGAGAGAGAGAGGAATCACAGGATATCTCTTGGGATTCTCTTTTTCTTGCCATGATGCATTTTCTTTCTAATGTAAAACTTGCGTAGCTCATCCTACAAGCAAGCTTTATTAAAGTTCTATTTTATTTTTTTCCCCATCTCCTACATATTTTTGTCTACCAAAGTTGGAATGCAGCTAGTGTTGTTTTCATTTACAATTCGAGGCTTTTTCTAAAAAACTGATTTTTCTATCGTTTTTTTTTTTTTTTTTAAATCACTAGTTAGGAGTTTTAGCAACTCGAATAGAAAAGATCTTTTCCAAATTGTACCTGTTTGCTTGTCTCCCTGAAGAGCGATTTGAAGAAGCAGGAAGTTGAAGTATTAGAACAAAAGTGGGTTTCATGGACATTTTTCAGCTGACATTCAATTTTCAACATCCATGGAAAATAAGACATATGATTTTTTTTTTTTTTTTGGCATAAAAACAAAAAAGTTTTTCTTGTAATTTTTTTCATCTTATTTGGTATTTTTTATTAAAATTTAAATTTATTCTTAATAAATTTTAAAAAATTTGTTCACATTAATTTTTTTTAAATTACTTTAGAATAGAATAGTTCATATAGAGTTGACAAAAAAACTTGAGTAATGTGAAGAATATAACTAAAAGCTACCAAAAAAATTTATATAAGACTGAAATTAACCAATTTTTTTCATTTGAAGAAGGAAACCAAACGCTGGCGAAAAGCCGAATCTAAAAATTGAACTACAAAATGAAGGAAGGATGTGCAGAGCACTGCAATTGAGCCCAAACAGCAGAGCAATTATCTGCTAAGAAAATGAAGCCCAACCCACTGAATTCAATCAAGCCCAAATTCCAAAGAGGAACGTGTAATGCACGCATTTTGCATCGCGTGGCACGATAGCTCGAAGACGAATGGTAAAATATGAACCTCGATATCCGTTTGGAGAATTTCATATAACAAAATTTTAAATCTATCAAATAAAAAAAAAATTTTTAACTTATTTCTTTTTTCACAACACAAATTACGATTCCGTTTGGAGTGCCAATAAATAAAATAAATCTCTAATAAATTTTATAAATTACTAAGATGCCATTTGGTTTACTTTTGTGTTTTTGTTTTTTGTGTTAAAAATTTTAAAACAAAAAAATAGAAAATGTTTTATTCTTCTTGTTATGAGATTTTTCTTATTTTTTGTTAAAAACTTTCAAAATGACTTTTTATCATTTTTTATTTTATGTGTAAACTCATTTTCAGTTTTCGAAAACAAGTTTTGAAAACACAAGTAACCAAATAAATTTTGAGCTGTTTTCCTTATTTTCAAACGCACAAAATGAAAAATGAGCTCAAAACAGAAAACAGAAAATAAAAACAGAAAACAAAAAATAGAAAAACAAACCAAATGACCCCTAAAATTCTCTATTACACATTTACACATTCTCACCTTTATTGATTTTAAAAAATTTCAATATTTCGCTAGAAAAATAAAAAATTCAGAAGGAGATTAACCTAGTGCATAAATTTTTTTGACAATCATATTGTTCGAGTTGAAAGTTTTCAAATAAGTACGATTATCACTATTTTATACGAATTTTTTTAAATCCGTTAGAACAGATTTGAAAAAATCGTTCTAATGATTTTTGCGCTGTGCATCTTCAAAAAAACTTTGGGAATCCATTAAAATGGATTTGAAAAAGTATTTTAACGGTTTACTACTGTCAAGAGAGAGAGTATGCCTATTGTGTAGAATATTGAGTATTGATTTTTTGAATCCGTTAGAACGGATTTGAAAAAATCATTCTAACGGTTTTAACACTATTCATCTCAAAAAAAATACGGTTTGGCAAAAAAAAACTAAGGTCTCGTTTGATAATGTTTTCGTTTTCTGTTTTTTTATTTATATTTTCAAAATTTTGTAAACTCGCAATAGAAACATGTTTTATAAACATATTTACGTTTTTTTGTTTCAAAAAAAAAATAAAAACATAAACAGAAAAACGTAAATATAAAAATATATGTTTTCACTCTAATTTCTTTTCTATTACCAATATTGTCAATTTTAAAATTATGTATATTTTTGTTACATTACATAAAAATAAATTATTTTATTCAAATATTTTATTAAAATAAGTTATTTTAATAAATAATATAATTAAATTAAATAAATTATATAAATTAATATAAATTATTTTTAATAAATAATAAAACTAAATTAACTGATTTAATTTAATTTAATAATTAATTATTACTAAATTATCTAAAATAAATATCATAATTAATTTATTTAATTTAATAATTAAATTAATTTATATAAAATAATTAATAATTAATAATTAAATTAAATTAATTTTTAATTTAATTTAATTTAATAATTATTATTAAATTATTTTAAATAAATATCATAATTAAATTAACTTATTTATGATTTAATTAATTTCATTTATATAAAATATATTTTATTAAATTATTTTAATAAATAATTTAATTTAATAATTAATCTAATTTAATTATTTATTTAATATGAAATATATTTTATTAAATTATTTTTAATAAATAATATATTTTAATATATTTTATATTTATTAAATTAAATGACTTTAATAAATAATTTACTGTATTAATTTAATTAATTATATTAATTAAATTAAATTAATATAAAATATATTTTATTGAATTTTATTAATTTTTTAAAATTAATAAAATTAAATATTTTCAAAAATAAAAAATTAATAATTATAAACAAAGTTCTATTAATTTTTTAAAACTAGTAAAATTAAATATTTTTTAAAATAAAAAATTAATAATTATAAACAAACTTGTATTTTCAAACGCAGTTTAGTTTTCATTTTAGAAAAAATAAACGCCAACAGAAAAATAACAACAAAAAAATGACAGCGTTGTCAAACGGGCTCTAAATGCTAAAATTAATTCGAAATCACGTTTTATCTTAATTTATCTCATTTTTACCACTCCAAACACTACGTATGTAAAATTTTTATTGATTCTTTTTTTTTTCCAGACCAAATTGTCAATCTCAACCCAGTCGCTTAGTGTCTGAAAGTTGGTAAAAATTAAATAAAAATTGATAAAAATTTAAAATGTATTTGATGAATAAAATTATGATAGTATTTGGAGTGGTAAAAAATAAGAAAATATGTGGTCTAAGTAAGTTTTGGTGTTTGAAGTTTTTTGAAATGAACAGTATAACTTTTGAACTTTTGTGGTAAAAAGTTGGATAAAAAAACTGTGAAAATGATTTTTTTGGTTCCATTCCAATGAATTTATGTTAGAATTTTTTTGAAAATTATTGAACTTTTGAATTTTACATCAGAATATTTGAGAGAAAAACTGTTAGAATGGATTTTTACTTCCATTCTCACGGATTTATATTGGATTTGTTGAAATTTATTAAAAAGTTATTAAAGTTTGTAAAAAAGTTAATGGAATTTGTAAAAAAAATATTAGAGTTTGTAAAAAAATTATTAAGTTTGTAAAAAAAGTATTATAATTGATAAAAATTTGTTAATATATATAAATGTGTATAGAGATTTATAAAGGTTTTATAAAATATAAAATCAATAAAATGTGTTAAAAAATTTTAAAGATTTTTTAAGAAATTTTTGGTTGATTTTTAACCAAGAAAACGCTGCCAACAAAGATTTAGCGAAAGTTTTTTTTTTTTTTTTTTTTTTTAGCAAGTGACCCAAACAGCCTCCAAAAAAAAAATCAAATCGGAGGTCGATTTCTCTCTTCCTCTCTCTATTCCAAGCAACACAGAGTCTCTGAGTCGAAGGCTGTTTTTAAGGCAAGCCCTAATTTGATTGCAGTTGCTTTTACCTAATCCGTATTTTAATCTTCCCCAATTCGTTTACCTTATTTTACTCTTGACTCATTTTTTTTTTCCTTCCATAACTTCGATGTTAATTGCAGAGGCTTCGATTGGAGAACTGGTTCTCTGTTGAGCTTTCAAAGTCCCCAGATGGCTGTAGCTTCTGATCAGGCGACTAGCATCTGCAGTCACTGGTACGAAGGACTATATCGCATTGTAAATTTGTAATTTGATCAGTTTTGAATATAGAAACAGTAGAAAATTGATTTCATCATCAAATTTATGCTCTAGTTATGGATTATCGTTTTTGGTTTAAGGGTTTGAGTTATGTGACGTCATCTGAACGCGTTGATGAGAACCCAAATTCTTTAAAGTGCAGATAGAAACTATCCAGTCATTTAGGCCCTGTCCCATTTGACAGAACTTTCAATTTGTAGTTTTTAATTTTCGTTTTTATTTTTTTAAAAATTAAACATGAGAACTTGTTTGATAAATTATTTTTCTGGTTTCAGTTTTCAAAAAAGTAAAAATTATTTCCAAAATTTTTTAAAATTATAGAAACATAAAAAATATGTTTTATCGAGTTTACATTTTCTTCCACACCTACCATCACCTGTCACAACCACCGACCACCATATTGATCATCACCAACCGACCACCACCACCTCTGCCATCTGTTGCCACTCACCTTTGGCCATTGCCATTGTCACTGGCCACCACCACCTGCAACCACTACCACCATTGACCATCACCTACCTCGAACTACCGCCGGCCAGCCACCACATCTGCTGTCAGCCACCACCCACAGCCCTCCGCCGCTCACCCACCTCCGACCGCACCTCCACCGCCAATCTTCACCCACTACCACTAGCCACTCTCCCAACACTATAACTACCAACCAACAATTGTTGTTACCAAACTTGTTTGAAGCTTTTAATTTTTTTATCTACTATGAAAATGAAGACTATAAAGCAAAAACTGAACACAAAGACTTAAAACTAGCAGTTTTGTCAAAGAGGTCCTTAGTTATTCTTTTTCTATTTAGTTGAAAGTGTTTTTAATGCTAGCATAATAAAAATTTGTGGAAGGTATTAATAAGGTATATGTAGTATTCCCGCATTCTTGTTTACTATACTCTTCAACAGTCGCTTCTTTGTTCCTAGCCAGAGCATAAATGTCCACGAACTCATTGAAGAGACTCAAGCCAAAGCATAGATGTCCGCTAACTTCCTCCATTTTAGCTATTCGCCTGAACTCTCCCCTTCTCAACTGATCCTCTACAAAATAATGACCCATCCTCTCTTTCCTGTCAAATGTTGAAATTTCCTCCCTTACCTTGTTTTGTTTACCTCAAGTAGGCCAAAATGATGCTTTTCTGAGGTCTGCCTTGAGTCTCTTCAATTTCCTCGCAAACATGTAGCTACAGTTACCCTCTTCTGTATAGCTCCTCCGCCACGCTTTTACCAACTTGTCAAACCCCATTGTCTAAAGTCACTTGTTCTCGAATTTAGTAAAATGGGAAGATGATCCAATGTCAATCTACTGAGTAGAGTTTGCAAAGTTCCTAGAAACACCTCCTTCTAACCTGCCGATACAAAGAATCTGTCAATCCTTGATCAGCTCTTAGAATTAGGGCAAGTGTTTTCACCTCTAGCTAAAGGCAAATCCAAGTGGCCTAACTCATCATCCAGATCAGAGAATCAGCACTTAGAGGCTGAAGCACTCATACATCGCAATTTTTCATTCTCAAACCTAACGTAATTAAAATCTCTCCCAATGCACCACAACCCCTCCTATCTGAAACCAATGTTGCAAAGTTCCTCTCAAAAGTCCCCTCTTTCCCCATACGTCAAGGGCCCATAAACCCCAGAAAACTCCCACTTCACACCTACCTCAATGCATTCAAAGAGTCTCGACACCAAATAGCTCTCAACTTCTTCCTCAACCACCGATAGCCCCCTATTGTCCCACGTTAATAAAATGCCTCCTGAGGTGTTCACAACTGACAAATCCGTCCACTTAACCCACCTATACCCCTTAAGTTTCGAACAACCCATTCATCTAACACTTCCATCTTCATTTCTTGCAAATACACAATATCAGGTTTCCATTGGTTCGGTGCTAATTTTATTATCTGCCTATTACTTCCATTGTTTAGACCCCTCATGTTCCAGTTAATAATTTCAAGCTTCATTAATCACTTAAGCACAAAGTAACCCCTCCAGCCTCCTTTATCCTTCCCCTCCTCCTCATAGTTATCCATGCATTGAACTTGAAAAGTGTTGACGAATAATGAAACCTTTTGGTCTCTCTAAAGTCCAATGTAATTGCCGAATCCTTCTTAGTAGTCCTTTCCTGGCATGGACAAAGATGGAGATTTCAATAATCTAACCTAGTTGTCTCTCCACTGTAAGCTTGAATGCTCATCTCAAACGAGAAAAGTTTCAGTCCAATTCTTCTTGGTGGTTGTCAGTACAATCCAATCCCCAAAAAAATAAATAAATAAATAAATAAATAAATAAAAATAGTTTGAAACAATTTTATTTTTAAAGTTTTTTGATTCCATATTTTATTTTATTTACTTAGATGCTTTAAGTAAGCTAATGCATTGAAAATTCTCTCTTAAATGATTCAAAATGAGTCATTATTATCTTTTTCAAAAAAAAAAAAAATGAGTCATTATTATTTATTACGTATAAAGATGAATTGGTTGATGATTAATGAGATCAAATGATGTATGTAATGATATATATAAGATCTAAAAAGTGGAGACAATTGAGAAGTTTTAAAAAATTTTTCCATTACTTGTTAATTCAAAAACTAATTTATTCCTTAACATTCTTGGGGTTGGATTGGACTGACAATCACCGGAAAGGACTAGACTCAAATTTTTCTCTAATCAAACCTCCATAGATCTGCAGATGTAACAGAACAACGGGGCATTTAGCGGGATATCATTTCCGAGGACAACTGCCAGACTTATTTGAATCTACAACAACAATAGCAAGAAGATAAAGTTCTAAGAAGTCTAAATTTGATTAACGAATTGAGTTAACTGAAATATTCTCTAACAATTACAACCTTACATAGAAAAGTAAAGAAATCGTAAACCTAATATGATTCCTAATTAGATTAAGAATCTCTTCTCAACTTATTCTTAAACCTAATTTGTGCTCATTCTTGCAGCTCTTGTGCACATAGTTAGTGTTAATATGATCAGGTTAAAACTACCTAAAAATTTGTATGGATGATTTTCTTTTACTCCATTACATCCTCCTCTCTCTGTGAAATTTCTGTCAGCACCAATTATACACCAAGATATCAAAATTGCTGATACTGACTGAACGTTGTCACAAAAGTTCCTTGTTTTGTGATCCTACGCTTTGGTTGTTTCTTAATATTCATGATTTTACTCATTTTTTAAATGCTTTTAGCTCATTACATTCTACTAAGTTTGGTTAATTCTTGATATTCATGATTTTACCTTTTTTTTTTTTTAATGCTTGTAGCTCATTACATTCTACTTGGTGCTCACTTATTTGACTGGTAGTAAGCTTTTAAGTGGTCTAATCTTGTGATTTTCTGCTGATTGATGCAACTTCTATTTATATGCAGTGACAGAGCTATTCCTTCTTCAAATATTGATCTGCACTATGCTCACTGCTTCCGGAATCTAGAAAGATGTAAAGTTTGTGGTGACATGGTCCCCAAAAAATGTGCTGACGAACATTTTTTAAGCACTCATGCTGCGGTATGTGAGTTTTTCTAAGAAATGATTGTGTAGTAAAGTTATATACTGCATTTCTCAAATAGGTTCGCGTCTTTGTCTTCTTCATTTCTTTTCTTTCTTCCTTTTGAGGTGCACCGTGTAGACACACTGGTGGGAATGTGTTCTTCCAACTAATTTAGCAAGTTATTTTTGTAGAACTATATTACATGGTCAATAGTAATTGTTTCCTTCTCGGAGTTTGCACTATTAGGCTCCGTTTGGCATCGGTAGCCATTAGCTTGGCTAATGGCTACTTCAACAGTGCTTGGTCAAATTTACCTTCTTACATTTTAACCTTCTTTTAAACTTTCAAGGTAAAAATGTCAAATTAATAAAAACAAGTTAGCCACCTCAAAAAAAGCCACCTTTTTTTTCCTTCCCAAACACAAATTTAGCTAGCTAGTAGCTAGCTAAATTTGTTCCCAAACCAAGCCTTAGCATTGAGAAGGTTGACAATCTTTATCACATTGCAATTTTATTGAGTTGTGTCATGAATATTGGAAACTGGATGACATATTGAACAATCTGTCATATATGGGAAGATCTTATTTGTTGAAATTGCCAAATGCCAATTATTCTGGAACAATTTAACATGAGACAAAATCATCATCTCATCAAGGATTTGGTAAAAATCCAAAACCTAGTTCATGGAGTCGGATTAAACTGACTTGTGTGAATGCAGCGTGGTTCCTTATCAACTGTGCGTGGAAACTTTGGCTGTAACATTATTATTATTTTTTTTTCTTTTACCCTAATTTTTAATTCTCAATCCCTACGCTATGAAACCTAGCTCATGCTGTGTTAACTAGTCTCATAATTTTTTGTGGCTGGTTCCTCTAAAAGACTTAATGTGAACGAGTATAATTTCTTGAGTTACTTCCCTTTCTCTAAATGCTCATTTGCGATTGTGATCTTTCTATTATTAAAAAAAAAAAGCTTCAGTTTCAGGACTGGTTGTGGAAATCATTTCTGCAGGCCTTTGCTTATTACTAGTTTACTAACTTGATTTAAGATATATCTCTATCATTCATATTTTCTCCGTTCCCTGAATACTGAATACAGTTTTTGTTCCTGATAGTTCCATAGCCGAAGTTTATTTGTAATTCTGATTTTTGGCTTTTCTAGTTTTGTATTTGTTTTCAAATTCTCAACTTCCACCAATTTGATCTTTGTACCCGCTCAATATGCTCAGTTCCTCTTGTTATGATTCCCTCTCTCTATATATATAGCTTTTTGTTGTTTTAGTTTTGTAGTCCTCTTCTAATTTGCATTACAAAGCTAGTGGATACTATTGGAATATCTAGACTGCACTGCTCATTCAACTTTCTCCTCATTTTTCTATGCCTGGCCTGTATCCTACAAATTACAAGCCATCATATTTTTCCTTATTGCCTCAACCGATGCCTTATATAGCTTATTGTTCACCAAAGATTTCCTGCATGTATCCTTATCAAGCATGCCAACTACTTACACATGATTAAGGAGGATGGATTTATTAAGTAGTAGATATTAGTTTCCTTTTTTGTGGAAACACACACCACATCAAGTCTTCCTTTTCTCTCATAATGGGACAAAAATAGACCTTTTACTGTGACATACCATTTAATTAAATTTTATTCAAGTATACCCTTGTATAGAAATCGAATAAATAAGATTATATGCAAAACATGATGTACTGAATGTTCGGGATGCATCCATGTATTTATTCCCAACTTTTTGGCTGAATTCTGGAAAAATTTCCATCAGGATTTGAAGTTCAGCAAAGTTCAAGATTTGGACATACACCACCAGCTGATTGACCAGAGGAGCCTCGGTTTTTATGTGCCTTCTTGTTGTTGTAGGCTTCTAGCACCTTTTGAAGGGTGCACAAGCAAGGCTCCAAAATGAGCCAAACCTAATTGAGAATGAGACTGCACTATTCGGGCTCAACTGATTCATAGAAATGGTTCACCTAAAAATTCAATAAATTTTAATGCAATTTTTAGAATGAAAAACACACTATAATTATATGTAAATATAAAATATTTAACTAATATATTTTAGATGTATATTATTTAATTTTATATATAAATATTAAACGAGCTTTAGCCCCTATCGAGTGATGCTAGACATTGTTGAGACTTGCTCATTTACTAAATGAGCCTAATTTTTCTATTCAAACTCGAATCATTTATCAAATGAACAATCTGAGCCTGAGCCATTTCATGAATGGCTCAGTTCATTTACTGCCCTAGCTGCAAGTTACACGTCAAAGTCAAAACCTTTAATCAAATTCAGAATGAAAGATTTAGTTTCTCCATTCATTTCAAATTTACTCTCTTATTAACAGGCTTATAAAAAATAGAACTTGACGTGACAGTATTTTCTGAACAAGAAGCAACTATGGTGGAAATAAGAAACCAATTCCTTATCAAATCCAAGTGGACACCTGTTTCTGCAAAGTTTTGCACATTATTGTAATGCCTGTTGACTGATACATTTACTTAGTTACATTTTTAACTTGTCAATAAATAAGAAGTGAGGAGATTTTCCCATTATTTTTCTGATGAGCCTGACAAGAGATTTCTTTTATTTCTTTTTAATTGATCTGCAGTTGAGTAACATTTTTCGGTGAAGTTGAATGAGTCTGTGGGAAATGTTATTATCTGCAATTTATTGATTCTGTCTTGAGTGTTTAAGACTCAGTTTTCTTCTTTACTGTCTTGAACTTTTGCTTTGGTTGAATATCTTGAGTCAAAAATTTTCCTTGATGGATCTTTGTAGAAGATAATCAAAAAAGGTTGGGGCATAAAGCCACTTTTCCTGGTATCGTGTGTTGCTATACCAACAATATAATTCTTGCATTAATGGCATACTTGTTAAAACAGATAACAATAGTGTGCGTTTGTGGCTACTACTTTTGAGCAGGTGTCCTGTTCACTTTGTAGTGAGACAATGGAACGAGAGGTTTTAGCTGTGCACAAAGGTGAAAATTGTCCCCAGAGAATTGTGACATGCGTGTACTGCGAATTCCCTTTGCCTGCGATTGATCTACTTGAACATCAGGTAGTAACTCTTAGTTATTTACAATAGGAATATATACTTCGGGGTATCTAATGTTCAAGTTTGTAATTTCAGGAAATATGTGGGAACCGGACGGAATTTTGTCATCTGTGCCGCAGATATATTAGACTGCGTGAAAGAAATGACCATGAGACTAGTTGCAACAGTCTCTCAGAAAATATTGCTGAATCTTCCAGGTAAAAGAACTCTTTATTGTGATTATACATTTCGTCCACTCATCCTTGCTAATAATAGGTGAAGACGAATTCCAATGTAAACTAAACAAGCAGCTTTCCTAACATCCTGCAGTTTTGGCAGACCAAGCATCCTTTGCATTACTGTAGCTTACATGTAATGTTGCTTGGCTTTTATTGAGTAGGAAAGGTTATGTTTTTGGGTTGTGTGAGTTCTACCTTCAACAACACTCATAGCAACCTCATAACTTTCCGCGTGCACAGAGTTCACACCATCCTCCTTTTACCATTTAAAATTTTTATTTAACCATAGCAACAGAGTATTTGGTAATTAAGAAGCAACACTCTCATGAAACAAGTGTGGCAGAAATCAGAATACCAAAATAGATGTGTGGTAATATAAGGAAAGATAGAATAATAAATGAATATATCTGAAAGAAAGTTGATGTAAAAATGGTACAAGGAAAGTTTAGAGAATGTTACTAAAGATGGGTTGGTCATGACTAACATAGATTTAGAGATGTACCAATAAAGAAGAGTGATTAGATTAAAGTAGAAATTTTATAAAAGGTTAATAAGTAAACCTAAGATTATAGACTAAAATTGTACATAAAGACCTAACATCAAATAACTTCGCTTAAAACATCACCCGTGACATGGAGGAAAAAGATTCATATGATAGACCTCAACTAGTTTAGGACTAAAGTTTTGTTGAATTGAGTTGAGTATTTAACCATGGCTGCAGAATATTTGGTTTCATTTTTTTGATAAGTCAGAATAATTTGGTTTCTTGCCAAGATTTATATAATTTATTTTTGAAATTTATGAGTACTCTAGCTTTTACTTTCTAAAACTGAGTGCTGTTTATTTGGAATATTTGAAGAGGCTTGAGGTCAGCTGAAAGAGAGAATAGCGCTCGAAGAAGGCAGCCATATGAATTCTCACGGAGACACCTCTTTTTCGCCATTGCAGTAGCGGGTATCGGTGTTCTGTTGGGTTCACTTTTCTTGCCAAGGAAAACGGAGGACGCCCAAGTGCATTAGCTGCGGCGGGGAACGCATTGGCTCTTCTTATGTATATGTGCTCTATTTGCTTGTTTATCTTCTGGGATTTGTTAGCATCTGAAGACATACTGCTGTGACTATTTTGAGCTGCTGGTATGCTAATTGCATGTGTTACTTGTTGAAACAGGTTGTGAATAACAGATCGTTGTTTATAATGAGCTCCTCCATTTATTTTCGGCAAATATGGTTTCTGTGAAATTCTGTTTTTGTGCATAGAGACGATGACAGATTTAACTGTCAATTGTCAAGCCTGCCTATTGTTTTGGACAACATTGCATGTGTAATTCACTGTTTTCCTTTTTGTCAAGTGGAAGCCGGAGGGTGCGATACCATTGACGGATTCAGGATGTTTGCGGTGCCAAATTTGACTAAAATTTTTTAATTTTTTCAACGCTTTTTTTCACACTAAAAATCTCCTTTGATAACTTTTACCAATCTTTTTTAATTATTTTCTATTTTTATCGACTTCTTTTAATTTTTTTAATTATTTTACACTTTGCAAGGAGTACCCCAAGCGTTCAACAATTTTTTTGGGGGCGACTCAAATCAATTTGATGGGAAGCGACGGCAGCTATTGTGTAATAAGTTCATACCGGTGAATGCTACGACCCCATTTGGAAGCACAATTTTGTGCAAAAATCAATTAAAAGGTACAGAATTGGTATTTAGTAAAATATTAACTTTTGTTACTTTTACGTTCTGTTACAGTAATTTACTCCACTCATAAGTTATCATAATTTTTACAAAACACATAAAAATTATCAAAAATTATTAAAAATTATTAGAAATTGTTTAAAATTGTTAGAAGTTACTAAAAGTTTTACTAAACACTCAAAAATTGTTAAAAGTTGTTAAAATTTGTTAAAAATTATTACTTACTTTATCAAATACATCAAAAATTACAACTAGCAACTTTTGATAAAAAAATAATAAAAGTTATGCCTTCAAACACCTCCTATATCAAACACAAAAGTAAAGATACAAAGATGCAGTTGATGTGTTTTCTTAATATATATTTCTTTTTATAAAATATCATTTTATGTTTAATATGATAGAACACAAAAAATTATTTTTCACGATTGTGAGTTGATTTAGTAACGATGGCGTGAATGCAGCCCGGTTATATGCATATATATATATTTTGGTTCAATAAATTGATTGGTTTGATGATGATCTTCCTTCCCTGGCTCATCCACTGCGCGAAGTTCTTGTGATCTATAATTCTCAACTTATGATGGCTAAAAGTTAAATTTAATACGTTTGAAAAGTAGTCTAAAAAGTTAGAAGAAACTTCACTTTAAAATTCTAGTTTAAACAGCTAATAACAAATTTGTCCTCGCTGCCAAATTTTGTAGTTAAAAAACTTGTAAGTATTGGTAATTTTTATTGTAATGGATTGTTTAAAACTCTTTGTCATCCATTTGCGTCTTACCATGTCTAAATGATAAAATACCATATATTTCCAAAACATTAATTGCTTTTTTGACAATGCACACTAAATATATATAGGATGTTGTGATTTATATACTTAGTTAACTTTCGTTAATAAAGTCACGTCCAAACAAAAGAGAAAAATATGAAAATAAATAAATAAATTTTTGAATTGAAATTTTTTTTTAATGACGAAAAATTTTAAATAAATGCATTTTTTTTTGGCACCTTAATTATACTAAGTTTCAATTATATAAACCTAGCAAAAGTTTTTTTTTTTTTTGGTAACCGAGGATGCCCAAGGTAACTTGCGTTCAGCTCTCAACTAATTTCTATAGTCTTAAAGTTAACGATAAGATAAAATTTCTAATAATCCTAAGGAGACTCAAACTAGTAATCACTAGGGAGCAAATCCAATATCTAATCAATTGAATTAATTATTACGACTGCTAGTAAAAGTTATTACATTCAAAAATTCGATTTTTTTAATTTTTTTAAGAAAAATAGTCTATTTATAAAAGTTAGCAAAGCATGACTTAAAAAGTTTTAGTTTAAACAAAATAACAACGACAATTTTGTCTTCTAGCCTACTTTTTGTATATATTTAGAGCTTTTCAGCTTTTATAATTTTCAGTGCAATAACTGAGTTACGTTTCTTGCTTCTACGATAGTTCAGAAAACTAGGAAATCTAATCTTTTGCATTAATTACAACTTAAAACAAAATCTTGAGGGATTCATATTTTTCTATTTCTTACTTGTGTGTAAAATCTTTCTCCCGGCCGGTTTTCGGTAAGATTGGAAATGCCCACATTCTTGCACTCACTGCAATATTAAAAGCTTCTCGTGTTCGTGTTATATAAGCACTTGCATACATATTTAAATTATGTTTTAACTATTTAAATCTTTTCGAGCAAATATTATTTAAAAAAAAAATTAGAGATTGACTATTATTCAGATATACATGAAACACAGTTATATACATTTGAATTAAAAAAAAATTAAAATCTAATAATAAACGTCATGATGTGTGATAATATCTGTTTAGAGTGTCAAATTTTAACACATAAAATATAAAAAAAATAAATTTTGAATTGCTGAATGTTTGGTGTGTTTATTGAAAAATTAGAAAAAGTTAATAAAAGTTGAAAATTTTTGAAAAAAAAAAGGTAAAAATTGAAAATAATAAAAAATTAATAAAAATTGAATAAAGTTTAAAAAGATTGAAACTTTTTGTGTGGCAAAGTTAAAAAACATAAAAAAAAAAAAAATTTAATCAAATTCGACACTTCAAACGTACACATAATAATCTTTAAAAATTTATTTGATAAGTACGTATTTATCTATTTAGCGAGTTATTTTCCAATTCTTGTTTTAGTAATGACTCTTTAATTTTTTGGCGGACTTAATTTACAATGCGAATCTTGCAAGCCATTTATAATTCCACCAAACAGTGGTGACGCATAAGCAAAGAGATTACAGCAAATGTCAAAAGCCGCCAAAGATATATATATTCTTTACCTCTATTTAAAGGAACGCCAGCCTTATAAGCACTATAAATACCCTTTAACTCATTCACTTTCTTCAAGGTTTCAGAGAGGTAAGTAATTAATACTTTTAGTGTTATATATATATACATATATATATATATGTGTGTATATAATATTATCGGCTTGTTAGTGTCTGGATTGAGACTACTACTACTCTCGCGCAGGAAAGGCTTTTCGGATCAATGTCACCTCGGGGCGTTCAACTGCAGATTCAAGATCACCATGTAAAGAAAATTTCTTCATTTATAACTTAATTGTTTTGTTGCACTCTAATCCCTCCAGTGATTTGAGTACTAGTGCACTAAGTTTTGCATCTTAGAATTAAACACCTTGAAACTTAAAATTGGACCATTCATTTATTTTTTATTTTATTTTATTTTCTTTTTCAGTGACTTCATTGAGCAGTATACACAAGCACATATTGCCCAAAAAGTTCCAACGAATTATATCATTTTTGAATTCTTTTTAAATTTAAACAACAAAACTAATTTTGTTATTACTGTAAATAATTTAATAATGCTCGTGATCTTTTTAACGCCTATTTTTAGTGGTCACACATGTATTCTGCTCCTAATGGATAGTGGCTATTAGTGGGTTTGCTAGGTGATTAAAAGGGCGCGCAAGTAGGATCTGTTTGGAGTAAGAATTTAGTGAAAGGTAAAAAAAAAAACAAAAATATAAACTCTTAAACGCATATTTTTATTTAAATAATTTCAAATATATAATAAAATTAAAAGCATTCAGTACTGTGTTAATTTTTTAGTTTAATTATTTTTAATTTTTCAAAACACATGACTTTTCACTTTCATTTTTCATCACAACTCAAACAAACAAGAAAATTAAAGAATTTTTGAATTCTATTATTTTTCCTTTCTCTTGACAAAACTTTAATCCAAATACAACCTTAAAAAATTTCGAGAAAGACACTGATTGGCGTTCTTGCTTAATAACTCACAAAGTATACTTAGGTCTTGTTTGACGTAAGAAAAAATAAAATAAATTGAGATAAAATGTAGTTTGGAGTTAATTTTGGCGCTCTTTTTTTTTTTGAAAAGTAGCAAACCGTGGAAACGAATTTAGAAAACCGTTCCCATGGATTCAAAAAAGTTCATAAAAAATAGCGACAATGGTACTCATTTGAAAGTTTTCGACATGAAAAATATGATTGTATAAAAAATTTACATATTCGGTTAACCTACTTTCAAATTTTTTTTATTTTTTTAACAAAATATTAAAATATTTTGAAATTAGTGATGACTAAAAAATTAAAGATAAAGAGATTTATAGAGTTTTATAAAATTTATTAGTATGCTAAATGGGGCTTAAGGTGTATTTTTTGTACTCGCGCACAGGTATAGAGAAAAAGAAATAGAGTTAATACAAACCAGGAAGTGAATTTTATTTTTTATTTTTTTCTCAGGTGGTGATCGATAATGGCATTCTCCAGGTCACGTTATCTAATCCGGGTGGAATAGTTACCGGGATACGATACAATGGTATTGACAATTTGCTTGAGGTCCTCAATGAAGAAAGCAATAGAGGGTAATATAAACAACTGTTGCAATTCTTATTTAACTTCTTCTTCTAAATTTGTTGTAATGTTGTTAGTGGTAAACTGATAGGCCGGCGTACCTAACCCGGAGTAGTTGTTACTGGCATGGAAGACGTGTGCTGATGATCGAGTTCCATGGATAGAAGGGAAGTGAAGTTGGGGGTCCCAGAAACAGTTAGAAATGCTTTTGCTGAAGTTGCTGTCGAGTTGTCTTTGTAATAGGCTTATTAGCAGGAGATAAAGTAGCTAGCCACTAGGAGTTCTGGTAGCATTTTTTTCCTAGGAGTAGTTGTCTGTCATTCCATTAATAGGCCCAACAGAGCTTAGGCTGCGTTTGGGAAGTATCTTCCCTTCTCGTTTTCCAACTACTTAACTTTTTATCTTTTTTTAAAATAATCAAATTTATTTTTTTATATTTTTAATTTTCTTTTAAATCATGAAGAATGAAAATATTAAATTAACAAAAAAATTAAAAAAAACAATTACCAAAAAATTATTTTTTTTTTCAAATAAAAAAATTAACTTTTTAGTAAGTGGTTAACTTTTTCTTCTAAACTCAATCTTAATATATAGTTTTGGAATGAATGGATAGATGCCTAGAATTCTAAATGAATTGTAAGTTATACATATATATATATATATATAATGAATGTATTACTTTTTTATGCTTCATGCCCTAGAGGTTTAAAGATTAATATATCTCACTTAATTTCCAAATAGGTGATGATATAAAAAACAATAACTGTTTTCTTGTGAAATATACAGCTACTGGGATGTTGTCTGGAATTCACTAGATGGCTCAGGAAAGACGGGAGGATTTGAAGTGTATGCCCTCTCTCTCTCTCTCTCTCTCTCTCTCTCTCTCTCTCTCTGTGTATATATGTGCGCGCGCGCGCGTGTGTGTGTGAGAGAGAGAGACTTACTGCTTAGTGATTGTACAGGATAA
Source organism: Vitellaria paradoxa (assembly GCA_019916065.1). Taxonomy (NCBI): domain Eukaryota; kingdom Viridiplantae; phylum Streptophyta; class Magnoliopsida; order Ericales; family Sapotaceae; genus Vitellaria; species Vitellaria paradoxa. The sequence continues at coordinate 10,820,632 of CM034233.1, forward strand.
AGGGAACCAATTTTAAGGTGATAGTGGAAACTGAGGAACAGGTAGAGGTTTCATTCTCAAGGCCATGGGATCCCTCCCTGGCGGGCAAGCTTGTTCCTCTTAACATAGACAAAAGGTCCTTTCTTTCTTAAATCATTTTGCACGCTTACAAAAGAGATTATTATTATTGTTTTGCTATTTATATATATATATATATATATGTAACTATTGACGATGATGACCATGATCACAATGATTTTTTTAGGTTTATAGTGCTTCGTGGTTCCTCGGGCTTCTACTCGTATGCCATTTACGAACACCTAGGTTCCCCAGAATGGCCTGCTTTCAGCCTTGGAGAGACCAGGATTGCATTCAAGCTTCGAAAAGACAAGTAAATAATTAAAAAAAAAAAAAACAGATTTCCACCTCCATTTTACTATTATTTGGGAGTCAGTGATCCATATAAAAGATTTGTTTCATTAATCATGTAGCATAATCCATCAACACTAAAAAGTAAACATATTTGATTTTTTTTCGAATAATCTCAACATATGAATCGAAGAATTAAGTTGAGATTTAAATAAATATATATATATATAATAATATAACGTAAGTAGTTTTGAACTGGACTATACAGGTTTCGATACATGGCCGTGGCAGACAACCGGAGAAGGTTCATGCCCTTGCCAGATGACCGGTTACCTGGAAGAGGCCAAGCCCTGGCCTACCCTGAGGCGGTCAAACTTGTCAATCCCGTGGAGCCTGAATTCAAAGGAGAGGTACGTAATTTACACAGTACAAACTAAGTAATTCTCATGTATGAAATTAAAATGTCCCCAAATGTAGTTGTGACTATCGCTCGCAGCATCACAGTCGTTTATTCATGTGATTTCTATTACAGATTCTAACAAATTAACGGATGTAATGCCACAACTGCATCACCCCCTGCTGTGCTACCAAATTTTGTATGAAGTTACTTTATTCTATTCTATGTTTTCTATTCTATGTTTTGTAGGTCGACGACAAGTACCAGTACTCCTGCGAGAACAAGGATCTCCGAGTCCATGGGTGGATTTGCATGGACCCTGGAGTCGGGTTCTGGCAGATTACACCCAGTGATGAGTTTCGGACGGGCGGGCCCCTCAAACAAAATCTTAGCTCTCATGTGGGTCCCACTTGCCTGGCCGTAAGTATTTGCTCAACTTCAAGCCTGTCCCCTTAACTTGTAAAAGAAAAGGCCATTTTCCTTATAATTTAGCTACACTGCTATAAGTTACAAAATATATACATACAGAAACAGAGGAATACTGGATGAATGGGGTAAAAATGGCTTAGAACTAATAAAAGTACAGTAATTATAATAAATTTTAATAGAGGATAGACAATTACTTATATTTTAAAATTTTTAACTATAAAATATAAAGTATCTACAACAATTACAACTGTGTATAGAATATCAAGACTCTCTGTGGTTTCCACATGACATTGTTTTGGTGTATATATATGTAGAATATTAATTTTTTAGAATAAAATGTCACAAAGAGGAACTCTAACTAAATTTAAAACAATGCAATTAATAGATGTTTCTCAGTTCTCACTACGCCGGGGAAGATTTAGTACCAAAATTCGGACAAGGAGAGGCATGGAAGAAAGTTTTTGGTCCAATTTTTATCTACCTTAATTCTGTGATGGATGGAGATGACCCTCTCACCCTTTGGGAGGACGCAAAAAATCAGGTTTAACTCTGAACTCATTTTTTAAACTAGATTACGATATTATTGGAGTGACAATCTTATTAGATAATTAAATTCATAATTCGTATTTATATGTATTTATACTCAAAAATTATAAAATTAAAGAAACATATTAAATATTTAATTTATTTCAAAATTGTATTAATTTTAAATCATCTTATTCGAATCGTATCGTGATCATATTTTCTTCAGTAATTTTATATTTATATCGTGTCTAAATTAAATTGCCACACCTATCTTATAAAAACCAATATATTCTTATAAATTCTATTATTATTATTATTATTATTTTCCAGATGGCGGTCGAAGTACAGTGCTGGCCCTATACTTTTCCAGCGTCGGAGGATTTTCCATCGTCGGATCAACGGGGCAGTGTTAGTGGAAGATTACTAGTACGTGACAGGTAATTAATTAATTGCTTAATTAGGATTTCACTGGAATTTTGCCTGATTATGAGTATGTTTGGGGCGATAAAAATGAAATAAAATAAAATAAATTATGAATTCATAAATTGTGCGATAAGATAAAAAAATAATTTTTAAAGATTTTTAAAAATTTTCTAAGATTTTCAAAGATTTACAGTAAATCAAACAAAGCCATTATATGTTTCAAAGTTTTGAATTTTTTATTAATTTTTTTCCTAATTTTCTCATTAAAATATAAAATTTCAGGTATATTAGCAATGACTACGTATCAGCAAATGGTGCCTATGTGGGGTTGGCTCCTCCTGGAGAAGCTGGATCTTGGCAGAGAGAATGCAAGGTGAATAATGGGACTATTATAGTTCGACAATATATGTTTATATATATTTTCCTTCGGGTTCATTTGGTTGGGGAAAAAGTTGTAATAGAGACGAGTATGGAAAAAATTTTAATATATCTTGTCTACTATACTTTTTTTTTTTTTACATAAAAAAAAAAAAAAAGGAGAGAAGGCAATCTGACAATTTTTTGTATTTGAATTTTTTTTTGTTTACTTTCCGTTAAAAAATAAAAAAAGAATATAGTTGTTTTCTTATATTTTTTTCTTTTGAAGAATGATTTCAATGAAAATTTGACTTGTTATTTTGTCATTTGTGTTTACAATAAAGGGCAAGAGAGAGAGAGAGAGAGAGAGAGAGAGAGAGAGAGAGAGAGAGAGAGAGAAAAGTGGACTTTTGGACCGGTGTTTTTATTTGAAGACCTGAAAATTTAAATTCCGAACACATATATATGAACTTTTTACTTTAGATACTAATGTTTCTACACTAATGCATATATTGAGAGTTCAAATCAGTATCACATCCAAACAGATGCCAGACAGTAATAATTGTGTGATTTGAATCAGGATTACCAATTCTGGACGGAGGCTGATGAAGCTGGCTATTTCTCCATTTACAATATTCGCACGGGCGACTATAATCTTTATGCATGGGTTCATGGGTTCATTGGAGATTATCGAAACGACGTTGTTATTACCATAACTCCAGGTTCTGTTTTCTTTCTTGTTTCATTTACATTTTGTTTTCCTTCCTTTTTCTCTTTCATTTTTTCCTACCCTTCTCTCAAACCAAACAAAGAGTTGAGAGACGCACACAGAAAGCCGACGCATGAAAATTACAGGTTCTGAAATTGACTTGGGTGATCTTGTTTTCGAGCCTCCAAGAGATGGGCCTACGCTTTGGGAAATTGGTATTCCCGATCGCTCTGCTGCCGAATTTTATGTACCCGATCCTAATCCAAACTATATCAACAAACTTTTCATCGACCATCCTGGCAGGTAGTGTGTTAATTTAATCTTCAAGAGTCAAATTTTTCTTAGATACACAAGTTATGATGCGTCACGGTGGTGGAATAAGTGGGGCTCATAGTGAGACCTTTGCAAGTGTAAACAGAAGTTAATATTTACTCCAATATTTTAATCTCAAGTCTGGTTTTATTTTAATTATTATATTTGAAATTTAAAATATATTCAGTTAATATTACTTAATTTATAAATTAAATTTTTACTATTTATTTTATAATTTTTTCATAATTTGCATAATCAAAAATAACTAAGTAAAGTTTAAATACCCAAATTACCAAAAAAAAAAAAAAAGTTTAAATACCCAACCAATGACTTAACAAATAAATTACCAAAAAAAAAAAAAAACTTAACAAATAATAAAGTATTTATTATTTAAGTTTGCCTCTTGTATATATATCTAATATTGTTGTAATATTTTTTAATTGTTACAACAATTAAATAATATAATTATATTTTTGTATTCATGCCATGACTCAACTGACATATCGGCCTCAAAAATTTTCCTATGCCCAACCCAGACATATTAAAACCAAACATAAATCTTAAAAATACGTGATTTATAGAATCATGTATCCTCCTGTAAACGGTTGTAACGCAACTATTTGCTAATAACAAGAATTGTAAATGAAGTAAGCTGAGCTTAACCAAACTGAGTATTATGGTGTTTAATCTTAATTATTAAGATTTTTTTACAAATTTAAACTTAAGCCAAACTTTTATCATGTTTGAAATTTTGTGTACTAGCCTAGTTATTGTTAATCCATAGTAAGCTTAAGTTTTGCTTGTTTACAACAAACGAACCTGTTCATGAGTTTTTCTCGGGCCTAGTTATGAGATTTTATCAAACTCATTCATAATATTCTTTTATTGAGTTTGCTCATATACTTGTTAATGAACAAATTTAACAAACAAGTTATATTTCTAACTTAGTAAACAAATTTTAAATTAATGTATTTAATTTTTTATTTTTTAACATTTTCGTGCAAATAGTAAAAATGTGCTTTCACAACAAACTTGTTAAAAAATATTTGAATAAGAATATTTACTAGTTATAAATGAACTATTTAATCGTAAATATGTAAAAAAGTCTTTTCACAAATGATAAACTATCTTGATGCAAGCCTTATCGAGATACAATTACTCTAGTTTGAGCTAACTTGTTTATTTATCAAGTTTGAAAAATATGTTCAAATTTGTTAACTTAGCTTATTGAATGACTATTAAAGAACTCATTTGTAAATAACTTGTCGAATGCTTAATTTGTTTGCAATCTTACTAACAACCTTCATCTTACATATATAATTACTAATAGAGTATGAACATTATGGTATATATTTCGATATCCTATATCAGTTTTACATAGTTAATTTAAAATATCAAAATATCTAATCCAGAATATTATCTTCTTCTATTTCTATTTGTAGGTTTAGACAGTATGGATTATGGGAAAGATATGCGGAATTATATCCTGATGGAGATTTAGTTTACACTGTTGGAGTTAATGACTATGCAAAAGACTGGTTCTTTGCACAAGTCACCAGGTGCTACCTATTCTGATGAAAATTAATTGAATTATAGAAAAAAAAAAATTATACGTGTTTTTTGGATAAGGGATATGTAATGGATTTTCACTACAATACCTTGTAATGCTTATGTTAATCATAATATTGATTAAAATTAATTAATTAATTTTGATTAAAATGTCACTACTGCAGGAGAAAAAATGACAATACATATCAAGGAACCACTTGGCAAATCAAGTTTAAACTTGATAATGTAGATCAGAGTGGATCCTACAAATTAAGAGTGGCAATAGCATCTGCAACTGTAGCCGAACTGCAGGTAATTAATTACTTATACACACACACCGGAATCATAGCCAAAGGAGTTCATTTGGAATAGGGAAATTCTTCTATTTATATATATATATATTTTAGAATGAGGTGGCTTTGTAATGAGAATGGATCTTAATTAGGCTTAGTGTAATGAATAAAAAATATTTATATATATATATATATATATATCTTGTTTGATATTTTTCATTGAAAATAGTTTCATATAGGAGAACTCGCGTAGTCGTGTGAAAAATTATTGATTTTTTTTATTTTTAAACATTTTTTATTATTTTGTTTTCTAAGATGTGGCTATTTTTGTCTGAAATCTAACAAAAAAATTAAATTTTTTTTAACAAAACAAAAAAACATATAAAGGGAAAATGTTGTCAGAAAATAGCTGGCTACTACTTGATTGAGCAAATTAAACTTAATTTAGTGAGCCTGTTCACTTAGAACGATTGACGCACAGAGTTACATTATTACGATTTTTGTTTTTTTGTTTTTTTTTTAAAGTAAAGAATTCAAGTTTCATTAATGCGTTATGCTTTTGGACATGCATAAATTCAAGTAAGACTAATTAAGAAGAACTATTCTTCTTTCAATTATAGGTTCGCGTGAATAATCCAAACACAAGTCGTCCTCTGTTTTCAAGTGGACTAATCGGAAAGGACAATGCGGTTGCAAGGCATGGAATTCACGGACTTTACTGGCTGTTCAACGTGGAAATACCAAGAGCTCTCCTCGTGCAAGGAGACAATACAATTTTCTTCACACAACCCAGAAATCAGACCCCTTGGCAAAATCTCATGTACGACTATATTCGACTTGAGGGCCCCCCGTCTAATACCCCCAACAAGACAGTTTGAGTTCATTTTTTTTTTTCTGTCACACACACAAATATTATATATATATAATAGGTGGATTGCACGTACAATATTGCTTATACACGTTATTCTATAACATGCCAATATATATTTTGTATTCTCTACGTAGGAAAAAAAAAATATTACCTCTGTATTATTTCTACTTACGTTAACAGATATTTCTATTAAGTTGTTTGGAAGTAACAATATTATACTACAAGAAAAATGATATATAGTAATAGATAATTTTTTGTAATCCACGAAGGACTATCACTATATATTATTTTTACTAATGATTAAAAAATCGTCATTATAAGACTCATTCATACTAACAGAAAAAATTGATTCTGGCTATTAGTTCACATAATAATGAATAATCTGGTTAGTACAAGAAATCTCATCAAATTGTTACGTACTTTTCAAATAGTGTGGCACAAAATTTTCATTATTTTTTATGTTATATTTTTTAAATTTATCAACTGTATTAAACGATAAATTATTGTTTTCAAAAATAATAAATAAATAAATAATTCTAACCGATTATATATAATTTCGAGGGTATTTGCGCGAAAAATGAATTTGATTTTTTTAAATGCTATTTTAACATCTGATTTTTTTATAAAATATATATTTAATATATGTTATAATTTCTTACCATACGCATAGCACAAATTCATTGTTAGTAAATATCCCAATTCAACGGAAAATGTTATTTAATTACAAATACTACAATTCCATATGTGAAATTAAAATAATAACAAATAGACAACAACTCACGAGGTATAAAGACCTAAGACAATGTTTGTTTGACGAATAAAATTAGGAGATTGGATAAGTAATCTACTATTTTTTATCAAGTTGACTTTAATCTTATATTTAGTATGCAGTATTACAATTTTAGATTAGATTTTATATCTTCAAAATGGGAGATAAGTAATACTATGGGGAGTATGATATTACTTATACCCCACTCCTGAATTTGTTTCTCGCCAAAATCTAAAAGTTCAAAATTATTTCCTATCACATCTCATGTCGAATTATATCTTTTATCCCATTTTTTATCTGATAAACCAAACACTAGAAAAATAATTTCACATGAAAAATTAATCCCATATTATATCTAATTGCACATATTATCTCATAAAATAAAAAGAAAAAAAAAAGGAAAAGAAAGAAAACTTCCACACCACTTGATATGTTTTTTTTTTTTAAGTTTATTTTTTGACAATAAAAAATAAAATTAAATTCATTAAATATATTTTTTGTTAATTTTTAAAAATTTATAAATATAAATAATAAATAATAAATTTAAACATTATAAAAAAATTAATATTTTTGGTAATTTTTACGTTTTTGGTATTTGTCTGTCAGCTTAAAAGTTGTTAAAATTTTATTTAAGTATTTAACAAAAATTAAAAGTTATTAAAAATTTTTTAAAATTTCTTCGATTTCATACTAAGGGCTCATTTGGAGTAAAAAAAATTTTTCAAAAAACTCTATAAATCTCTAACAACTCCTCTACATCTAATTTTTCCGCTATCACTAATTTTAAAAAATTTTAATATTTCGCTAAAAAAACAAAAAAAATCAAAAAATAGGTTAACCGAATGTGTAATTTTTTTATACAATCACATTCTTCGTGTCGAAAGCTTTCAAATGAGTACCATTGTCATTATTTTTTAAAATTTTTTTTGAATCCATGAGAACGAATTTGGAAAATCGTTCCCACGATTTGCGATTTTTCAGAAAAAACGGCGCCAAAATTAACTCTAAATCACATTTTATCTCAATTTATCTTATTTTTTCTTATTCCAAACGAGCCCTAAACAACAAAAAAATTACTAAAAATTTTAAATTTTATAAAACACGCAGAAAAATTCAATTATTAAAAATTATTAAAAGTTTTACTCTTTCGGTGCAACAAAACTCACACTATCTCCTCACCAAGGCGGGGAAAATTATTCAACGCTTTGCAATTAAGCTGGAAGATAGAAGGTATCCCGACGGTTTTAGCAATATTTGGATAAATTTCCACAAATGGATTTAAAGAAAAGTAAGAGGTGTTAGGGTCCAAAAAATTTTATCATGCTTTTATTGAGGGAGACCCAAACAATGTCTTAATCACTCGCAGCTTTCATGCATGATCAATTGACCTGTGATCTAAGGATGCCTGAAAATTAAATAAAAAGACTCTACTTCTAGAAATGTTTTGATTACGTGATCCCAAAAAATTAAATATCTTTATTTGAAAAAAAAGTATTTTATAATTAAAACTCATCTTAATAAGTAATTTGTTTTAAATCATGGTCCCGATTTAGTCCTTCTATATATATATATATATATATATATATGTAGTTGCTATCCTTAAAAATATAGAAATATAATTTAACATATAAATAGTTAAATTTAAATTAAATTTAAACTAACTAATATTAAAAACTACAAAAATAATTTGTAAAAATAAAAATCGCTAATCAAAATAGAATAAGATATTCAAACAGTGTTTAGTAAAAGTATAAAACTTTATTATTTATTACAAACAACATCACTTTTTTTAAAATATTAATTTAAAATATTATGTTCTCATATAAAGTGAATGAAAAGACAACAAAAATAAAGAGAAAAAAAAAGATAACCATGACCATTAAATAAATTCAATGGTTGAAAATATATTAAAGTTAAATTATGAATCCTCTTGTTAAAATAGGTATATATAGAGAAAGAGATGAATCGATGATTATATGATATATATATTATTTGAAAGTGAAAGGATGAGCAGGATTCAATGCTACATAAATTTTTAGTTGAAGGCGGAATCTTTTGAAAGATGAAGACAAGTAGCTACAATCAGTATGCCACCATTTCTCACGGGAGATAGAATAATCAACCATTCAAATTAAATAAGTGAATGCTACTTAACACCTGCCACTGATGCTTCTCCCTTCTTCTTTCTTTTTTTTTTCTTTAAGAAAATATAGTTGTACGAAAAAAAAATTACTTAAATTTATGTTGAAACATATGAAAATAATATAAATATAATAAAAAATATCTATATATATTTTTAAAGCGCTAAACTCATAAAAATATCATCATTCCCATAAAATTTTCTATTACATTTTTTTTTTTTATGCGGAGTGGTCGGAAAAGTTGAACTATCAAAGCTAACTCAACCTCAAGGTAGTGGCAGACCCAAGATTTATGACACTAGAGTCAAGCCATCAAATATTTACGACGCAACAAAACAAGAGAGGGAGAGAGGGGGAGAGAGAAAGCGGGGCTAAAAAGTGTGATTGAAAAGTTAGAAAGATAGTCAAATACGTATTAGATGAAAAATGACATATTTTGTAATTTAGTCGAAGTAATGGGCCAAAATGTTTGGGACATATTCCTTAGGATAAATTCAAAAAATACCCCCAAAAGTATACTACTCTATATAGAAATTTATAGGTGAGTGAGTCAGTAGACCCTCTTGCCAATAGGTGAGATTACTCGTGGCATTTTCTTCCTTTATTTGATTTTATTTTAATCTAGTACATCGTGAGTAAAAAAAATGGATTTAATGAACTGTTAATTAGGTATATTTATTAATTTGAGTCTCATGGTATATAAGAAATTACAAAAAAAATATATATGCAGGTATGTATCCACATATATGTAATTTTTTTTGGGGGAGGGGGGGATAGAATAAGAACAATTTATGTAATTAGTAGAGTTAGTCGACTCAAATTCAAAACCTTGACTATAGGTGCATGGGATAATTTTCTTTTCAATTGAACTAACACCTCTTCTCGAAAAAAAATAAAATAAAAATAAATAAAAGGCCTAATTTCTTACTCTAAAATTTGATGGGCAGAGCTTTTACACGACAATCGTGCAAGTATAAAACTATACCAGATTCACCACAAGTGGTGTCCAAGAAAAGACAGAGAGAGTGTTTAGTACGCTGAACAAAATGGTGCTTTTGTCCCCCTTCCAAGCCAAGTCAATGGTGCTTGCTTTACTAGTAATCGCAAGCCTTCAAGGCTCTGGTCTCCCTCTCCAGATTGAAGAGAAATGTAGAAGGTAATTAATTTCTCGACTTTCCTTCTCCGAATCATCTTGGTCTTTTAATTTACATGATTGATGAGTTGATCCCAAAGCATTACATACTTATATATATATACACACACACACACTTTCAGGGGAGGGTCGTCGAACTCAAATTTCACTGAAGAAGTTCCAGGAAACCGTCGTGGCATGGCTTCAACGTCTGGGGTGAAGTTGCACATTCAAGATGAACAAGTAATCCGATACTACATATATAAATCCTTAATTCCAATATTTTTCTTCGTCTTGCGTTCGAATCAGTTCTTGTTTATTATATTTTAACTCTTTTTTAATCCAAATTAATCTTATTCTTTTAAACCTTTTTACATATACTTGCACCATTCGTTCAAAAGATATCCACAATGGAAGATTGTATGTGCGCGGGGACAAAATAACTCTTCCGCGTGTAATCTTTACGTTCACAACTTTCTCTTTCAATAACCTTCCATCACATAAAATGAATAAGAAGTGGATCAGGAATGGTTCCTGACCAAAAGGCCTATGAAACTCTAGTCTTTAGAAATTCAGAGAATATTTAAAACAAAAAAAAAAAAAGAGTTCAACAATAGTGAGTGTATCTTCTTTAGTAACTTTCTTGAAGTATATATAGGTTAGGAAAAAAAAAAAGAATCGGTGATATTAAAGATTTAACAGTAATATTTTATTAATCTCATTAATTTATCGATTTTTTCAGTAATTACAGTGACAGTTTACTTTATATTTAATATGTATGAAATGTGACATATTCAAGAAGAATAACTGTCACATTATATTATCACTGACATAATAATAAATTAAAAAAGTTATAATAACGAACTAGTCAATCTATAATATAACATTGTAGTTAGAAATAATTCAGAATTTAAATCTTCTATTTTGGAGCCAAATCATTGAGGTTAGGAATAATTTTGTGCTCGAGACCAATCATTGAGGTCGGCGCATATGCTCAGGGTAATTGCCACGTGTTTAGTTTATTCTTTTTGTACTAACATTATGTTTAAGATAAAAATAAATAAATATAAGAAGATGAAGTTTTAAGAAGTTTCTGCTTCATGTTTCACCTAGCTCTTCGTGTACTGAATATAATTAAAATATCAACATTCCCAAACAGATACTCCCAAATGCATATCGAATGCTTCCAAGATGTATCTACATAATTTAAAATTAGTCTTCAACATAGGTTACCTGCCCACAGGAATTATTCTCTGGTTGGAGTGAAATACAGTGACAGAATTTGCACAAGAGACAAAAACTTTTCTAAAGATTGACTTGCAAGCAAGGAGGCCTCGCTTTCCCAAGCCGAAAGCCGAAAATAAATGACTGCAACCAATTAAAATGGCACAGCTGAAACCAATATATATATATATATATATTCACTTGCTTTACCAAGACTTCACGGGTGAGCACAAGACATATTAATATTAATGATAATTTTCGTTTTTCGTTTCTCGAGGGTTAAAAGTCTTGGTACTTTTGTTCATGAACTTGGGTTTGGACCCCAAGCCATGTTGATGAATAAATTATTTATAGAAAAAGGTTACGCGTCCCCCCCCCCCCCCCCAAAACACAACTAAAAAAGAAAAAACAAAAAGGAAAGAGTTAGATTCCAAAGTTTCGAAAGTTGATTTGAGGCTTTAAATTTGTGATTGTCAAATTTTTGTTTTTATTTTTTGGTATTTTTTAATTTTATATGACTCATTTTCACTAAAAATTATTTTTTTTAGGCATTATAATTTTAGACGCATTAATTACATTCGTAAAAAAAATAATAAAATAAAATAAAAAATTCAGGTCAATTTGAGTAAAAATTAGAAAATAAAAAAAAACATATGTTTCGTTGCTTTTTTTTACCTAAATGAATAACAACGTTTGAATTTTATACCTAAAAATTACGACTTTTAAAAAAAGTTAAATTTTGATAAAAAAAATCATATGAGATGAACAGAAGCAACAAAGCACTAAAAGTTAGTTTTTTTTTTTGTAACCAAACCAAACCTAAATGTATCGGAAAAAAAAAATAAAAGTCAGCTGATAAGAGTTTAAAACAGATTAACGAAGTATTTCATATAATCTTCAATTTAAAATGCCATCAATATATCTCGTATATCAACGTACCAACTGGCTACTGGTATTCCTCAAATTTCATCTGGTGTATCAATATATCTAAACTAGATGATTTAAGAGTGATATTGTAGGACTAAATTTTCTTGTCATAGAAGTAGTTAATCAAATTCACGAGCTTGGAAATGATATCATTGCTTGAATAATGCGTACGAGAGTTGAAATTCGGTTCATCGTTTGGTCATTGATGTTTTTTTTTTTTTTTTTTTTGGTAATTTTGGTCATTGATGTTGACTTGTTTAATTAATGAAACGTTTGTCAAAATGGCAGGTGGTGGTGGACAATGGGCTACTCGAACTCACGTTAACAAAGCCAGGAGGGGCTCTGATTGGCATAAAGTATAACGGAATCGAAAATTTGCTGGAGCGTCACAATCTGGAACTAAATGGAGGGTACGTTCGGGCTTCGCCTTTAGATAATTCGAAATTATTTGATCCGTGTAGGTTTTTTACGTGTATTTTATATCAGGGTATTTAAAATTATGAAAATTAATATAAATTTTTAAAAATTATAATCTCGTAATTTGTATACTAAATAAAAAAATTTTAATTTTATGAAAATTTATAAGAATTTTTAGAGTTTTGAAAAATTCAAAATAGTCGTAATTATTATTTAATTACGTCTATAATCATTAAATATTTTATTAATGGTATTAAACAATATATCTGAAATTTAAGAGATTGAAATAATTAATAAAAAAATAAATTTATTAATAAATACCTCTTGTGTTAATTTTTTTTGCTTTTCCACTCAATTAAACAGATAGGAGTTAATTAAATGTCTCAATAGGTGAGTCATTCAAGTCCAGTATTGTTTGTTTCTATTTATTTATAAATGCAATACAACGCACCTACCAAGCTTGCTGGTGGCGTGCTTTTGGTGAAAGCAACCAACGAATAAAATCTAGTTAACAACTATCCTCTCAACACTCATATATTCTGGTGGAACACATGTGCAGGTTCTGGGATCTTAATTGGGCTGAACCAGGAAATGTAGGAACGAGAGGCAAATTTGACACGTATGACTCTCTCTCTCTCTCTCTCTCTCTCTCTCTCATTATGTGGGCGCAATTAAGTGAAGTAATTAGATGATTTTAATAAAAATATTAAATGCACTTTGATTTGACTTTTTATTCTCAATCCCCCCATATCATGAACAGTATCTTCTTTTTAGTGTAAAAAGTTAAAAATAAAATGTATTTGTTGTTACATTTCTTTAATAGAGAAAATATGATAGATAGTAGGTGTATAGTTTAATTTATATATTTAAATATTATTTTAAAAAGTGAAAATGTTTCACCAACTTAAAGTGCGTTTGGAGTGCTAAGAAACTCCATAAAACTTCAACAATATCTATAATTTACTAAAATTCTCTGTCACACTTTTATTTTTCCTATCTTTACTAATTTCAAAAAATTTCGATATTTCACTAAAAAAATAAAAAATTCTTAACAAGATTAATCAAGTTCATAATTTTTTTTTCATAATCATATTCTCTACGTCAAAAACTTTCAAATGAGTACCATTGTCAGTAATTTATCTCTATTTTTTTAAATTCGTTAAAATAGATTTGAATAAACTGTTCAACGGTTTACCGATGTAGAATCCGTTAGAACGGATTTAGAAGGCCGTTCTAACGGTTTTTGCATTGTTCAGAGGGAGAAAAAATATTTTTTTAAATCCGTTAGAACGGATTTGGGAAACCGTTATAATAATTTTGGTATTATTTATCTCTAAAAAATGCTATTTGGAAAGACACACTAAACGTCATTCTTTACTCTAAATCACTTTTTTTTTATCACTCCAACCACTACCTTAATTTTAAATTCAAAATCTGTGTTGACTTTTATATTAGGGTAAGTCTATTTATACTCCATAAATATATGATAGTATGAATTTATTCAATTTTGTACGAAAATTTATAGAAAAATGCTAAATATATACAATTACGAGTGTACAATTCTCACCAACCGGTGCTTTGTGTGAGCCCATACGTAACAACCGTTAAGAATGCACAATTACACAATGACAGGTCTACCTAACGTTGGACAAAACTTTTACCTAACAGCAAGGTTAATGACTCTGCAGGCTCAATGGGACAAGCTTTAAGGTCATTGTGGAAAATGAAGAACAAGTAGAGCTCTCATTTGTGAGGAAGTGGGACATCTCGCTCGAGGGACAGCACTCTCCTTTAAATATAGACAAAAGGTTTTTGCTTTAATCCTTCTCGTATATTTAGTGCTTTTTGTTCTATTCGTGGAAATTAAAATATATATATATATATATTAATATATGATGATGGTGATTAATTAATTTTTCTTTCTTTACTAGGTTTATAGTGTTTCGTGGTTCCTCAGGCTTCTATTCCTACGCCATTTACGAGCACAAAGAAGACATGCCATCTTTAATCCTCTACGAAGCCAGAATTGCTTTCATGCTTAGCATAGAGAAGTACCCAAAATTTTCCATCTTCTGCTATATATATATATATAATACTATGAGATAAAACACTTCATCTGATGAATTACAAGTACGAAAAATCCATTAGAAAGCTTACAATTAGAATTTATCTGTAAAATGATTCACGAGGTGGCGTTTGGTTTAAAAAAAAAAAAAAAAAATTGGTGCCAATGTGATAGTGACAAAATTTAATTAAAAAAAGGACTAAAATTAAAAATTTTTTAGTATTGTTTTAAAATTCAAACACCAACTTACAAAAACAAATAAAAGGTTATATGATAAAAGAACAAGCGTAAAGTGATATATTATATATGAGATCTTTTTTTTTTTTTAAACATAGGTTCAGGTACATGGCTATAGCAGATAATCGGCGCAGACTCATGCCCTTGCCAGAGGACCGTGTACCTCCCAGGGGTGAACCGCTGGCCTACCCAGAAGCAGTCCGACTTGTTCACCCTGTTGAGCCCGAATTTAATGGAGAGGTACTTCATGGAATGTTTGGTTGATAAAAATTTAACTAAAAAGTACAGTAAAAATGTAAATTTTTAATTTAAATGTGATATGTGATAAAATTTAATTAGAATAAAGTATAAAAAATTATTAAAAATTAGTGAATTTTGATTAATTTTGACTAACTAAACACCCCGCAGTCTCCTTAATTTCCACTTTCCTTTATAATTCTTTTCTCTTTCATTAGTCATATTTTTCCTCCAATCTTTTCATCACAAACCATATTTACATTGTAGGTTTACTCAAAAAAAAATAAATAAAACTTGTTTTTGTACTTTTTTTTTTTTTGGAAAAAACAAAAGGCCTTTTTTGGTTTCTTTATCTTTCTTTTTGTAGTTAAAAAGAAAATAAAAGAAAAAAAAGGTTATTTTGAGAATGTTATTCTGCCTAAAAGAAAATATATATATATATATATATTATCAAAATTATATAATTATAAATAAAGTAGTATTATTCTATCAGAAAATTTTGTTTAAAAAAAAAAGAAGTCTAGTTAATATAAAGAAGCACTAGCAACTTTTTTTGACAAAAATTAATCGGGTAAAAGAAACATTTTTTTTCTTATAAATAAAACGAATTTTTATTATCTCTTTATTCTGAAGTGACAGATATCTATGAATACTTTATTCTTATACTTTATACAAAAAAATGTCTCTGAATACATTGTTTTTAAAATTATTTAAATTAATTTTTAAAAAAATTTAAAAAAAAAATCAAACAAACAAACGTTACTGCATACACATATGGCAATTTTTATACATGCCCGTGACCAATGATTGCGCCGATCTTCTCATATACAGGTAGATGACAAGTACCAGTACTCTTCCGAGAACAAAGACAATGGCGTTCACGGGTGGATATGCTTCGACCCGCCAGTTGGGTTCTGGCAAATATGTCCCAGCAATGAGTTCAGGACTGGGGGGCCCACCAAACAGGACCTTACCTCCCATGTGAATCCAACCACCCTTGCTGTATGTCATCCCTGAATTTCAATGCATTTATTGATGCCTCTCTTCGTTTCAATGATATGGACTGCTTGGTGACCAAACCATGTATAGATGTTTGTAAGCGCCCATTATGGAGGAATGGATCTGGCG
The DNA here is from genome assembly GCA_019916065.1 of Vitellaria paradoxa. Lineage (NCBI taxonomy): Eukaryota > Viridiplantae > Streptophyta > Magnoliopsida > Ericales > Sapotaceae > Vitellaria > Vitellaria paradoxa. The sequence continues at coordinate 10,837,121 of CM034233.1, forward strand.
ATCAATTTCGGGTCGGGTGAGCCATGGAAGAAAGTTTTCGGACCGGTCTTCATCTATCTTAATTCTGTTTCAGATGGAAACGAAGCGCTTTCACTTTGGGACGATGCCAAAGAGCAGGTCTGGCATTTAAAACTTCCTGAGTTTTAATTTTCAAGGGTGTTTAATTTAACAAAAAAATATTAAAAAATTTTATTTTTTATTAATATCTTTCAATTTTTTCTAATTAAACTTCGTTACAAATTATTTTTATATTAACTTTTTATTAAATATTTTTTTCTTTATTTACTATCCAAACACCACCCTAATGAAAACATACGACGTCATTGGAAGTGGTCATAATTAAATTGAGTTATTAACGAATTGCCCTAACTCAGTTTGGAAAAAACTAAGTTTGAGCTTGATTAGTGGAACGAGATTGATCATAGAAATACTCAATTTGAAAATTTGTGAGCTAACTTAACGACGTAGTATATATATTCACGCACTTGAATTAAATTCAATTGAGTGAAATTTAAGCCAAACTAAAGGAGCATTTGGGGTACTAAAAAACTTTGAAAAATACTTAAAATTTTTAAATACATTTTGGACTTTTCCGTATTTCATAAAATTTCTATAAATTTATACATATATATGTATCTCAACAAATTTTTACAAACTCCAATAACATTTCACAAACCTAATAACATTTCTATCAATCTCAAAAAATTTTCAACAACTCTCAATAAATTCTGACATAAAACCATTTCGACGGATCTAAAAAATTGTTCGGACGGTTTCTTTCTGCAAAAAAAACTGACATAAAAATAAAAAAGTTTTATCATTCATCTCTAAAAAACATGATTTTTGTGGTTGTACGTAAAACATTAAAAAATTACTCAAAGCACATTTTTTTTTTGTTACTTTTCTGTCATTTTTCGACACTCTAAACGCATCCTAAGTGATACAATAAAGTTTTTCATTAAAATTTCCAAATGTTACAGAAGAATTAATTCGGAAGAAGTGCAAGCCGTAACCTCTTGCAATTAAAAAGACCTAAGAATCAGACTCGGATTTCAATGAAAATATAAGGATCCTAGATGTAACATATAGATATGGATCATATCTATACACTGATTTTGGTATGCAGATGAAGGCCGAAGTCCAAAACTGGCCATATAGTTTCCCACAATCGGAGGACTATCCGAAGTCTGGTCAAAGGGGTACTGTCACTGGTAGATTGCTAGTCCAAGATGGGTATGTTCAAACTCAAAATGCCTGCATTGTCTTGGTTTGTCAATTGACCAAAAATAAAAAATTTAAAATAAAAATTAAATTAAATCTACTCACAGTTTCAGCACCCATTGAGCCTCTAGATGTCTCATTTTATTCTCTTATTTTTTAAAAAAAAAAATTATTTATTTTTGCCTTATAGAGATCAGACGTGTATAATTGAGCTTTGATTTAGGTATATCAGTGACCAACCTCTACCTGCAAAGGGCGCTTCTGTGGGGTTGGCCCCACTGGGAGAACCTGGATCATGGCAGAAAGAAACCAAGGTGGCGTATGGTTAACTCTGTTCAAGTACTCATTTTTCTTGCTTAACATACATCTTTGGGGACGAAGTGATTGAAAAATATTATGTTTTTCCTACTAATTAAAATAACCTATCAAAATTATACATCTCACGTAAAGTTCTTACCAGGGATATCAATTTTGGACGACAGCAAACGAAGAAGGCCATTTTAGTATTAAGAACATACGCCAAGGCAGTTATAATCTTTTTGCTTTCGTGCCGGGTTTTATCGGAGATTACCGTTACGATCCTCCCATTGAAATAACATCAGGTTTTCAGCTATCGATTCAAATTCTCTTACCCTCGGTTTGTTTCAGCTTGAGTTTGTTTTAATATAAAATTATTTTTTTTAAAAATATTTACATTTAAAATAAATGGAGAAAAATGATTTTTTAATTATTTTACTCGTACTTAAAAAAAAATTAAAACATTTTGCGTTTAAATCTTAAAAGATGAGGTAAAATAGTTTTTAGTACAATGGGTGTATTTGGAGTTGTATAAAAGTCTATAAAGTAAAATAAAATTATAAAAGTAAATGTCTCGTAATTCGTGTAGTAAGTGAAAAATTAAATTTTACTGTCTCATAATTTATTTTTGTAGAGATTTGTAAGATTTTATTTTATTTTGTTTAACTCCAAACAGTGCCGATGTTTTACTTGAAACAGGTGGAATTTTAGTTCCAAAATTTCCTCTGCGAGGCTACGCGTCTAATTAATATTGTCCTTTTGTATATAATTATATATATATATATATATATGCAAAGCAGGTCGTAAAATAGAAATGGAGGATCTGGTATATAACCCTCCGAGATATGGCCCAACGTTGTGGGAAATAGGCATCCCTGATCGTTCTGCTGCGGAGTTCTTCATTCCTGATCCTAATCCAAAATACATAAACAAGCTCTACGTTAATCACCCTGATAGGTTAGCTCTCTCTTTTTTTTAAGGTTTAAAATTTCATTTGGAGTAAATTAAATTTTACCAGGGGAGCTTTACTCGAAATATTACATTATTAAATTTTTTTATAGCAATTAAGGGCATAAAACTTTCATTAGTTATAATATCCCTCTCAGTGAATTATTTGCTTTTAAATTTTATATTAGCTAAACAATTAACAGTAATAGTAAAAATAACAAAAAAAAAATTACTGGAGGAACAATACTAAAGGAATAAAAAGTTTGTGACTATTAATTGTTACAAAATGAATAAATAAATAAAATCATGTAATGAAGTTTTACTTTAATATTTTTTCTAACAGGTTTAGGCAATATGGGCTGTGGGAAAGGTATGCAGATTTGTATCCTGATGAAGATTTAGTTTACTCTGTCGGGGTTAGTGATTATAGAAAAGATTGGTTCTTTGCTCAAGTTACCAGGTACAAACATTTCGTATTTTTATTTTTTTTCTTATTTTCTATTATTATAATTATCCACTTATATGCTTGATTTAGGGTTAAAAAATAATAATAATAACAAGAGAAGAGAAATGATTATAATTTTTTTTATTTATTTGATAGTTAGAGAGAATAAATAATGATTTTTTTCTCTTCAATTGTAAATTGGGGAAAAAATATTATTATTTTACCCTTACAACAAACATAATATTTTTTTTCTTATTTAATAGGCAAATATAGTGTTATCCAACTTTCATTAATTCATTTTTATTTTTTCTTCAATTCCGTCCAACTTTAAGTTATTGGAGATATTGAGGTTAAGTTTGGGAAGAAAAAGTTAATTCGCTATTAAAAACTAAGGGTTCATTTGGTTTGTTTTTTAATTTTCTATTTTTTGTTTTCTGTTTTTATTTTCTATTTTCTGTTTTGAACTCATTTTCTATTTTACGCTTTTAAAAATAAGGAAAAAGTTCAAAACGTATTTGGTCATTTGTGTTTTCAAAATTTATTTTAGAAAATAGAAAATAGGTTTACACATAAAATAAAAAATAATAAAAAAGTCATTTTAAGCATTTTTAATCAAAATAAAAAAATTTCAAAATATTGAAAACAAAGCATTTTTTGTTTTTTTATTTTGAGATTTTTAAAATATAAAATGAAAACAGAAAACAAAAAATAAAAAAATAAACCAAATGTCACCTAATTTTGTGTGTTTGAAAAGGGAAAAAAAACTAACCAGCTTTTTAACTTTTTTATTAATTTGATAATTTTTGCCCTTTAAAGTTTAAAATAAGTTTAAAATATAAAATAATAAATTCAGCCATTTTAAAAAATTTTAAAGTGCTAATAGCTAGTAACTTATTTTTCTAAGCGTATTATGAGATTTTAGGACTTTTTTTTTTTTTTCTCTTCTCGTAAAACTCGCAAACAAAGTAAGTAATGCCACATTGTTTCTTTTATTCTTTGTTTCGTTTTTATTTCATCTCACCCTCCGGGATTAAAAATTCATTGCAACGGCCGGTTTTGTACTTTTACTTATTTTGGTTACATGAAAATTCCATAAACTAACTAAAAATGTTGAACGTTTCTACTTTAGGAAAATTGGGGACAATGCATACGAAGCAACAACATGGCAAATCAAGTTCGAACTCGAAAATGTGCATCGCACGGGTGTAGCATACAAGCTGCGGGTGGCACTTGCGTCGGCAAACCAAGCTCTGTTGGAGGTACGAAATTTTTAAAGAGGTCGTCTTTGGTAGGCTATATAGGGTTCATTTGAAACAAGGGATAATTCAAAAAAGTTTTAAAAAATTTTTAAAAAACTCTAAAAATCTTCTACTCTAAAAACCATTCTAATATGCATTTTTGAGCATTTGTTTAAATGAATTTTGAAATTTTTAGGTAATGTATTCCGACACAGTTACAAAAAAAAAAAATTTAAGAAACTCCAAAAATTTATAACTTTCAGCAATAAAATTTTCGTCATCTATTATTTTTACACAATTTTTAATAATTATTTTGTCAAATCAAATACCAATACTTATATCCTGTTTGGCACACCAAAATTAACAAAAATTCACCAATTTTAATAAATTTTTTTGTATTTTCTTCTAATTAAATTTTATTACATATCACTTTTACATCAAATCTTTGTACTTTTATTATACTTTTTGTCTAATTTTTTTTCAACCAAACAAAACCTCAAAAAACTTTAAAAATTACTTTACGCTTGAAATACTCAAAAAACACTCTAAAGGTTACAGTTTAAATTTTTTTAACAAAATTTGGAGGTCCAAATGAGCTCACAATGGGTCGGGATTTGGATTGGCTACTGAAATTCTCAATGATCCGAATTTTTTCTTAAAGCTTTCACCCAACGGGAGAGTATCTGTTTCATGGAAAACAGGTTAATAGGTTAATCATGTGTTGAGGTGACAGATTACCTGTTAATTCTTTTTTAACTTTAATACGATTATTTAAATTTTAATCAATTAATGGATTGGTTTTAAAAAGTTAATTTGAAATATTTTTTAACTTTTTTATGTAAATTTTAACAAGTAAGTTGCTTAACCACACGTGATCCCGTAGAGAATTTTTTTAAAATAACTCGAGTCTGATATTTGATCTCATGACCCGGCTTGTTAATTGTTTGGTCAAATCAACTATTACCGAATCATTTGTATATATATATTTTTTAGCAATTAAATCATTTGTATATTACAAATCCATGCACAATTTCACATGTATATCTACGGCAGCTTTTGATTTACTAATTTTTTTAAAAAAATTTTGAAAATTTTTAAAATTTTTTAAAAGTTATTTACTTTATATCTCATTGCACGAGTTATAAATTCATGACTTATCTTACTTTTTATCACTCCAATCACACCTATGAAATCACATTTGTTTATTTTTGCGAATTTATATATAAGGTGTGTTTTGATTGGTAAAAAATGAGATAAAATAAGATAAAGTAAAATAAATAGTAGGTTTGTTATTTGTGAAGTGAGATAAAAAGTAAAAAATTTTTAAAAATTTTCAACAAAATTTAGTATATCAGATGCACTCGTAGACTCACTAAATAAATAACTACGAGCACAAGCAAATATCAGACTTATTTCATTCATCCTTCATAAAATTAACGAGTAATGAATTATTCATAATTAATATAATAATTAATGTGGGTATTTTTTATTTTTACATACAAGGTTCGAATTAATGATCCAAAGTCAATTCCGCCCCAATTTTCAAGCGAAGTGATCGGGTACGACAATGCAATTGCAAGACATGGCATTCACGGCCTCTATTACTTATTCAATGTGGACATTCCCGGCGCTCAACTCCGCAAAGGTGAAAATACCATATTCTTGAAACAAGCCATCAACACTGGCGCTTTCCACGGAATTATGTATGACTACATTCGATTGGAAGCTCCTCCAATTAATTCTTAATTATCATGAATGATGTATAACAATTAATGTTTTTAACATTTTTACTTTTTTAATATTATATTATTAATAAATGGTTAGAGGTTTAATTTGCTTCTTACTCTCTCAAAAGTTAGTCTCGATTCTAGTTTTACATAATTTATGTTAATCTAAACTCTCGCAATATTTGTGTTAGAGTTAGAATTTCATCCCCACCAAAAAAAAAAAAAAGGAAATATATTTTACACCCAATTTTTCTTTAATTTCTTTATTTTAATTATAACAGTCAATTCCAGCTATCAAAATTAAATTATAAAAATTTCCTTCTAATTTCATTATTCCCTATTTTTAATTTTCATAACAAACAAACAAAAATGGTACACTTGAGTAAAGAAATTTTCAAAAAAAAAAAAAACTTTGGGTCTTGTTTGGTGGTACCAAAAGTTACCAATTGTTATTAATTTTAACTCATTTTTGTATTTTTTTTCCAATTAAATTTCTGTACACATCATCTTTATGTTACATCTTTCTACTTTTATTATACTTTTTGATTAAATTTTTGTCAACCAAACACTCTCTTCAAAAGAAAATTTATTTTAATGAACTGAGATTCTGCGTATAAGAACATTTATTGCACCATAGCTACACCAAAAATAAAAATTCTTTCATTTGAGATTTTAAATTTATTAAAATGTAATTTTTAATATAAAAATTCACCGTTTAAGAATTTTCCCATATAAATATGCTAATCCCCTTTTTTTTTTTTTTACCATCAAAGCAAATAAATAAATAAATCCAAAGCTAGCATAAATAGCCATTCATTTAAATTCAGCATCAAGTAATTCATTACAGACTTACAGTGGTAAATGAGTATGTAGTTGCATCGCAGATTCCCACAAGGAAAAGAAAAGGAAAGAAATCTATGCATAATTAGTTAGATTTATCAAGTCGCTTTTTGGCATCCTCTGCAGAGTCAGTTGCTTCAACTTGCATCTTGGCAGCCTGAATATCAGCTTCAGTTGCTTCCTTCTCGTTTCTTGCAGTCAATTTCTTGGCCTATTTTCATTCATTAGCTCAACCATTATCACCCAAAAAATTATGTATGAAAATTTTCTTTAAATAAATAAAATCATTTTATATTTTAAATCTATAAATATAAACGAGCTTAGAAATCTACTAAAATGTATTTATAATAAAAAAAATCATATCCTCAACTTATTTTAAAAGAAAAATACACAAGATATCTATAATTACTATTTATGTGCGTTTTGTTTACTAAAAATTGTTAAAAATTTTTAAAAATTATTCACTTTTTATCTCATTACACAAATTATAAACTTACAAATTATTTCAATTTATCTTACTTTATTTTACTTATTGTTACTCCAAACACATCTATATATATATATATAATAAAGAGGCAAAAATATATATATATACCTGACCAACCATAATAGCTTTGACATAATAAAAACATTCTCGCACTGAAGTAGTGAAAGAGAGGCAACCTCTCTTCATAGGGGAGATAGCTGACTCCTCTCTCCGCTTCCCACTGGCGGCGGTGAGGACCGGAGCTCTTCCATCGGAGAATCGGTGAGAGGAGATAGGACGTGAAAAATGGAATATATTTTGCTGGAATTGGAAGAAAAGCGATCGGGGGTGTTGGCCACGTCATTACGTTGCTTACCATTTTGCTGGTACGTGTCAGCTCTTCAGCTACCAACGTCGGATTGGTCTTCTGATTTACATGGCCTGGCTATGTTTTTATGGGCCTACTTCTGAGCTAGGACCTGATTCGGCCAGCTGTGTGGTCAGGCCTATTAATTTGCGCCCAAATGATAAGGCCTCTATTTTTCAATTTTGTATGAAAATAAAGCATGAATTAAAAAGAAAAAAGTTTATTTCTCTTGTTAAATTGCAATATATATATATATATATTTATTTATTTATCTCTCAAAATAGAGAAAACAAACCATTTTACCTCCCAAAAAAAAAAATTAAAATGTTAACTAAATGTATGTATGTGTATATATACACCTGCTATTATAAAAGAAACACCAAACTATGTCAATTTAGAACATGAATTTATGAAGGGGAAAAAAAAATGAAGGAAAAATAAAATTTATAATTTATACATCCACAAAATCAGTGGAGGGAAAGGAAAATGATAAGAACATTAATGCCATGTTTGGAATATGAATTTGCAGAAGAAAATAAAGAGTAAAGAAAAATTACATAGATGCAAAATAAAGTGAAAAAGTTAAATTTATATTAATTTTTTTATTGAGTTAAAAAATATCAAAACGAATAGATATTTATCAATAAAATTTAAATTTTACTTGATTAAGTATATAAAAATTCACAAATTATAAAATTTATTTTCCTTAATTTTTTCTTTCCCTCCACGAATCTATGTTTCAAACGTAGCATAAGGCTATATTTGTATGCACTACAATATAGTTCTATAGAAAAGTATTGACTTAACAAAATTCTAATAATACTGAAATAAAAAAAATTAAAGAAAATATCATAAAAGAGAAAAAAAAATTACAAAAAATGACAAATTTACAACAAAATAAAGAAAAAAAATCTCATGATACAATAAAATAAGGAAAAAATATTGTAGAATTAATCTTAAATAAATGAAAGTACTAGTCGAAAATATTATTTAAGAAACAATAAAAATCAAAATTATTTATCTTAAATTTTTTTTCTGTACATATATCCTTTACCTGCATCATTATTTTTATTGGTTACTCTGTGCTTTAGATTTATTTTGGAAAAATTATTGCTTGGCTGGTTACAAGATGATGCATCGACTTTGTTGGTGTTTTGCTGACATCTAAATTCGAAGCACCTCGAGCAGAGGGTGGAGCCAAAATTTTTACAGAGGGGACAGCGAACACCTAAAAAAATAACAATCGAGTTACTTTTTAGATTAAGAACAAGAAAAAAAATGATTTTATTTTTAGAAAAATAATAAATTATTTTTGAATATTAATCAGTGAATATACTTATCACGATTAATAATTTAAGCACCTGAAATTTATTAGAGATATCTCTCTTTACAAAAAATGAAATATAATTATTATTAAATTTTATTATCTATAGAATTTATTATGTTATATGATAAATTTACTGATAGTATGAACAAAAATATGCAATAGTGTATTGAAAGGATACACTTTATTTCACAAAAAATGTCAAGTTTAATTGTTGTAAACTTCTTTTATATTAAATTTTTTTGAGTTAATTTTAAATTTTTAATAAAGTTAAAATATTTTAATTTTTAATTAATTTAATTTTTAAATAAAACTAAAATAATAAAAAAATATTTTAATAATTTTATATTAAAAATTGAGAGATCACTTACCTCTACCTCCATCTGGCTCCGCCACTGACATCAAACAAACTTTTTGTAGAGATTTTTCTCTACAGTAGCTCAATTCTTTACACAAATCTTAATTGAGCCTACTTTGGAGCAGATGAGAAATTTGCTGAGATCATGGAGCGGACAAATTGGTTTCAATTATCGTATTTGGTTGCTAAAAATTTGACTAAAAACTATAATAAAAATATAAAAATTTGATATAAAAATAATATGTAATAAAATTTAATTAAAATAAAATATAAAAATTTAATAAAAATTAATAAATTTTGATTAATTTTACTCAACCAAACACCCATCGTCAAAAGATAGACGTTGAAACAAAATAATAAATTTTGATTAATTTTACCCAACCAAACATCCCATCGTCCAAAGATAGACGTTGGAGCAAACAGGGGATTTTGCACAAAGTTCCCTGGAAGTCAATGGACTTTTCGATGAGGACAATATATGTTTGGATTGAATCATTAATTTGACAGGTTTTGCTCATTACTCTGCACTATTCAATAAATTTTTTTTTTTTTTTTTTTTGTGAAGAGCAAAATCTTGACATCAACAATTTCAATTTATTTTTGTAATTTAATCAAATAATAAAAATAAAAATTTTAATTAAGTCCCATTTTTACAAAACTTTTATCACCACCCTTGAGTTACTATCCCCTAGGAACCTTTCACGTTTTATAATTTAGTTATACATTTTAAATATAATTTAATAAAATAAAATATAAATATGCTAAATGTTAAGTTAAATAAATTATGAAAATTTGTTTAAAAAATAAATAAAACGTCAAAATGATAAAAAGAAATAACAAAAGTTTGTAAAAAAAATTATAATAAATTATTGTTATTTGATTAAGCTAAAAAATAAAATTAATTTTGATATGATTGTTAGAGATATGAATAAAAAATAAATTTATTTTAACTTTTAAACACGCGAGCACACACGCGTATATATATGTAATTACAAAAGAATGGTAGTTATTAAAATGGGATCACCTGTAAATTTAAATTTTGAATTGTATTATGAATTTTATTACTTAGAGTCCGTTTGGAGGTTCAAAAAAAAAAACAAAAAAATAAAATTTTTGGTAATTTTTTGTGTTTTTTTTTTTTGTAGTTATAATTTTTTGGTGTGTTTGGTGGAATAAAGTGTAATTTTTAGTAATTTTTTTACAACTTTTAGGTATTTGGTAAACTTTTTATTGTAACAGAACAGAAAAGTGGTAACTTTTTTATGTGTTTGGTAAGTTTTTTACTGTAGCAGAGTAGAAAAGTAGAAATTTTTGTATGTTTGATAAAACTTTTTGTGAAATAAACTACTGTAGCAGAGCAAAAAAGTGAAAAAAAAAATTTGGTTCCACCAAACGCACTAAAAGTTACAAAATGTAACTTTTAGTACTTTTTTACTTTTTTTCAACCTCCAAACGGGCTCTTATTTTAAATTGAAAATAGGGTTTTTTTTTTTTTTCTTCTCACTTTCTGCAATGGTGTGGGATTGCTGTTTATAGATTTAGATTGGGACTTAAAATAGGTTTATTTTTAGCTTAAATCAATTCACAATTTCTTATAGCTTCTGTCCTAAACTTTTTAAGTTATGAGCGTGAAATATTATTTTTAGTTAATCCAAAATGCAAATATTTGATAAATATTTGCACATCAAAAGGCTAAAAATTTTTATTTGAAATGAAAAAAATTAAAATGTTATGCCTTTAATAAAAAAATATTTATTTTGTCACCGTAAAAAAACCCCGGGGGGGGGAGAAGGGGGAAAGAAAAGAAAGAAAGGACTATCATTGATCCGCCTTGGCCGGCACCGATTAGAATTGAGAAAAATTAGACAATTGACAAGTAAGTTTGTATATATTAATTGCTTATTTGGAATTTCGAGTTTTCCATATAATTAATTGGCGATGTATTGACTTATGTGGATAATTTTAGAGTTGACGTGGATCTAGATAACGATAAATAAATAAATTTAATTTAATTTAAATGAAAATATTTTATTAAATTTCATTAAATAAATAATATAATAAATTCATTAATTAAACAAATTAATTAAAAAAATTAATATGAATATATTTTGTTAAAATATTTTTAATAAATAATATAATTAAAATTAATTTAATATATTTTATTTTAATCAATCAGTAATTTAATCAATCAATTTAATTAAATTAATAAAATTTAATTAATTAGATTAATATGAAGTATATTTTTTAAATTAAATTAATTATAGAGTTTTTAAGTATGTTATTTACGTTTAACAAAAAATACAAAAAAAAAATTGTTATGAAAAAGCCAGAGGATCAATAGTTTAAAAGAAAAATATTATTTCATAATTTGATTAAAAATTCCATAAAATAAAACCGATTTATTGCAAATAAATTGGAGAATATATAACAAGTTATTTATTGATTTACGAATCCAATTATTGATATAATGCGAGCTCAGGTCTAAAAGAAAAAAATGAATGGGACAAAAGCTTTTTGCTTTTTCCTCCCCATATGGGTAGAATTATTGATGGCAAGAGAGCCTGCATCTTATTGTTCACTGTGGTTTGAATGTTTGTGTATGGAACTTTTAAGAATAATTAAATTTAACTATCCAAATATGATTTGGAAGAGCTCCACTTTACATGTCAATGTCACCATTAATTTTATTTTTCTTTTTTCTCCTTCTTTTACTTTTGTTAGTATTTTTACATAAATACTTCGATCTCATTTCATTTTTGTTTCTCTATTTTGCTCTACATTGATATTTTTTCATCCACTGCCCACATAACTTTGATGATACTTTTGCTGACTTTAAAATACCCCCCTCTCTCTCTCTCTCTTTTCTTACTTCCAATTTCTTTGTTTAGATAAAACATATTTTCATCACTGTCCCAGTTTTGTCAAGAATTAATAAACTAGTTTGTGTTTGTGTAAGAAAATGAAATAAAAAGCTTAGGATGATTATAAGAAAATTTTTTCATAATTGTTCATAAATGTTTTATTTAAAAAATTTATATATTCTTATTTGTGTTGTTATGAAAAGATATTTTTATATTATTTTTAGGCTTGTTTGATTAAGAAAGAAAATAATTAGATAGGAAAAAGAAAGATCAAGGTTAAGAGAAAATGGTTAGATTTGTTGTATCACATTCATTCAAAATCTCTCTCTCTCTCTCTCTCTCCAAACTCAAGAACCAAACAAGAGGGTATGAATTTTTTAATTTCCTCTTCTTTTTTACTTCTCTTTCACCCTGGACAAAAATAGAGGGTTAATGTGTCTAAATGTGCACTCAAGGGGAAGAAACATAATTATTTATTTTACTTGGAGGTGAGTACAAATTTATCATTAAGACAAAATTTTTAATTTTTGACATTCCGTTTAGAATGATGGATTTGATTTCATTTGATGAGAATTTTTACCAATTATTGCGTTTGGAATTAAAATAAAATTCCATGAGTTAATTTTAATTTTATTTCACAATTTAAATTTTGAGATTTTTTTATCATTTGAAATCTAATTTAAAATAATTGAATTTAATGAGAATTTATTATTTTCTCAAGTTATATAAGTAAAGTGGACAAATTTATCCTCATATATCAAATTTACCATATTTTCTATTTAATATTAACATGGTGAAATTTGATATTTTTCTTAAATCAAATCAATTCAATTCTTAAATTAAAAATTTGTTTTAAATACAAAATTTTATTTACCAAATCAAAAGAATTATTTATTTTTAAATTAAATCAATTTTAAGAAAGGAATATTTTTAAATGGAGTGTGAAGGAATTTTAACTTTAAATTTCACCATTCTTTAAAAAACGTGCATATAAAACATGGCTAATAAAATACTCATATAAATACGAAGTCACACAATTAAACTAAGGGTGCATCTTTTTATTGAAACAGTAGTCAACGATGTCGTTTAAATTGTAACATTCACTAACGTCAAAATTAAATGGAATAAAAATTATACCCATTTTTGAATGGCGGTGTGGGAAGATATAAATGTTGGGTGAAAAATGGAGGAACAATCAGTTTCAAGGTTGACCAATATATCACCAGGTGCACATCCCCTTCAGACTTCGCGCACCGGTCTAGGCTTTATTTGGTCCATGAGTCCTGCCTCAATTCATGGACCCAAAATTCATTTTATGAGAATTTCTCGTGAAATATATATATATATATAATGTTTTTAAAAGTAATAGATAATAAAAATAAAAATAAAATTAAACCCAAGTATACGTAAGTGTATTTGAAGTTGAGTTTGGGAAGAAAAAAAATTAACTTTTGTTTTTTTTAGCAGTTGGCTACACACAAAAATAAAAGTTAGTTTTTTACTAACTAATTTTTTAACTTTTTGTTAATTTAATATTTTTATCTTTCAAATTTTAAAAAATATTTAAAATATAAGTGGGTAAATTTGATCATTTAAAAAAAATTAAAAAACTAATTTTTTTGGTACTTTAAGATGTTCAAGCTAATTTACACACAACTCGAGTGATTTCTGAGACTCTAGAATTAATGACTAAAAAAATTCTTCGGTAGTCCTGAGCTACCAAATTTTTTTTTTTCCTTCCTAAACGCATCTTGACTACTTTTTCGATAGATTATATAAAGGCTTCGTTTGGAGTAGGAAAAAATGAGGTAAATTGGGATAAATTGAGATAAATTGAAAGTTCGTAATGCGTGCAGTGAAAGAAAAAAAGTTAATATGATATAAAGTTAACAGAGATTTATAGAATTTTTTAGAAAATAATTGCAAACCAAACGGAGCCAAAGAATCAAGGTTAGGGAAAAAATGAAAATAAAAGAAAGAGAAGATGGCAACAACACGAATAAAAAGATTGCCCATTGCCTTAAGCAAAGAGAGTAAATACACTAAAAAGCAGGGGCAGAAAAGTGCAAGACCGCCTTTCAATTGAGCCACTGCAGGAAAGGCACCGTCTGTCAACTCTTCCATATATAATACGAGCGCCCCCGTCTCTGTTTCAAGGGTTCACCGTTTACCCAAAGAACGCGCACAAACGGATTCTCTTGTGCCTCTCTACTCGCTTTGCGGCTTCGCCCATCTCCTCTTCCCCCCGCCCCTCTCTCTCTCGACATCGATTTTCTTTGTGTATTCGAGCCTTCGGGTGTAGATGCTTCCGCCGCTCCTCTCTATCAGGTAACCAGGTCTGCCCTCTCCGAAACACGTTTATATGCATTTATGTATGTATATCTGATCTCTTTGTTCCTTCTGGGTTCAATCGAAGCCCTGATATTGCAGTTGTCCATTTGATTGTTTTATCTTTCAATCTGAGATTTTGATTTTGATTATCGGCTTCACGTCTGCAGTGTATAGAAGTAGATAAGTGGAGGTGAGATGGCGGCCCTTAGGTCAAACTTGCCGTCAAGGCTGCGGCAGCTATTGTCCAGCGAAGGAGCCATCGGTCCCACTGTTAAACTCGACTCAGAACCTGTGAGTTATTTGATAACTATTTGTTTATCTGTATAGTTTGGACTTCATGAGAGCTGTGTGAATATTAGTTATACGTTTTGCTGCTAAGTTAGGGTCATATCTGAATTGATAGTTGAATGGCTCGTGCGTAGGGTTTTATTGACATTTTTATTTCATTCTCATATAATCAGCTTGGACAAAAATGGGTTTTGGCAAGTGCAGGGATATGATTATTGAGACATGCCAAAGTTGGATAAGGGCTAAATATCAATAATTTGCTGCCTCTGTTTTCCTTTTTGTCTATCATTACATATTTGGTTTTTTGTTCACCAAAAGCTCAGTCTACTTGTTTTTGTTGTTTCTAATGCAAAGTTGTATTGTCTTGTGCAATAGTTATGGCATGCTTCTCTCTCTCTCTCTCTCTCTCTCTCTCTTTTTGGGGTGGGGGGGCGGTTTGCAATTTCCATCGTTTATGCTTAGAGTTAGATTTGTGAAGCGGTAGAGCGTATTGCTGTTTTGCTAATTAAATCTAAATGGGGAAATTGAAATGGGTGAACTGGTATTTTATGGAATGAAATTGCTTAGATTTTGTTTATGGTGCAACTTGAAACAACTTGACCTGAACTACCTAAGGTGCCAGGAGAAAAAACTAGATGTCCAAACAAGGGAGAGTGGTATTTTTAGAGAGAGAGAGAGAAAGCCGAAGTGTTGGTATAAGATTTGAATGTTAGGAGTAAATAAAGAGGATTTGGCTATTTGTTGGGGCAGTCTAGGTTATTGAGTAAAGTCGATGGGTATATGGAGGGGACAAGGAGGAAGAATGTTTAAGGAATCTTTGTCGTAATAGGGTTGCTTTCTCTGTCAAACTGGGATACACACGTGTAGCGTTCAGCAATCCAATGGGCGAGGCATATGTTTCTTTTTGGTAATCAGTAGTTGGGATGTTATTAACTTCTTGGTTGGGTGTATTAAATTTGTGTCTCTCTCTGAGATGGTCAAGGGACAACCCTTCAGCAAGGGGAGGGCTGATCGCCCGACGAACCCTTGTTCACGCCTCCAATCCACTGAGTTCTTGAATAGTCTAGAGTGAAGATTTTCCTTGGGGGTGTTCCCCAGATGTAGGCATTTCCCTTTTTGAGGGGTGCAATGGCTTGCCGGGAGAGACAACGCGAGCCTAGTGGATGGATTATGAGACAGCACAAGCCTAGTGGTTTATCTAGGAGGCACTCGTGAGATCACTTAGAGGGCTTGCATGTTAGATGAGTGACTCAAGTGGCTTAGCGAGCGAGGTAGACTGTGCTCATTGCCGAGAGTGTATCTTATAAGGGATGGCTCTAGGCCTTACCTAACAAGGCTAACATGTGTGCCCAGGTGGGGAGCCACGCTTACTGTCAGGTTGCATATGTATTTATAAATTCAATTGTTTCTTCTTTTGGGGCAGTTTTTCCAACTTTGTTTTTGATGACTGGAAAATGTTATTTTTTACCATGGAAACAAACACTTTCATTGACAAATTTACTCCATTTTATTTTTCACTCTTTGAAAACCAATTTAGCAACAAGTGGCTAAATTTGCTGCATTTGAAAAGGCCACTGTTTCCAAGCATGGAACTTTCATGATAATATATATACAAATTTTATAGGGCCGCGTTTAGTTATAGGAATTGGATTTCCCTTAGAAGTTACTAATCTGGCTAATTATTTAGCCCAAACCAACAATTTGAATGCTTAGTTTAGTGGCTGGGTAAATGTGTGGAGGGGGTGATGTCTGTATTGTGTTACAGGTAAAAGGTTTCCCATGTCTTGATGTCTGTTTGAGAAGATTCTTTATGTTAATCAACATAAAAAAAGGGGAAATTTTGAACTAAAATCTCTTATGTGGTAAGCAAAAACCATTGTGTGGAAGTTTTTCTTTTTCTTTATTATTTTTCTCTGGGAGGGGGGATTTTCTGAACAAGTTGGCCTTGTTCTCATATTCATGATGCATTATAACTGTAACTCATTCCCCCCAAACCCCCCCTCAAAAAAAAATACTTATTAAAATTTCTGGGATTTTTCCTTTGTATGTGGAGCTTTCATCATCCAGCTGTCGCTTTATGGATACCAATTCGCATGCATTTTATTTTTTCTGGTTTGATCCTGCCGACTCACCACTGTTAATGGAACAAATTATGTCACCAAGGTTCCTTATTATGGAAAAGGCATTGTACCTATTAAAATCGTTTTTGTTTTTTGTATATTGCCTGTGTACTTGGGGGTGGGGGGCCCTCTTTTTACCATTTAAATTCAACTGTGTTTGGTAAAATTAACAAATGCTTAGTAATCTACGCTACAATACATGACTGCAAGTTCAGCTTCATTCTTTTGGCATTTGATTTATGCCTTGATGCTCATTGGTGTGAAATGATCGTGTGGCATCTAGTCAAACTCGATGAGAAACTTATGGATGCAAGACTTCAACTAACCTACTTGCACGAATGACAAAAGAAAAAACCCTTCAATCTACATCGATCATTTCTATGAGCAAGTTAGAATAATGAAATTAGAAACATAAATAAAATAATCAAAGAAGTCTTGGAACATCCCATTTTGTTGCAGCTGTTTTTGTCATTGCTAATCATTAAAGTTCTTATTTTCATTTCTTTGTTTTCTTTATGCCTTCTCTTAACTGTGTGCATCTAATTGCAGCCTCCTAAAATAAAAGCATTCGTTGACAAGGTGATTCAAAGTCCATTACAGGATATAGCTATACCTCTTTCTGGATTTCGTTGGGAGTATGGCAAGGTTATAACGTTTGATTTGTTTGATGTCCTTAAAGAGTTCACCAGTTTGGCCTTTCTCTTATTTTATTTATCTTGGATTTCAGGGAAATTTTCATCACTGGAGGCCTCTGTTTCTGCATTTTGAGACATACTTTAAGACATACTTATCCTGTAGGAGTGACCTCCTTTTGACAGATAATGCTCATGCAGATGATCAGCCATTTCCAAAGCAAGCAGTTTTACAAATTTTACGAGTGATGCAAATAATTTTGGAGAATTGCCATAACAAGAGTTCATTCAATGGGATTGAGGTAAGCTGGAGATAATTGACTCTCAGTCATTCCTTCCATCAGCCTGATATGAAACTTACCTGCATTTTTTTATTTTTAATATGTACAACTTGCGAGCTTATGGTATTTTACTTCTACAATAATAATGAGTGTTTTCTGGCTCTAAAACATGTTTTGTTGTTTCATTTCAGCATTTCAAATTACTCCTTGCATCAGCAGACCCTGAGATTCTAATAGCTACTTTAGAGACTCTTTCTGCATTGGTTAAAATAAATCCCTCCAAACTACACGCAAGTGGGAAGCTGGTTGGATGTAGTTCAGTGAACAGCTGTCTCCTGTCTCTGGCACAGGGATGGGGAAGCAAGGAAGAGGGCTTGGGTTTGTATTCTTGTGTTATGGTAAATGAAAGGACCCAGGAGGAAGGGCTGTCTTTGTTCCCATCAGAGGTACACAGTGATTATGACAAGTCTGAGTACCGGTTGCGATCAACCCTTTATTTTGAATTCCATTGTACCAACTCCGAAAGCAATGGGGAAAATATTGATGCTTCAAAGTCTTCTGGTGGGTGCGTGATTCATATCCCGGATTTCCATTTGCGGAAGGAAGACGATCTGTTGCTTATGAAGCAGTGTGTTGAAGAGTACAATGTGCCTCCTGAGCACAGATTCTCCTTGCTGACCAGAATCAGATATGCCCGTGCCTTTCGTTCTCCTAGAATATGCAGGCTATACAGTCGTATCTGTCTTCTTGCATTTATTGTGCTTGTTCAGTCTAGTGATGCTCATGATGAACTAGTATCCTTCTTTGCTAATGAGCCAGAGTACACAAATGAGCTAATTAGGATTGTGAGATCAGAAGAATCTGTTCCGGGAACCATTAGGACACTTGCAATGCATGCCTTGGGAGCTCAGTTAGGTGCATATTCATCATCTCATGAACGGGCACGGATTTTGAGTGGATCAAGCATCAGTTTTGCAGGGGGGAACCGCATGATTCTCCTTAATGTTCTACAGAGGGCAATTTTTTCACTCAGTAATTCCAATGATCCATCATCTATTGCATTTGTTGAGGCTCTTCTACAGTTCTACCTGCTCCATGTTATATCTTCTTCTACTTCTGGGAGTGTTGTTAGGGGATCGGGAATGGTTCCAACATTCTTGCCTCTTTTAGAGGATTCTGATCCTTTGCATATCCATCTTGTTTGTCTTGCTGTCAAGACCTTACAAAAGCTCATGGATTACAGTAATTCAGCAGTGACCCTTTTTAAAGATTTAGGGGGAGTGGACCTTTTGACTCATAGACTTCAGACAGAAGTAAATAGGGCAGTTGATTTGGCTGGAGGAAGTGATAATTCGATGGTTGATGGTGAATGTTTGATGTACAACAATGATCAGTTTTACAGTCAGAAAAGACTCATTAGAGTTTTGTTGAAGGCACTTGGTTCTGCTACTTATGTCCCAGCAAACTCTACCAGATCCCAGAACTCCCACGATGCTTCATTACCTGTCACTCTGTCACTGATATTCAGAAATGTTGATAAATTTGGAGGTGACATTTATTCCTCAGCTGTGACTGTAATGAGTGACATTATTCACAGAGACCCCACTTGCTTTCCTGCCTTGCATGAATTGGGTCTTCCAGATGCTTTTTTAGCTTCTGTTGTGGCTGGAATACTCCCTTCTTCCAAGGCTCTCACATGTGTTCCTAATGGTATTGGTGCCATTTGTCTGAATGCCATAGGCTCGGAGGCAGTGAAAGAAGCTTCAGCACTACGGTTCCTTGTTGATGTTTTTACCTCAAAGAAATTTGTCGTAGCAATGAATGAAGGTATTGTCCGTTTGGCAAATGCAGTAGAGGAGCTTTTGCGACATGTATCTTCATTGAGAAGCACTGGTGTTGATCTAATAATTGAAATTGTTAATAGAATTTCTTCCATAGGAGACAGTAGTCTAGGGTCACCAGGAAGAGTCAATGGGAGTGCTGCAATGGAAATGGATGCTGAAGACAAGGAAAATGAAGTTCCTCACTGCTTGGTTAGTGCAACAGATCCGACTGCTGAAGGCATCAGTGATGAGCAATTTATCCAACTTTGCATATTTCATGTAATGGTTCTGGTTCACAGGACAATGGAAAATGCTGAAACATGTCGGTTATTTGTGGAGAAGTCAGGAATTGAAGGTTTACTAAAGCTTTTATTGCGGCCTACCATTGTGCAGTCATCTGAGGGAATGTCTATTGCTTTACACAGCACAATGGTTTTCAAGGGTTTTACTCAACATCATTCTGCTCCTTTAGCACGTGCTTTCTGTTCCTCTCTTAGAGATCATCTGAAGAAAGCTTTAACTGGATTTAGTGTGGCTTCTGAATTGTTTCTGCTGGACCCTAGGGGTACTCCAGATAGTGAAATTTTTTCTTCCCTCTTCCCAGTTGAATTCCTTCTATTTCTTGCTGCCTCAAAAGACAACCGTTGGATAACTGCATTGCTTACTGAATTTGGAAGTGATGGCAATGATGTACTGGAAGATATTGGACGTGTTCAACGTGAAGTTCTATGGCAGGTTGCTCAATTTGAAGACGCAAAGCTTGACATGGAGGATGATGGTGCTGGGTCTGCTACTGAGTCACAGCAATCAGAGTTGAGTACAAATGAAACTGAAGATCAACGAGTCAACTCTTTTAGGCAGTTTCTTGATCCATTGTTGAGGAGGAGGATGTCTGGATGGAGTTTTGAATCACAGTTTTTTGATCTTATAAACTTGTACCGTGATCTTAGTCGTGGTTCTGGTTTTCATCACAGACATAACATTGATGGTACTTCAAACATGCGGCTTGGAGCCAGTCATCAGTCTCAACAGTCTGGTTCAGCTGATGGTGCTGGGAGCAGTGGTAGGAAGGAAGATGACAAGCAGAGATCCTATTATTCGTCTTGTTGTGACATGGTGAAGTCACTTTCTTTTCATGTTACCCATTTGTTTCAGGAGTTGGGGAAGGCAATGTTGCTTCCATCTCGTCGACGGGATGATATGCTGAATGTAACGCCTTCTTCAAAATCAGTGGCTTGTACCTTTGCAACAATCATGCTGGATCACATGAATTTTGGGGGTCATGGGAATTCTTCTGGGTCTGAGGGGTCTGTATCGACAAAGTGCTGCTACTTTGGTAAAGTTATTGATTTCATCGATGTCATTCTACTGGAGAAGCCTGATTCATGCAATCCTGTGCTGGTAAATTGTTTATATGGTCGTGGGGTTTTTCAATCAATTTTGAACACATTTGAAGCTACCAGTCAGTTACTTTTTGCAGTGAATAGGGCTCCTGCTTCTCCCATGGAGACTGACGATGGGGTGATGAAGCAGGATACAAAAGAGGAAAAAGATATTGCTTGGATTTATGGTCCCCTGGCCAGCTACTGTAAACTTATGGACCACCTGGTGACTTCGTCTTTTGTTTTATCTCCTTTCACAAGACACTTGCTCACACAACCTGTATTAAATGGGGATATTCCATTTCCGCGGGATGCTGAGACATTTGTAAAGATCCTTCAGTCCATTGTGCTTAAGGCTGTTCTACCTGTTTGGACTCATCCTCAGTTCACTGATTGCAGCTATGATTTCATTGCTGCAGTTGTTTCTATAATTCGGCACATTTATTCTGGTGTTGAAGTGAAAAATGTTCCTAGCGGTGGGGGTGCTCGCTTGGCTGGTCCTCCTCCTAACGAATCAACTATTTCAACAATTGTGGAGATGGGGTTTTCTAGGTCCAGAGCGGAAGAAGCTTTGAGGCATGTTGGATCAAACAGTGTAGAGCTGGCAATGGAATGGCTTTTTTCGCATCCCGAGGACACTCAAGAAGATGATGAACTCGCTCGAGCAGTAGCCATGTCTCTTGGGAACTCTGGGTCGGAAGCAAAGGAAGATGTTGCAGATGAAAAGAGTCAGCATATTGAAGAAGAGATGGTCCAACCTCCTCCTGTTGAGGAGTTGTTATCAACATGTACAAAGCTTTTACAAATGAAAGAATCTCTTGCTTTTCCAGTTCGGGATCTTCTTGTTATGATATGCTCCCAAAATGATGGTCAATACCGGTTGAATGTTATTTCTTATATTATAGAGCAGGTGAAGCTTTGTGATTATGACAGCGGAAATGGTAACATGCTCAATGCTCTTTTTCATGTTCTAGCTTTAATTTTCCATGATGATGCAGTGGCACGAGAAATTGCCTCGAACACTGGTCTGGTAAAGGTTGCCTCAGATTTACTCTCACGTTGGGTTTCTCGTTCATGTGATGGGGAGAAATCCCAAGTTCCGAAGTGGGTGACAGCAGCTTTTCTTGCTATTGATCAGCTGTCACAAGTGGATAAAAAGTTGAATGTCGATATTGCAGAGCTGTTGAAAAAGGATGATGGTGGTGGTCACCAAACATCTATATTAATTGACGAAGATAAGCAAAGCAAGTTGCAGTCATCTTTGGGATTATCTCCAAAGAATATAAGTATACAGGAACAGAAGAGACTTATTGAGATTGCTTGTGGTTGTGTCAGGAGTCAACTTCCTTCCGAAACCATGCATGCTGTTTTGCAGTTATGTTCTACTCTCACAAGAACTCATTCTGTGGCAGTAAATTTTCTTCACGCTGGGGGCTTGCCTTTGCTGCTTTCTTTGCCAACAAGTAGCTTGTTTGTTGGATTTGACAGTATTGCTGCTACTATAATCCGTCATATCCTGGAAGATCCCCAGACTCTCCAGCAAGCAATGGAATCTGAGATACGACACAGTGTCGTGACTGCTGCTAATCGACAATCCAATGGAAGACTGACGCCTCGCAATTTTCTTTTAAATTTGACTTCTGTTATGTCACGGGACCCAGTGATATTTATGCAATCTGCTCAATCTGTGTGCCAAGTTGAGATGGTGGGCGAAAGGCCGTATATTGTTCTGCTGAAGGATCGTGATAAGGATAAATGCAAAGACAAAGAAAAAGAGAAAGAGAAAACAGCAGAAAAAGACAAATCAGAGACTGCTGATGGAAAGGCTGCCTCGTGTAACATCAACTCATCAGGTCCTGGGATTGGACATGGCAAACTTCCTGACACAAGTTCAAAGAATGTGAAAGTTCATAAAAAACCCACTCATAGCTTTGTAAATGTGATTGAGCTTCTATTGGATTCCATTATAACATTTGTGCCTCCCTCGAAAGATGACCCTTTAATGAGGGATACCTCATCAGCAGACATGGACATTGATATGACTGGGAATAAGGGGAAAGGAAAGGCTGTTGTTTCTGTACCTGAGGTGGTTGAGGCTACTGACCAGGAGTCTTCTGCATCATTGGTGAAGATTGTATTCATTTTGAAGCTTTTGACAGAGATTCTTTTGATGTATTCTTCATCTATTCATGTTTTGCTCCGTCGAGATGCTGAAGTTAGTAGTTTCAGGGCCCCTCCTCAACACAATCCTACAGGTCACTGCACTGGGGGAATATTCTACCATATTCTTCACAAGTTCCTTCCCTATTCCAGAAGTTCAAAGAAGGAAAAGAAAACAGACATTGACTGGAAGCACAAACTTGCTAGCAGGGCTAGTCAGTTTTTAGTGGCATCTTGTGTTCGGTCCGCAGAGGCTAGAAAGAGAGTTTTTGTGGAGATCAGTAATGTCTTTAATGATTTTGTTGATTCTTGTACTGGTTTTAGGGCACCGGGAATTGATATCCCTCCGTTACTTGATCTGCTCAATGATGTAGTTGCTGCTCGTACACCCACTGGTTCATACATTTCAGCAGAAGCTTCAGCTACTTTTATAGAAGTCGGTCTGGTTAAGTCATTGACTCGTACTCTCCAAGCATTAGACCTCGATCATCCTGAATCTCCCAAAGTTGTTACAGGACTTGTTAAAGTTCTTGAGGTAGTGACCAAGGAACATGTCCATGCTGCTAATTCTAATACTGGCAAGGGTGAAAATTCAACAAAGCTCCCTGATCAGATTCAGCATGGAGGAATGGATACCAGCGGCAATGAATCCCAGTCTGTGGAAACTGGTTCTCAACATATTCAGAATTCTGTGGCAGATGACCGAACTGAGTCTTTTAACACTGCCCAAACCTATGGTGGATCCGAGGCTGTTACTGATGATATGGAACATGACCAAGATCTTGATGGAGGCTTTGCTCCTCCTACTGAAGATGACTATATGCATGATACTCCTGATGATACACGGGGTCTTCAAAATGACCTTAATACTGTGGAGATTAGATTTGAAATCCAACAACGTGACCAAGAGAATATTGATGATGAGGATGATGATGAGGAGATGTCTGGGGATGATGGAGACGATGTGGATGAAGATGAAGATGAGGATGATGAGGAACATAATGATCTGGAAGAAGACGAAGTTCATCACCTGCCGCATCCTGACACTGATCAAGATGACCAAGATATTGATGAAGATGAGTTTGATGAGGAGGTGATGGAGGAAGAGGATGAAGATGATGACGATGAAGAGGATGGGGTTATACTTAGGCTGGAGGAGGGAATCAACGGGATAAATGTTTTTGATCACATAGAGGTTTTTGGTAGAGATCACAGCTTTGGCAATGACACACTCCATGTAATGCCTGTTGAAGTTTTTGGTTCTAGACGCCAAGGGCGTACCACATCAATTTACAATCTCTTGGGAAGAACCGGTGACGATGCTGCTCCATCACAGCATCCACTTTTGGTGGAACCTTCTTTATCAGTGGACACTGCTTCTGTTAGGACATCAGGTAAATCTTCTTGGTCAGTTATTTTCCTCATTTTTCTTTTTTATTATTTCGAGTTCATCAAACTACTTATGATGCACCTCGGGTTTTTGTTTGTATGTTCTTTATGAATTATTTTTTTTAATGTTGAAAAATCTTGTTGCATAGATTCTGACGTCTGATCCCTTCTCTTTCTTTCTAATTTCCTCTTCTCTTTCTCTTTCTTTCTAATTTCCTCTTCTCTTTTGCTTTGCATTCTTCAGAGAATACCCGTGATGATAGCTATTCTGATAGGAACTCAGAAAACACCTCAGCACATCTGGATGCTATTTTCCGTTCACTGAGGAATGGACGTCATGGACACCGATTCAACTTGTGGACAGATGATGGCCAGCAAACAGGTGGATCTAATTCATCTGCAGTTCCCCAAGGGCTCGAAGACCTGCTTGTTTCACATTTGAGACGGACAGCTCCAGAGAAACCCTCTGAAGGGACTACAGCTCCTTCGGAACCTGAAAATAAAAGTGAGGTCAATCAATTACAAGAACCTGCAGGGATGACACCTGAAACTCCTGCTGAGAACAATGGAAACACTGAAAATAATTGTGCAACCCCTCCCTCTTCTGTAGCAATGGACAGATCAGGCAATGCTGATGTGAGGTCTACAGCAAATGATTCTGTACAGGGAACAGATGCATCAACTGCACGTTCTCATTCTGTTGAAATGCAATTTGAGCACAATGATATTGCTGTGCGGGATGTTGAAGCAGTGAGCCAAGAAAGCAGTGGAAGTGGCGCTACATTGGGCGACAGCCTTCGTAGTCTTGATGTTGAAATTGGAAGTGCTGATGGCCATGACGATGGTGGAGAAAGACAAGGTTCTGTCGACACTCGAACAAGAAGAGCAAATGTATCTTTTGGGAATTCTACATCTGTAATTAGCAGAGATGGCCCCCTTCATAGTGTGATGGAAGTTTCAGAAAATCCTAGCCAAGAAGCAGATCAGGGTGGTCAAGCAGATGAGCAACAGGCAAACGGTGGTGCTGATTCTGGATCAATTGACCCTGCATTCCTAGATGCACTCCCTGATGAGTTGCGTGCTGAAGTACTTTCTGCTCAACAAGGTCAAGTGGCGCAGCCCTCAAATGCCGAACCACAAAACACGGGGGACATTGATCCAGAATTTCTTGCAGCCCTTCCACCTGACATCCGGGAAGAAGTGCTTGCACAACAACAAGCACAAAGGCTACATCAATCACAAGAACTTGAAGGTCAACCTGTAGAAATGGACACTGTTTCCATAATAGCGACATTTCCATCAGATTTGCGAGAAGAGGTACATTGAGTATTGAGGAGTATTTGTCATTGCGTTTAATTTCTCGCTCATTCATTTGAAATTGCCTTTTTATGTCTATCATCAGGTTCTCTTGACATCTTCTCATGATATTCTTGCCAATCTCACACCTGCCCTTGTTGCGGAGGCAAACATGTTGCGTGAGAGATTTGCAAATCGCTATAATCGAACACTCTTTGGAATGTACCCTAGAAACCGTAGGGGTGAGTCTTCTCGACGAGGAGAAGGTATTGGTTCTAGCCTGGATAGAGCTGGTGGAATCATTGCTCGTAGGTCTTTGGGAAGTAAGCCAGTTGAAGCTGAGGGGGCTCCCTTAGTTGACACAGAAGCTCTGATAGCCATGATCCGATTGCTTCGTGTTGTTCAGGTATTCACCTCCTGTAATTGATTCTTCCTTTTATCTGTATTGTCCCTTATGATCTGCTCATTCATTAACATTATCCATGCAGCCACTTTATAAAGGTCCGCTGCAGAGGCTTCTTTTGAATTTATGTGCCCATAACCAAACTAGAAATGATCTGGTGAAAATCTTGATGGACTTATTGATGCTTGATACAAGGAAGCCTATCAATCATATGATTGCTTCAGAGCCTTCTTACCGATTGTATGCTTGCCAGAGTCATGTGACGTATTCTCGTCCACAATCTTTTGATGGTATCTATTCCTCTCTTTTATTTCTTAAATCTGAGTTCAAGTCGGAATCCAGGTTTATGTTATAACATTTAACAAACTTTGTTCATGTCATATGCCTACACATCTTTCTCATGTAGTACTTTAAAGAGTGTGTATAAGTTCAATTAACATAGAACTTCATTGTTCCTTCAGGTGAGGATATAAGATTAATCAAAATTGATTTGATAGTTAAAAGGGCTAAATGGATGATATGCTCTGTCCTCACTATATGTCTATGCATAACTAGAGGTAACCTCTGCTATGCACAATTTTTTTAGATTACTAAGAATTGAAAAATAATTTAAAGGAAAAGTCAAATATATATTTAGTGTTAAAGCACATTGAAATCATTTTTCGATTGTTTAATTTGTGTGTTTGTTTTTCTTTCCATCCAAGAAGTTGGTAAAAAACCCAAAAAAAAAAAAAGGGAAAATAGAATGGAGAGCAAAGAGGGAAGCCACGTAGGATTTGTATGCATGAGAAAAAGGAAGGAAACTACAAGATTATAGTGTGTGTATACACATATATGATCATGAATGAATATTGATCATAGGGAACTTTTGGACACGTTATATAGTTTTTACTTGTAACTTCCTGAAGCTCTATAGATAGAGGGCAATATCTTATACAATTTGGAATTTTTTTTGTTTCTCTTCCATTCTTTCTTTCATTTTCCTACCTAAGCTTGAAGTTTTGAAGGAATGCTTGGTTGTGGCTTCTGTTGATTTTAGTTGTAGCTGTTGTTTTGAGGTGCTTATGAGTTTTATTTATCTTGTTCTTATTTCATAGGTGTTCCACCTTTGGTGTCACGGCGTGTTCTTGAAACCCTTACCTACTTGGCTCGAAATCACCCTTATGTGGCAAAGATTTTGCTTCAATTTAAGCTGCCTCATTTACTTCCGCAAGAATCAGAAGATCTTGACAAGGCACGTGGCAAAGCCGTGATG